>CM076577.1:134550597-134886390 GCA_034641835.2 Pinus albicaulis | reverse complement strand
AATGATACTATTTTTCTCACAGAAGAAGACCAGAAGATATTTTCATTAGCTCAAACAGAGCTTGAATCAGATGAATTTGAAGAATATAAACAAGGATTTGAAAAGGCCATTATGGAGGTGCACAAACAATATAATATTAGGAGCAGAAAAAGTTCTGACAATACTGCTAAAAAGAATACTGATCAACCTCCCAAAATTTCCTCTGATTCAGATCCTAAGAAAATAGTAGAAAATTCTTCTAAGAAATCTACTGAAACTCCTGGTAAGAAACCTTCAGAGGTTTTTACTAAAAAGACAGTTGATTTTATTTATAAAACAACTCAAATTGATGTTCCAACCACCAGTCAGAAAACCCTACTTAAATCTAAAGAAATCGTCGATGTACCTGGCATTCCTAGTGTTGTAAAGATTCAATCATCATTTAATCTTGAAAATGAACTAGCTAAAGTCAAAATTCCCATCCCTTTGACAGAGTTAATGAAAAAACAAACATACAGAACTCAGGTAATGGAATTACTGAAAATAGGGGAAACTGCTGACACTCTCAATCTGAATGATGATCAACCTGAATTGTTGTTTGGTCCATAAGTAGATGGTAAGTTACAAGAAGGAGCAGTCCCTCCTTTCTATGACAGCTTAAACATACATGATAAATCCTACATAATGCTATGCTGGATTCATGGCCTTCACACAACTTACTGCCTAAAGTTGTATTAGAAAATTTAGGTCTTGACATCACTAGGCCCTACAAAGATCTATACTCATTTGATTCAAGTAAAGTGAAGTGTTTAGTTCTCATCAAGGACTTTTGTATAACTTTGTCTCAAATCCCAGCCAAAAGCCTAGTTATGGACATTGTCGCAACAAACATTCCTCCTAAATATGGCATGCTTTTATCACGTTCTTGGGGAGAAAAGTTATAAGGAACTCTTCAACTAGATAGGAATTTTGCTACAATACAAGTCTCTAGCCAGCAAAGAAGGTTATATAGGGAAACTCTCATGAAATATATGGTAAGCAGTTAAGAAAAAACTCATAATTACCCTCTATATTTTGTTCAAACTTATTTGGATTCATTCATATTATTCAATGATACTTAAATTGAAGCCCAATTTAGAAATTACATGGATACACCTGAAAATGCAACTCTAATCGAACAATTAACTCCTACTTTAGAAATATTCTGGAATATGACCTTTGATGGGGCTTGTAGTAAAGAAGGCTCTGGAGCAGGAATCTGGTTATCTAATCCAGCTAATAATCATTGTGAAGGGCATTCCTATAAACTTAATTTTAAGTGCACCAACAATATTGTTGAATATGAAGCTCTGATGTTAGGTTTGTAGTTGCTTAAGAAATTAGGGGCCAAAATAATTACTGTGCAGGGAGATTCCGAATTAATCATCAAACAAGTAAAAGGAGAATATGTTGTTAAACACCCTAGATTAAGAGCCTACAAAAATTCAGTGCTCGATTACTTACATACTTTTGTGGAATATGATCTAGCAGTAATTCCAAGAAGTCAAAATGTCATAACTGATAGTCTTGTTGTTTCTGCAAGCACTTGCAAAATACCTCACTCAAATAAACCACACACAATTGAAATTAAACATCGACCTGCAATACCAAATAACATGCGATAGTGGCAGGTTTTTGGGAATGACAAACATATTGAAAACTTATTTCTATCAAAAGAAGAGTTCGAGGAAACACTTTGTAGACCATCTCGAGCCTACCACCGATTTCCTTCGGGTCTTGGGACACCTCCCATGCACTGTTTTCCGACAATCGAATCATACTCTTCCACCATGGCATCTACCCACGTGTGGTCTTCCACAACTTCCTCGAAAGAGGATGGCTCGCTCACGATACTCGCTCACAAGAGCCATGTATCCAAAAGATACCGGGGGCCTCGTGTGGACTATCTCTATCTGTGCTATGATTTAGGTGCTCCTACAATCCTCTCTACATCTTGAGCCAGTCGCTCAGCTTCTGTAGTGCGCTTCCGCCCTCTGATGGTTGGCGCTGCATGAGTGGTCTCTTCCACTCCATGAACCTCCTCTTGTGGCTAATCCACATCCTGAGGCTCATCCTTAGGAACTAATAGCTCCTCATCTGCATGCAAGTGTGGCTCCCTCTCAAGCGAACACTTCATGGCTTTCTCCTCCTGAAATTTGATATCCCATCGCACAACAGTCTTGTGACTGTCTGGAAAATACACACGATAGTTGTGGGGCGTATTAGTGTACCCCAAAAATATCCCAACCTCTGCGTCGGCTCCAGCTTCTTCCTGGCATCCTTCGTCACATGAATGTAAACAGGTGAACCAAAAATCCTCAAATGGGAAATATTAGGCTTCTTACCAGAAAATGCCTCCTCGGGTGTACTCATGCCAAGTATCCTGTGAGGACAACGGTTCTGCACATATACTGTAGTATTGCATGCCTCCGCCCACAAGTGAATGGGTAGGCCCTGATCATGCAACATCGCCCGTGCAGCACCCACGATCATTCTGTTCCTTTGCTCAACAACCCCGTTCTGCTGTGGGTTATGAGGTGCTATGAGCTCTCTTCGAATTCCTTCTGCGCTGCAAAAGTCCTTGAATTCGCCAAAGATGAATTCACCACCATTTTTGCTCCTAAGAGCCTTCACCTGCTTCCCCGATTCTTTCTCAACCAGTGCCTTGAACTCACAGAACTTTGAGTATGTCTCGCTCTTCTTCTGGATGAAGAAGATCCAGCACTTCCGAGAAAAATCATCAACAAATATCACATAGTACCTGGTGTTTTGCTGTTGAAGCAATCGAGAAAGGTCCACACACGTCTATGTGAATTCTCTCCAGGATCACCGAAGCACGGTTCTCCTTCTCATGAAAGGTGGTCTTCACAAACTTACCCATAGTACATCCCTTGCACTGATCTGACTGTGCAAGAGTACCCTTGGGAAGTCCAGTAGAAATTTGCTGCAAAATCTTCAAAGCGCCATGGTGAAGATGGCCCAATCTTCTGTGCCATAATTCGCCCTCATCTCGCTCACCACTCCTTCGCCTTGGCTCGCCATTGCGAATCAAACCCATCTACCGCAATTGACGTGACTACGTGATTCTTACTAGACCCCCTATCCCTCCGGTGTTTCGTCAGTAGCTGCCACTGTGAGGAAAGCCTTTCCCCTCGCTAAATACAACATCATATCCCTTGTCTTCTAACATCGCCACAGAGATAAGATTCTTCTTCAATCCTGGAACATGCATCACTTCCTTCAATACGAAAGGTTTACCAGACTCCCTCTCAAAGGAAATGGTACCGATACCGGTCGCACTGTATCTACCATCATCGCCCATCTCGATGTGCACTCCAAGATCTTTCTCATCCAGATCAGTAAACAAATCTCGATCTCATGTCATGTGAAAAGACGCACCACCGTCAAGAAACCACACTGAACCCATCACACTTGAGACCAAGCATGCGATCAAAGTAGTAATCCGAAATTTCAAACTATAGATGGAAGTGGGGCCTAGCCGCAAATAAAAATACTTAACTATTTTTCTTCTTCTATGGACAATTAGTGGCGTAATGTCCGTGTTGGTGACAGTGAAAGCACTTCACCTTGGACATGTCCTGCTTCTTGCCTTTCGCACCGGATTGAGAAGAATTCTTCTTGCTCTTCCCCTTCCTTCCTTTGGCAGCCAAAGCGAAATTTTATTCATCTGCACTCTTCGATGAAGATCCGTCCCTAGTATTCCGCCTTATCTCCTCTTGCACAAGATCCGACCAAAGTCGCTCCCATCCTGGCAATTTCTCCCGACCATTGACAGAGTCCTGATAGGAATGCCAACTCTTCGGAAGCCCAAGGAGAGCCAAGCTCACCAATTCCTCGTCATCTACAGTCACCCCCACACTTCCCAGCTCATCCCTGCATTGGATGAACTTCGTGAGGTACTTGGGCATATTGTTGCCTTTCTCCATTTTTATGTTCCTGAGTTTATCCTTGAGCGCCAACTTCCTCTGGTCGCTCTTGCTTTGGAATAAGTCTATCAATGCTTTCCACATCAAGAATGGAGAAGCCTTACCATGAAGGCTGGACACTATGTGATCCTTTACACCTTCCAACAGAATTCTTCGACACTTTTCTATCTTCTTTTGCCATGCGTCAAATGCGGCAGCATCGCTAGAAGCAGGTTTTGGAATTTCAGCATCTATGAACTCTTTCAACCCATTGTCATCTAGCACCGCCTCCATCCTGTCCTTCCATGAAATATAATTTGAGCTGCCCTCAAGGGCATACTCCAATCGCAATCCGTTGAAAGACATCTCAACTTCGACACCAAGAAAACACTGCTGCAAATTCGAATTCCACCAGCACAAAACTCAACCGCTTCAATGTTTTGCAATTGCTCCAATGATCAATATCGCTTTGATACCATGTAGAAATTTGAATAAATGATATATTATTCACCGAGATTCTCCTGATCACACACTATTTTAACTTCATGCACAATACAAAATCTCTTCTACCATTGATCATTAATTGCGGAAATAAAAACAATCACATGCGCACATTAAAACCATAAACAATCACACATATGAACACAGTATTTTATGGGAAAGCTTAAAGCTGAAAACCCCCAACTATCTGTATATTATATGTCATAGAGATCATGTAACAATCATTATACAAATCTCCTCACAAGCTCTCAGTATAATCTCCAATTGTTACACACTAATCAAGCTCGATCTAGCAAATCACATGCTCCAATCTCTGCCACCTGATAGCCTGCCTCTACTGCGCAATCACTGCTGAAGAATGGCTCTGAATGAACTCGAATTGGTCCAGCCTTGCTCACGCAATCCTCATTGGCATCTCCAATCACTGGTTGTTGCAAATCATGCAACAATATAGTCACAACTGATAGTCACACTGCTCTTTCACCTACCTCTTCACTGGTCTCCACTGAAACTGTCCATGCACTGAAGTTAACTGATGTATTCTTTAGTTGATTAATGAGTTTATAATTAGTGAATCAATTAATAATTAATTCACACCACTCTCACTAATTGTATCAATCAGTTAAACTAGATACAAATAGCTCAACTATGTTTAGATTAGTTAAACTGAACACAACTCCATTAACTCCTCAATCAACTCCACCAAACTCTGTCACATGAGTTCTAACTGAAGTATCCATGCAATAGCTCCACTTAACCCTCATGAATAGCGTAATTCCTTCTGTCAGCTCCTGTGCCACATCTGTGCACTTAACTGAAGTGCTCCAAGAGAATAAGATAATGTTTATAGTCCAAATATTATTAAGAGCTAATAATATTCGACATATCTATTTTTAGACTGGCAATCTAAAAATAGATTCCGCCAAATATGTCTAAAAATAGAATTCCATCTATTTTTCCAACTTGACCAACCATCCACAAATAGCATCCTGCAACTCATAGAATATGATCGACATGTCTAAAAACAGACATAGTCTGGGGAACAGACTGCGCTCAACTATAATATCACAGCCCACTCGACCAAGTGAAGGCGACTTTTCACTAAGCTCATCATCTTGTTGGTAATCTCATGATAAAAAGTAGTATTTCTTCATTGCATGTGAGACCACTACTTTTGCATTAAATTATTTTTCTTGTGAATTAATTAAATAATTAATTCACTGATCTCTCACTAGTGTATCATGAGTTACAACCAACACAACTGAGTTTAACTGAATTAACTGATTTAAACTAATTAACAACTCACATAAGTACTCTTCCAACTCTGTTACAACATTGTCACACTCAGTTACAATGAAGTCCACTATGCATGTCCCACCAACCAACCTTGGAATGTGTAATTCCTTCAATCAGCTGGTTTTCCACATCAGTTAACTGAAATCAAGTTCTTCAAGAGAATAAGTTATTATTTTTGTCTTATTATCATTAAGGGCTAATAATAATTGACATGAATTCTACTTTTAGACATGTGATCTATAAATATATTTCGCGCATGCATCTAAAAATAGAAACTCATATATAAATAGAATTTGATCAACCATCTATAAATAGATTCCCACTATAAATAGATTTTTCTCACCATTCTAAAACTAGACACAATAACCTAAAATAGCTCCGTGTGTCCACTTAGTGGTGTGTCATTTTTCCACTAGAACTGGCGATGTTGTTTCCTGACAATTTCCACTGCTTTTTTGCTGCAAAACTTCAACACCCTCTCAAAAGAAAGGGATTTCTTTGATGCGACATGTAACTCCATGCATTCGCCCCGCAACCTTGCAGCGCCCTAACAACCCATGACCGCCCTACAACTCATGCAACACTTCATTGTTCTCTTTCACAGCGCGGCAACACTTCAGATGCAATATCTTTCAAAACTCGAATAGCTGTGATGCAACTGAATTAGTATAATGCATCTATCATCAAAGTCTTCTGACTTCCACTTAGCTATTGCACATGTCTTTAGGAACCATTGCGTTGTTGAACTCTACACCCATGCACTTTGCACTTGCTGCCAACTCTGATCCGCGCTCCAGTATCTGACACTATCACTTTGATCCTGCTACCGCAGCTCTGTGGGCTCCTCATAGCCAGGTTCAATTCATGAGATCCACACAATCTCAGTGAATCCTACCTAAAAATCTCTTCTTGGGATTACTCATGCATGTCGCCCCACCTCTCACCTGGTGGTATAGCCGCATGCACTCCCTCTGCCCATCTAGCATGAAATTTCTCTACATGAGTGGTTGCTCCCACTCCACATTCTCATTCGTACGCTCCACAACCCGAGGTTCACTTACTCTGCTGATGGCAAATCCAGCCTTCAAGCATCAATTGCATGGCTTTCGCACTTCCCGTCGTAGGTGTTACACTAAAATTTGTCACCATGACGTTTAGCTATCTATATGGGTTCATCATTACCTATTTATTTCTCCCTTAGAGGTCCAAAAACATAAAGTTCCTAAATCAAGTCTTGGAATTGCGAAAAAGCTTATTAAAACCCTAAAAAGCCTAACTCCGCAATTTTCCTAGTAATTTCCTGCGGTATTGCGGTTTATTGCTATAAAACCTGTGGCACATACAGCACGTTCTTCTCATTAAAACTGCGGACCCCCGTAAAAGGTAAAATAAGGAAAAAAGTAAGTTCTAGAAGCCCAGTTGGTCGAATATTCTCCAAATTCGGGCTTTTCAGAAACGTTATCCGGGTTCTAGCTTCTCAATTTCTTCCATCCATGAACCTTATCCCTTCACAAATGGAGCTATCCCTTGCCTTTGGAGCTGAAATCCCAAAGCTAGAGGACTTTATCCTTCCTTTCTTATTCGGCAGCTGAAACTACCTCCTTCGTTATAAATTGATATTCATGTTTAGTCTCATGGCACTAGAACTTGGTAGTTTTGAGGTGAATTGCCTAAGAATTTATACTTTCCATTTGGCATCATTGGCATGAGAGATTAACATACCTGAAGTAACATACAGGTCTTAGCACTTAGAGAGTTTTTGGCTTCCTGTCAAACCGAGGAAAACGGCTATTCGAGACCCTAACACTCCGTACAAACATCAAGGCGTCAAGGTTGTAAGGTTTTCTTATTCAAGTCAAAGTTAACAAGAATGTATGTTGATTGATTCTATTTTCTCATTGGGAGTTTTTCACTCATTTTTGAATAATTTAATTTCTTGGATTCCTTGATCACTAAGATAGATTATTTCTTTTGAATTATCATATCTTGTAGATGCTTTTGATCTTGTTTGCTTTTTTTTATTGTAGACTTATACGTTGGATCAATACCTTCTGGAACAACTGGATTGAAAACCAAGTAAAGCGTTGGACTTCAAGTAGGAGCATCTCTCCATAGTTAATTTATAATTCTTAAGCATAATGGTCTAGAGAAAATGGTCTACATTTTTCTGTTTGTTTCTAGATATCCTTAGGATACTAGGGAAATCGCTCTTGTCCACAAGAGGGATTTTCCCGTCTAACAAAATGGCAACTCCACTGGGGAATTATCTGAACTTAGTTTTCTTTTTATTTTCAGTTTGATTTTTTAGATTTCTTTGAGATTTCATTGACTGAGATTAGCTCAAAACTTGATTGGGTAGAAAACTCAATAGGATCCCTAACTATAAATCTATATTTTTATTTTTTCTCTGCTTTTCCCGCCTTCTGCACGTTTTTCTTAAGAACAAAGCGGTAGACTCCGCAATTTTTAGTATAATACAGTGCGGTACTACAACTTATTCCATTAAAAACTGCGGACTTCTGGAAAATTTTAGAAAAAGTAGAAATTATGTTTTCTGGCATCCCATTACTTGATTTTTTGTTATTTACCCAATTTGTCTTGACTGTCAAAGACTTCTGTGAAAAGTTTCTAGCAGCAATTCGATGTTTAAAATAATCTTTTCAGTTAGTTTGATTTTACGAGTAATGTTTCCTCGTCCTCCCATTGATCTGAATCAGAAACTTCTGTATACCTCGGCTACTTGGTATGTCATTGTTCTATTGAGCCATTGAACTTGATGCGATCATTAATCTTTTGAAAATTTGATTTTGTTTTCATTAGCAAACTTAGAAAACATTTTGGATAGATAAGGTCTGAATTTCATTTTTAAAACTTTTATTGGATGCTTTATCTTCTTGCTGAAATAAGTAAGAAGATCTTAGTTAGATTACAAACTGAATTAAGACATCCTACAACTTTTAGATAGAGTTCAAGATTAGAAATTTCTTTTAGTTTCGAATTTTGTAGTTTTGAAACTTTTTTATTTTCTTTTGGAAGAAGTTTGTTTTTGTTTCCGATCTTAATGATATAGGGAATTTCATTTTGAGAAAAAGGTCTTTTTGGAATTTAATTCTCTGATTTGTCTTCTTTTCAAAGTTTCTCATGTAGGAAAGAAAGAATTGATATTTTGAAAGTTTTTTAAATCTCTCAACTCTTTCCTCTAGTTAGATTTCATCGAAAAGAAATGATTTGTTTATCATATAGATGCATTATAGCGTATTTTGAATCAAGTCATTAAAACATCGTCAAAGTTTCATTTCCGTACCTATTGTCCTAAGAAACTGACAATTAAAAGTAATGCTTAATTAAAATCAATCTAGAAATTTATATTTTCTAGGGCTCTTTTCCACCAACATAGCTTAGGCTAGTGTCTTGGGATATGTTTTAGTTAACTTTCCAAGACAGTAAAAAAAAACAAGTAGTTGATATTGCGGTAGGAAAATCCAATTGTAGCTTGTACGCTCTGGAAAGCTCCTCCTAAAGAAGTCAAGCACAAGATCATGTCTGAACCAGTGAGGTAATCATACCTATCTCATTGGGAACGATAGAAGATGTGCACATATTAAAAACGGTAAACCTCGGATAGACCATTGTTGAAGAGCTCGGGGTCACTTGTCAGTAAACCTTGGATTATGTCAAGGAGCCTTCAAGGGGATTGAGCTTGTTACTCTGCCCTTGCGTGTATATCGGATCGTATACTTTCCCCCCAGGTATATGTGTTCTCGTTGGTGACCTTAGTGGCCATAAACTTTAGGATTTTTTCCCAAGGTGACGGTGGAGGGGAGGTCCCACTGTAGCTGGAGCAGATGTCGGCTAGACTCACTTGGACTCTCTGGAGGGTTATCTTCACTCGAGATGGTTTAAGTGGAGAAACTTGCACTGGTATGTTTCATTAAGCAAGTTGTCGGGGTAACTGTTCCAACCGACATTTATGCATTAAAATTCTACGATGTTGGATTATCACCAACTAGTGATTTTAGTGCAAGGATCTACTGTTTGTGTGTGGATTGATCTCTTAGATTTTTAATAGGTGTGTGATTCATTTGATTGTTTTCTTAGTGACCTTAGGATCATTTGATTGAAATTTTCTTTGTTTGCATGTGTTAAAAGTTTTAATCGTGGAAGAATTACCAAGACAGCCGCGTAGAACTCAGGGGAAACCCCATGAGTATACACCAAGCCAATTAGAAAAACTTAAATCTTTGATACCAAATGTTATCAGTAGAACTGGATTAACAGAACACGAAGAATCATCCATAATTATTCATCCTGATTCTGAAGTATATCAACCGCAAATTGCAGAACATACTCCATAGAAAATTTCAATCTCTGAATTAAATGAAGTTGCTTCTGCAACAAGTGAGTTATCAACTGAAAAACCTGAAATTTTTGAACCAGAAACCGAATCTGCTACGTCTGAACCTACTTTATAGTTTTCTACTCCAACTTCTAGTCATCCTAATTCACCTAGAGTAAGAAACCAGATTACAGAAGATCTTCCTCCTGGTCTCATTAGTATTGAAGAAATTACTGATACTAAAGAAGAAATTGTTCTTCCTTTAGCTCAGGAATCTTTAAATCTTAGAGAAGGTGAATCAATTTTTTACAGTCCTTTCAGACAAGACGCTTGGTATTCTTCATTAATAGATTTTCTACAAAATTTAGGTCTAGAGTATTCTCCACCCTGAAATCCTTTTTTCCTTACACCAATAGGTTATAGACCTCTGTTATTCATGTCTAGTGATTCATCTATGTTTACTGAATCGCCAGAAACATTTTTGTATGGTGGTCCATCTATTTGTGTAGGCTATCACTCGCTCTCTGGTACATTCTCAGGAGCATCTCCTCTTCCCAAAAAACCAATGCCATCATCTGGCCCAAATGAATCAAATACTGGAACTTTAAACAATGAGCACATTTATATGATGTTTGTAAATATCCCAAACCCCGGTTCTCAAGGTAGTAATTTATCGCTTGGGGGGAAACCTCAGAGTAGTCAAATATAGCCTGGGGGGAAACCTCAAGGATATTACATACCTCAGGGTCAATATCAACCTCAAGGACAGTACATACCTCAAGGTCAACCTTAGGGACAGTATATGCCTCAAGGTCAGTACGTGCCTCAAGGTCAGTATCAACCTCAAGGGCAGTACCCAGCTTAAGGATTGCACCCTCCTTTAGGACAACAGTTCTATCCAGAACAGAAAATGTTACAAGGAAGTGGAAATTATCCAGTCAATTATCAACCATGTGTTCAACCAAGTTACGGTCCATCTTATGCACAACCTTCATTGGGACCCTCATATCCCGGAATGGTGTGGGATCCATCTCAAGTCCAACAGAATTTACAACCAAATGTGCAAATACCTTATTATCAAACTAGACAACAAGTTGGTTATAATCAACCCCAACAACCTATCCAACCTACCATTCAAATACCCACATCTGGTCTTGTTCAACAGCCTGGTCCGAGTACACCTACGACTCCACCATAAACTGCTGCTAAGACTTATGTTCAACCAACCACGCCTATTCCCGGAGTATCTATAGCTCCTATTACTTCTGCCCCTCAAACATTGGTACAGATTCCTCAAGTCTCTATTCCGCAGTTTGGACCTACAATGAAAACTATTTTTCGAATGCCGACAGGACAACCTGGTACAAGTACAGTTATAACAAGTCAACCTCAGTTTACTTATCAACCGCATCAGGGGTTGTACCAATATGGACCTGTTCAACAAAATCCAGCTTACCCGCAACAACCGTACCCTGGGTATACATTTCAGACACCTGTTCAACCCCAGTATGGTTCGGTTATTTCTGGTTACCTAAGAGGCATTCTGATTCCCAATGCACAAGCTGTTCCTGGTTATCCTAGTTATCCTCCTCCTGGGACTGGTTTAGTCTCAGAAGGCTATCAAAAAGACCCTACCCGTCGATTACCATTCATAGCAACTTTAGATCTACCTGATTTATCCTGCCTTACGAATGATCCTATCTATTATCATCCATATTGGTTGCCTATGCCGCATAAGTTGCCCAGTGATATCCCTAAGTTTGAAGGAAAATCAGGAGAGGATCCTTCTAACCATGTCATGACTTACCACCTTTGGTGTGCATCCAACTCATTAATTGATGATTCCATTCGACTTAGAATTTTTCAGAGAACGCTAATGGGATTAGCTACCAAGTGGTACATTGAATTACCACGAGGCTCAGTTACCAATTTCAACACTCTAGCAACTGCTCTCTTAACTTATTTTTAGTTTCCAAACAGATACGACAACAGCACGAAATTATTAACTTCACTAAAACAATCTACGTCGACATACATATCAGATCATATACGTGAATGGCGATGTAGAAGACGTTTGGTAAAAGTTTTTATCTCGGATCAAATATTGGAATAATGGTTTATTAAATAATTTCTACCAAAAATAACTGAAGATGTAGCTAAAGGAGGAGTTGTTACAGAAGAACAAGTTATTTCTCAAGCTCATTATCTTGACTTGGTATATACCCAGTCAAGTACTTTGTACGAGAAAATTCCCGATTTACCACATCCTGGTTAGATAACAATAACTCCTTCAGGGTCTCATGCCACTGATGGTGTAATCAGTTCAGTTAGTATGACTAAGAGTAAGAAGAAATCTTCCAAGCTTACTTCTCCCATAATAGCTTTACTGGATTCACCGAAAGGAGAATCTTCCTTGGAAACTTCTGCTGATATTCACATTGTAGATTCATCAACTACAAAGTCAAAATCTAGCAGCAAGAAGAAGGGAAGAATAAAAGTAAATAGACTTCATCTCCCAAAGAAAAAAATGATAAAACTGAATCAAATAATGATAAATGGAAACATCGTTATCATTGTCTTATCTATGATGAGGATCATTTCACCAAGGAATGTCCACATAGGGCCGAGGTATCTAAATTTGTCAAAGGTTCATCCACCCTTGTTGTTTTGAAGGATCATTTTCCTGTTCAAGATAGCAAAATGATTGGATCTTCCTCTAATGCATCAGCAGATATTTTAATGGTTGCAACTCAATCACAAGAATATGGTAGTAAAAATCCAGTTGTTGGTACAGAAATAGAACATTCTAATTCTGCACCAGCTACATCTCCTTCAGTTTCTAATCCATTGCATATCGAGAAACCGAACCTTGATTTAGTAATCAAACCACCTGCTAAAGGTGTACTTTGTAAATCAACTTTCAATCCACATGCGAGAGCTGCTCAGAATTACAACATTATGGAGGATTTAGCAATATATCCTTCAGCAATGTCAGCTTTGAAAGTGTTGCAATCATGTCCAGCACGAAGGAAATTACTCTTATCAGCAATTGGAGTTGTATATCTTCAATATTCGAACCTCATGGTCTTCAATTTAGAAAATTTTACACCTCGCCTCCCTCATCAAATGGCTTTTCAGATCCCAGTACTAGTCAAAAATAGATGTTGCTTTCATACTGTTATTGATGAAGGAGCATCTATGTGTATCATGTCGTTAAAATATTGGAAATCACTTAGTTCTCCAACTCTTAACCAGTCACCGAAAATCCTCAAAGCTTTTGACGGAAGAGGATTCCATCCATTCAGAATTTTACAAGATCCAACTATAGAGGTCGAAGGAAAAACCGTTAATTTAGATGTGGAAGTAGTTGATGCCCCTCTAGATTACAACCTTCTTCTAGGTCGAAGTTGGTATTATGCTATGACTGATGTTGTGTCATCGGTCTTTCGATTAATTATGTTTCCTCATCAAGGAAATATTGTGAAAGTCGATCAACTCTCATATTATTCGTCTGACCCAACTTCTACCAGTAGTATTCAGCACGTTGGAAAAACGACTATTCCATATGAGGATGTAGGAGTAGGTTTAATTAAATATTTTGTTTTAATGGGAAATTTTTCTATGCCTCCACCTAACGTACCACGTAATATTGCTAATATAAATATGATTACATCAAGCACTATTCCATTTGAGCATCCTTGGATAGTGCATTTAGAATCAGAACTGGATTCATTCAATGGCGTGATGCCTTTGAGTCCCTTTGAGGTAGCATATCAAGCAATACAGTCATTTTCCGATCCTTTATCAAGTGATGATGATCAAATAAATGTGATCAACGAATAATCATTTTCACCATCACGCTCGGCTACAACATCAATTCCTGATCCTTTTCAACAAGTGTTTCATACTGATGAAAGAATTCGTGAATTCTTGTCCGTAGATTAATTACCATGGGATGATCTCCATCATAGGTCATCATTTTTATCTGAGCTTGATAAATTCGAAAATAATTTTTCCTCTATTTTTACAGCTAACTATGTTGAGGAACCTCAAAGTCCAATCTCGATCACAAATTTGGATTCTAAAGTAAATTTGGGAAATATTTCTTCTACGATTCCTATTAACATATCAGTGAAACCCGAAATTATTAAAAACATTCATATAGGTGCTTTGTGTACGTTAGATGAAATTTCTACATATAAAGCCCTATTTCAAGAATTCCATGACATATTTTCCTGGTCTTATGAAGAAATGCCAGGAATCGATCCCAACATTGTCATTCATGAAATAAAGACTTACCCGGATGCTAAACCTGTCAGACAGCGATTACGTCCGATACATCCACGAAAATTTGCTGCCATTAAAGACGAAGTTGAGAAATTACTGAGAACATGTTTCATTTATCCGATCCCATTGACAGATTGGGTATCTAATATCGTTCCTGTTACGAAAAAAACAAGGAACTATACGAGCATGTGTTGACTATAGGGATATTAACAAAGCTTGTCCTAAGGAAAATTATCTAACTCCTTATATCAACCAAATTATTGACAATTGCGTTGGAAATGAAATGTATTCATTTATGGATGGATTTTCCAGATACAATCAGATCAACATACTCCCTTCCGATCAACCAAAAAAAACATTCATTTGTCCTTGGGGAACATTTTCTTACTGTAAATTACCTTTCGGATTAAAGAATGCCAGTGAAACTTTTCAAAGGGCAATGTCCTATGCTTTTCATGACATTAAACACATTATGTAGCCTTATCTCGATGATTTACCTGCTCATTCATTACACAGGAAAGATCATCCTACTCACTTACGAGCGATTTTTATGCGATGTAGGTATTATAAGATTCGTTTGAATCCACACAAGTGTGTTTTCTGTGTACAATCTGGTAGGTTACTGGGATTTGTCATTTCTAAAGAAGGCATTCGTGTCGACCCTTCGAAGGTTGAGGCCATAATCAATTTATCTCCTCCTTCCACACTTCGCCAACTCCAAAGTTTGCAAAGGAAAGCAAACTTTCTATGTAGATTTATCCAGAACTATGCTGAGTTAACCAAAGCTTTTACCAGGCTATTGAAACAGTATATTCCTTTCATTTGGGATTAGATCGTTGATCGATATTTTGATTCTTTAAAACACATGTTGACCCATGCATCGTTACTACATCCACCAAATTACTGCCAGGATTACTTTTTATACTTAGTAGCCTCTGATTCCACTATTGGAATGGTATTAGTTCAGGAAGATGAATTCAAGCTGTTCAATGTTTTCGTCATTACATTTTGTTACGAAAAACAACTGTGATTTCTAATTGTAACCTGATGATGTACATTTTGACTAAAAAATTGGTCGGGGGAAAATACTCTAAATGGATAGTTATCCTTCAGGATTTTCACTGGTGTTCATCGAACTTATGTGTGACTTCCCGAATACTGAGACAGAAACTGTGTAGAGCATCTGATCACTGATGAATCTCTATTTCTTATCAGTACGTTAGATCCTTGGTATGGGGATATCATCATTTATCTCCAAACCCAAACTTTTCGACCTAAAATTTCACGTTCACATCGACGAAAAATCTGTTACCAATCCCAGCGATACAATATTTTTGGGGACACACTTTATTGTCGTGGTGTGGATTCTGTATTTCGACGATGTTTGAATGATGAAGAAGATGAACAAGTTTTGAATGACTGCCATTCTAGAGTGTGTGGCGGTCATATGTCTGGGTATGCCACAACCCAAAAGATATTGCGCGCTGGTTATTTTTGGCCTTCGTTATTCAAAGATTGCATTCTTGTGGTCCGAAAATGCCACAAATATCAAATTTTTGATCAAAAGATGCATGTACCACCATCTCCTCTTCACCCCCATAATTTCTGTTGGTCCTTTTGCAAACTGGGGCTTTGATTTTATTACATGTAACCCTCACTCGGCCGGGGGGCATCAGTATATTATTCTCGCAGTTTATTATTTCACCAAATGGGCCGAGGCGATGCCTACATTTACGGCATATGGAAAAACTGCAGCTACATTTGTATTCAATCACGTGATTGCTCGATTCGGTGTACCCCAAGAAATCATTACTGATCATGGGAGTCATTTTCGAAACATCATGATGACCAAAATTTCTGACCAACTTGGCCCGCACCATGATAGCTATACTCTATATTACCCGCAAGCTAATGGTCAGGTTGAAGTCGTCAATAAAGTTTTAACCACTACGTTTAAATGGATAATCGGAATTCATAAATTGAATTGGCATACTATGCTTTTCTCAGCACTTTGGGCATACTGAACCTCAGCAAAAACTGCAACAGGGTTCACTCCTTTTCAACTAGTCTACGGTTTAGAAGTTGTGTTACCGATTGAATGTGAAATATCGTCACTCCAATTAGCCATAGAGTTACTACCAGCCACTTCTGAAGAGGAAAAGCGCTTTTTGTACCTAGCACAATTAGATGAAACTCGGCGTACCACTGCATTATCAACCAAAGCTAATAAAAAATGTGTTAAAGCTCAGTATGACTGAAGTGTTACACCTCCTGTTTTTTCAGAAGGTGACCTAGTATTGGTATATGACCAAGCTAACAATAAACTAGGAGCTGGAAAATTTGAACCTATGTGGCATGGTCCCTATATTGTCAAGCGAGTGCTTGCAAAAGGGGCTTACAAATTGATTGATTATGACGAGGTCTCTTTAGATAAACCCATAAATGGAATTTATCTGAAGAGATGTTATGCTTGATTTTTTGTGTGAAGATCATACATGTACATTAGTTAAGATTAGTTGTTTTAGATTAGATGAGTGTGTCTAGTTTAAGTTTGTATTGACTACTATTCCTGCTTATCTTGATTACTCTTGATATTGCAGATGTTGATGTCCCTTCAAGTGTACATTGGTTTTGCTAATGGTGCCTGTCGTAGTACAGGGAATATCTCTTCTGCAGCCTGGGTTATCTATTCACCCACCGATAAGTTAGTCTCTATGCATGGGGTAAGCCTTGGTCAAACAACGAATAATGTTATAGAATATAGCGCAGTGATTGAGTTATTATCTAATTCCATTTCATTTAGCATTCAGAATTTGATCGTTAGGTTAGATTCAAAACTCATTATATTACATTTAAACAGAGTATACGCAATTAAAAATCTAGTGTTACTGAGATTATTTTTGAAGGTTCGTCTCTTGGAAAGGCAATTTTATTACATTGAATATCAACACATTCCAAGAATATTAAATACATTGGCTGATGCATTAGCTAATAATGTTATAAATAGACATTTGCCACATTAAAAAGTAAGTTAAAACAACATTTGATATGTGTTGAACAAGATAGCCAGCAAAAGTAGTCATATCATAGATAGAGTTGTGTTTCAAAAAATATTACATCGTCTAGGACCATAGGTTTAAACCACCTTATGATCAGAAAGATAGTGATACAAAAAACAAAAATATAGTAGTCTATGATGATCATCCACTATCCGTGGTGATGATTATGATAATATACTATAGCCTGTGCCACTCTACGCAGGTATCTCTGAAACTGGCCAGGAACACTAGCGACATGCCTTTGGAGACAAAGAGGAATATCATCCATCGTAGTCTCTGGGATGTCTCTGGTCAACCTCTCCAGATTCTACTCTAAATTAGTGAGAATCTCTGCTGCCTGGTTCTCTGGCGGTGCAATAGGATCTGTTCGCTTCCTCTCGAAGTGGTGGAGATTGGCTGGTCTTCGTGGACCAACATCTACATTTAAATTTTTGTTATCAGTATTGGAGGATTAAAAAACAAATAAAAATTAGAATTAAAAATGCATCACAATAATTTCATTACCTGACTCATCCCATTGTGTCCTTGGAGGTAAAGGCATCTCGGGATCTCCTCGAAAGTCTATGCCTGCATATGGGAAATCCTCGATAGCAAAGATTTGGTTCTCTAACCAACGGAAGTATGAAGAAGTGAATCGAACTATTGTACAATCATTGCCACCATGGTGAGCCATCAATGCCACCCATCGTACCATGTGAGGCTCTCTAAGTTCACCAGGAACAACAAAGATCAGCTAAGGGGCAAGAGACAGAATCCTCTCCAAAGCGAAAGATACTAAAATCGCTCCATACCCAAAGTTTTTCAACTTTGAGTTCTTAGCTCTGATCAGTTGACCTTTCATGTTGGTCAGCACCCCCTCACACCAATTGAAGATAGTGCCTCTGAAGCACTCAACAATTGTCTGCATCTGTGACTTGGTAGCCACGTGTAGAGCTGCACTCCCGCATAATCTGGTAACGGTAAATGCAATGACTTTCAGATCGAGACGGATGATAATTTTTATGTCTATCCGGTTGTCTTTGGGATCAGATTCCTTTCTACAAAACTCTTATTTGTAACTATCAATAGGCTAGCCACCTTGCCTAGCCCCGAACAAAGAGATTGGTTCGCCTCTTTTTGGTAAACCGGTGAGGAAGTAGATATCTTCAAGCTCAATTTCTAGCTTGTGATCTCCGATGATAAAGCATTGTTCCTGAACGTCCCATTTATTTACTAACCAGGTCATTAGCTCTACCTGTGCTCTCATACCTTGAATGGCCCAGAATTTGTATAAATCGCAATCTCTCAAAGTACGCATTATGGCCAGATTATTCATGGCCATATCATCTACCTCTTCATGTTCACGTTATCGCCACTCCAACATCATGCAATGGCCTGCAAATGGACGCATTTGATGGTTAGAAGCTATTAGAGTTTAAAAAAATTATCAATTTTTGAGAGAATTCTTCAATTTATTTTTCTTACATGTCCCTACAATTTTTAAATAAAGACAGTGCGGACCCCCGCACGCATCCTTCTTAAAAAAATTAATAGCCCGATAATTTTCCTTTAGGAAAATTATCAGGGTCCGCAGGTAACCAATGGCTGGCCTGCGGACCCCCGTGAGCGAAATTTTGAACCATATTTCCCTCCAAAAATGAATTTAAAAAATTAAAAAGAGAATGTAAATGGATGAAAAGGAAGAAAAGAGTGTTTTGGATTTCCTGGATTCAACAGATTTCAATTTGACTGGCTGGTTCTCCCGTTATCACCTCCAGAATGTTTTTTTCCCAAAGCTCTCGATTCTCAATTCTAATCACAAAAGGTAAAAATGAATTTGTTGAGCTGCTTTTTATAAGATTTTTTGAATAAATAAAATAATATTTTATTTATTTTCCACTTTAAAAAACTAATTTTTGAAAGTTTTTACTTATTGGAAATAGATATGTTTAATTTTTGAGTTTATGTACAGAAAATAGGATTTTCAAGTGAAAAGGATTATTTTGATAATGAGTATACTTTTATCACTTTTTCGGGCTCTTGAAAATTACAAAAAAGCAAAACCCTGAAGTTCTCTTTTAAGCCCTTTTCAGACTCTCTAAATATGAAAATATTGCCGAGTACTTGACTATTCGAACTCGTTAAAGGAAATGAACAGTCATCCCTTCAGTATAAATTTACCCCTTTTCCGAACTAAAATGGACTATTTACGAAAAAGGTATACGTTGGCTAATCATGGTCAATAAAGTTCTCTCCTGCATTATTTTATCCTTTTTCGGACTTGAGAGACTAAAATTATGAAAAATTACACCCATGGAGTTTTCTTAAGTTTTTCTTCTGACTCCCTAAAATTGAAAAACACCGAGTTTCACCTATACTAGACTCATTAAAACTTAACAGTAAAGGACCTGTAAATTATAAACAGGAACGAACCAATCCTTCTTAGGGTTCGATTTTAATACTAAGTTGGACTCATCCGAAGGATGAGCTTATATAGCAAGCAAATGTTATCATCATCAAGCTTGTAAAAAATAAAAGGTACTTGCCAGAAATGGTGGGGGAAAAGAGAGAAAATTAATCCAGTTGTCACACTTCGTTTCAGAAAGTTGTATACCACTCTTGAACACGACACTTTTGTCACATTCATATTTGGGTTGTGAAAATCCTTCGACCAAACAGTTAATCAAACCACATTGAAATTCTTCAACCAGTTTCTGGGTATTAGCTTTATGTCAATCGTCACCATCTGCAGTGTCATTATGTGTTCAAGAGATCAGTTTAATAAACCATCCATTGCAAACATTTGTCTCCATTCGCATTGACCATCCTTGAGTCAGTCCTTGAAAATATTTCTTCAAAACTTGATCTAATGGTTTCATGTCATGAGCTTTCCTACGATAGGTCACTTTCTATCGACGATAGCTCATCATCTAGAAATTTGATCTAGAATCCTATCAGTACCTTGAGATCTGCATGCCTTAATGGCATGTTTTTTGCCTTCGACAATAGGTTGCATCATTGACCTTCGATCAATTGATTCTGTGAAATGTTCGACTTTAGATCACAAATTCACATTTCATAGATTGTACTGAGTACTTTCAGAGCCATTGTTATTATCAGTGGTTTCTCTCACACTTGTTAACAGTTCACATCATATACTAGTAATCAAGTGGTTTCTACCATGTTCGACTTTGACATAATCAATCGCATGGATATAATCATACTAGTTCGAGAAGCAGGAATCAAGACCCTGGATCTAGTTTCCACCATCCAGGCTACAAGGAGTTTTATTATTCATCATACAATAGACTGCTTCTAATAGATGGTTGCGTCCATGCTGTGTCTACTACTTCATGAAATTCTAAAAATCATTTCCGTATTAGAACATGTAGTTAGTTTTGATCTGAGTATGAGAATGCCTACCCCAGCAATGATATACATATATATATATATATATGCTTGCATTGAATGTTGTTTCAGGGTTTCAACCGGTGTGCCTGCAACTCGATCCTCGGAATGATAAAGTACTTCACTCTTCAGAACTCTTCAAAGCTCTTAAGACTTCACACTTTAGGGGGCAATCTATTACACTAAAATTTTTCACCATGACGTTTAGCTATCTAAATGGGTTCATCATCACCCATTTATTACTCCCTTAGAGGTCTAAAAACATAAAGTTCCTAATCAAGTCTTGGAATTGGAGAAAATCTCATTAAAACCCTAAAAAGCCTAAATCCGCACTTTTCCTAGTCATTTCCCGCGGTACCACAGTTTATTGCTATAAAATCTGCGGCACATCCCGCACGTTCTCTCATTAAAACTGCAGATCCCCGTAAAAGGTAAACTAAAAAGAAAAGTAAGTTCTAGAATCCCAGCTGATCAAATATTCTCCCAGCTGGGCCTTCTAGAAGCGCTATCTGGTTGAGCTTCACCCCTTCCATTCATGAACCTTTATCGCTTCATAAATGGAGTTATCCCTTGGTTTTTGGAGCTAAAATCCCATGATGAGAGGGCTTTATCCCTTCCTTATTGGAACTGAAACTACTTTCCTTTAGCTATAAATTGAGACCATGTTTCAGTCTCAAGGGTACTTAGAACTTGGTAGTTTTGAGGTGAATTGTTGAAGAAATTATACTCTCCACATTTGGCATCATTGGCATGAGAAATATTACATACTCATAGCCATAGTTTACGTTAATTCAGAGAGTTGGAGTCTTGTCAAAATGAGGAAAACGTCTGTCCGGGACCCCAAAAGAACCTGTACAAACATCAAGGCGTCAAGGTTGTAAGGTTTATTTTTTTTATTCAAAGTTAATACAAATGGATTCTATTTTCTCATTGAGTTGTTCATCTATCTTTAGAATAATTTAATTCTTGGATTCCTTGATCACTAAGATAGATTATTTCTTTTGAATTATCATATCTTGTAGATGCTTTTGATCTTGTTTTCTTGTCTTGGATTGCAGATCTTATATGCTGGTTTGATGCCTTATGGAATGACTGGATTGAAGACCGAGTAACTGTTGGACTTCAGGTAGGAGCATCTCTCCATAGTTAATTAGTAATTCTTAAGCAAAATGGTCTACATTTGTCTATTTGTTTCTGATATCCTTAGGATATTAGGGAGATCTCTCTTATCGCAATAGATTTGTCCATCAAAGTAGGAGCTCGGTAGAAATCCCATCTACATCAAGTCTATAGAGATTCTTAACTCAAATCCCAACCTTCTTGGCTTTCCCTGTTGCTTTGTGTCGCAGGAAAAATTTTCCTTCACTAAAGATAACATCATAGCCTCTATCCTCTAACATTACGACTGAGACTAAATTTTTCTTCAAACCTGGAACATGCATAGCATCTTTTAAATGAAAGAGTTTACTTGACGCCTTTGAAGGGTAATGGTACCAATGCCAGTCGCATTGTATCGTCCATCGTCGCCCAACTCAATAAAATACGAGATCTTTCTACCTACTCCAAATCTGAAAATTTTCTCATCTCTCGTCATGTGAAAGGAAGCACCACTATCAAAGTACCACCCCGATCCAAATGCACTAGAGACCATGCATGCAATCAATGAGAAGTCAAGCTCAAATTGCGAGGCAAGAGCCTCACCAGCTGCTGCTCCAAAAACCATCTTGTTCTTCTTCTTATGTCTCATGGCACGATTTGTTTGAAATATGTCCATACTCGTATGGTATTTTTCACTGGACATGTTATTGCTCCTTTCCATCTTCATTGGCCTCGGATTTAGAATGAATTTCTTCCCCTTCCCCCTATTTTCCTTGGTTACGAAAGCATGATCCTCTTCATCATCATGCTTTGATGAAGAGCCATCTCTGGTGTTCCCCCTGAACTCCTCCTGCACTAGATCCGACCACATTCATTCCCAATTTGGCAGTTTTTCCCATCCGCTGACAGAGTCTTGATAACTGTGCCAACTCTTAGGAAGTCCCAAGAAAGCCAAACTCACCAAATCATCATCAACACTTGCTCTACACTCCCAAGCTCATACCTGCATTGGAAAAACTTTGTTAAGTATACCATAATAGTTTCATTCTTCTCCATCTTGATCTTTCTAAGTTTATCCTTCAATGCCAATTTGCTATGGCTGCTGCTGCTTTGGAAAATATCCATCAAAGCCTTCCACATATCATATGGAGTGGCTTTCCCATGACGGCTTGAGACAATGTGGTCTCATACACCTTCCAACAAAATCCTCCTCACCCTTGCTACTTTCTTTTGACATGTGTCAAGTAATGCGTTAGTCATCGATATTTTGCACCTATTGATGATGACTAGTTGTTAAAACCAAGTTTTCTAGTAGCTGATCTCCAATATGTGAAATTTGTCAGCTAGAAAACGCCCATAATTTTTTTTGCCCTCCTAACCTTTTCAATCATCCTATGACGAGATAAAACCTCATTATCAATCCCTATTTAGCCTCAGCCAGCTTGTCCATCAGATCCAAAGAGAATAATCCAAATTTGTCCAAAAGGTCTCCCCTAAGTTAGGTAGTGGCGCTTTAGGCGATCCTCCCTTGGAAAACTATTCTAAAGCCAAAAGAAACTCTATCTAATATCAACCAGTCCTAGAGGACCTTCTTATTATGCAAATAAAGCTTGATTACACCCTTAGGTCGCGCCACTAACAAGCCTTGATGTCTCAGCAATACATATGCCACATGTTAAATTGATGTTAGGTAGAATTATAGTGTTTCAATGTCTCTTTCAAGAGCAGAAGTGTACCAGTGTTCCAGAAGACATTATTAAACTCAACATGAGAAGACAGCTGCTTCTCATGTGGTTTTGAGCCTGAGATGCGGCTACGGAATGATTAGCTGGCAAAAACAAACACAACACAATCAAGGTCGGTGACTTATGAATAATAGAAATACTTTCTGCCGGTGCGGCCAAGCCTATCGGTTTTCTAGGAGTATAAAGGTATTTTAACAGCAGGATTATATGTCTCAGAGAAATTCCCTTCATGGCATATTGTCAATTTGTCACTTTTATTTGCTTAAGCATGAATAGGCAGTGAAAGGAAAGATGACACTTCTTGAAAGAAGATAAGATGGCATCACTCAGAAAACCTCCTCCATACATGAGCAGAGGGTTGAAATACTGAGAAAACCTCCTCCATACATGAGCGAGGGCTAGATCATTGAAAACCTTAACTGTTTTACACATACAAGCAAGGGTTTGGAAAAGTGATAAAGGCCTCCTTCATCTAGCATCAGAGGGAACTGAAAAGAGGCATGTTTTTTAAGTGCGATTAGGAAGAAAATGAAGGCTTATGGATAGAAAAATCGTTGACAGAACAGAGGGAAAACTTATTGGTGTTTTAAAAGGTGTTTACATGAGTTCCACTGTTAAAACACAGAATTGAAATACAGTGTGAAGCTAATTGGATGATTATGAATGAAGAAATGTTGTTAAGAAAATGGCCAAGGAAGTAAAACAATCTTGGTTTTAAACTGACTTCTGCTAATAAGTACAAAGAAAACCACTAGCAGTTCATGGATATTCTTCATTTGGTTAAAAAAGGGGTTGAAAAGAGCCCAGGAATTTGTTAAATATAGGCCTCCTTCATAAACAAGTAGAAGGCTCACCATTGTTTGAGGATGAAGAACATTCACTTTCAGTGTGGCTTAGATTTCAAAAGAAACTACTTTCAAAAATGGTAAAATGAATGAGAAATTAATTATTCTTACAGAATTCCTTCACAAAGGAACAAAGGGACAGTTTTCCAATTTTACATTCTAACTTCAGCTCATCATCCCCTGATATACCTCCGTAAAAATTGAAGACTAGATTACTTTGGCAATCCAAACCTTGCAAGTTATTGATATAGACCAAGAATAGTTTTATTGCTGCACTTGTGAAGTTCAGGATAGGCAGCTTCTCAATATTGAAAGTTGTGTAGTTGGCACACATAAGCCTTTGTGGATGTTTTTGTTTTTTTATGCCTGAAGAGGAATGTCATTCAAAGGGTGCATTTACAGTCATTATATGGCTTTGGGAAGGGTTTTCTTCTAAAAAACAGATATGAGTAAAGGAAACAAGTTTCCTCCCTTAATAGGCAAACAGTAAAAATGAGTTTAGCCTCGGGATGACTTCTTCACATTGGGAAGGGTCATATCTATCAAAAACTGTCCAAATAGCATTCACAACACTTTATTACCAACATTAATTGAATATGGGCCCCTTTGGCGTTGTCAAAGTCATTTGATTTTCGTTATAACAAAGACATTTTTTTAAAAAAGTGTTTAAACCCTCACAAGTCAAATTCAAAGGGTTTTTGACTATAAGAGGATAAAGAACCATTGTAAAGCTCTCATATGCAAAATTAAAAGTGACCAAGCAACATCCCCCTGGATGCTCACTGACCAAACCAAGGAGATTCAAGAAAATTTTGGAGTTTTTGAGGCTTAAAGCCTACGTGGCGTGCCTGGAAAAGCACACAGCGCGTTCAGACGAAGAAATACAAAGTCTTGCAACGATAGCACGACACGCCTGTAGCACCGGTCACCACTGCTCGAAGGCCGACCCGACACCTTCTTCATTGTGCGGCGCTCTTCCATTTGAACGTGCCGCGCCTATTTGAACGACCAAAACACCTTCAAAAGGTCTTGAAACCTGCTCAACTCATCAAGCAAAGGCCACAAGCCATCCTCGAGGTATTTTTAGTTGCCCCTTGGTGCATTCAAATTTCTAAAGGGGTGATTGATGCCATGTTTTTCAAGACTAAAACAGTGATTTAAAAGTGGAGTTCTTGGTAGGAAATCAAGGTGATTTGTTACTATATTGACAAATATTGTTATAGTAAGAGGCTAGGGTGTGTTTATATTAGTTTCAAAAGGCCTAAAACTGCCTTCAAACAAAGTGATGAACCATATGCAAATGACAAGACAGAAAACACAGTGGTAAAGTTTTTCAAATTGCTTAAGGTGTCCTAACAGTGATAAAACGAAATTAACCTCTGTCTACAAATCTAAGGTGAAAATAGTGTTTATAATGGGAAACAGTGATCTTAAGGTAAAAACAGTGTTTGTAAAGTGAGACAGTGATCCTAAGGTGAACACAGTTTTTGTAAAGTGAAAACAGTGGTCATATCTGAATGCCTTGTCACTTCAAAGGTGTCTTCTTTTGAATGGTGAGACAACCAAATCTGTGCAACCTCTATAAGCCCCAAAATCAGAATGTGTGAGAGGTTTTTCAAAGTCAGTTGAGGGTTGTTTTTTCTTATCTTTGTAAGGAAACAGTGAATAACAAGAAGATTTTTGTTTGGGGAAGGGTGTCTTGCTTCTGTCAAAACACAAGGAGATGTCTGTTCTAACAAAAAGCCACAGATACGTCTTTTCAAAAACCTTGCCCAAGCACAGTAATCAAATTGACTATTTTCTTTTCATTTGACAAAAACTTGTTGATTGGCATAAAAGAGGACAAAATAGTGATTTATAAGGAGCAGAAAATTGGTGTTGGAAGACTGTCTCACAAAACATTTGAAGCAACTTGTCTTGGTCAAACAGTGACTGACAAAGAGGACAGGGTGTGTGCTTGAGAAACATTCCAAAGGCCTTTTGAGACAGCTTGGTGTTGCAAAGAACATTCAAAACAAAATGCCTCCCATGTAAGAGAATAGGAGTGGCCTTCACAGGAGGTTTGAGCATGTTTCCACTGAAGAAGTGAATGCTCATCCATCGGTCTTGTTTAACTTTCACGAGGTTGGGTGTCTAGATTTTTTTCAAAGAGTGCAAGAGGTGAAGAGTTATTCCCCTTTGACACATATTTGTTCTTTGATATTTCAAGAGAAGAATTTTCAGCTGGCAGGCCTAGATTTCAAATTCTCTCCAAGGTCCATTTCCAAGGCCACCAAAATCCCTTATGTCGGGGAGAAGTGGTTTAAACAAAGCCACCTGGACTCAGAACAATACAAGCCTTTTCTGAAGCCTAAGCATAGAGATTCATGCCCATCCATTTTTCCCTTCACATATCTATTGACTAGTTACGCCCCCCTCATGAAGATAATCATGAAATACTTCACTTGGGAGGGAAGATTCTCCCGAGTCTATGCCTATCATATCTGATTGCTCATGCATTTCACGAGGGCCAAATTGTTAAATCTCCCTTTCTTCCTACATAGAAGTATTGAGAAAATGGCCTCCACTGTTCAGAAAAAGCCTCCTTCTCAGCAGACAACCTGCCTCTTCCATCACTCCCTCATCAAGGTTATCATTCTTCATCAGCTTGAGAAGAGGGAAGTCTCTTGGGATACTTTTATTACACATCCATATTTCGCCACTGTCCCTTCATTTCATACATCTCCTTCACCTTCCACTCACCATCCTTCACCTTCTTCAAGCAAGCCTATTCCCAAGAAGCTCAAATTTACCATTGAACAAGAAAAAGAGCATGATAAGGAAGAAGAGCATGAGCAAGAGGAGGAAGATGATGATGAGAAACATCATGATGAAACAGGGTAGCAAGGGGATGATGAGGAAGATGATGATGAGAAAAATAATAGTGAAAAAGGGCAGCAAGGGGAAGAAGAACAAAGTGAGGCAGAACAGCAAGGGGAAGAGGGGCATGATGATGAACAACAGACTCCTGGGCAACAGAGGCAGCCACATGATGATGAACAACAGCCTCATGAAAAAGAAAAACAGCATGATGAAAATATGCAACACAGTGAGGAGGACAACCCTCAAAAAGAAATTCAAAAGGACAGTTAAGGCATCCATGAAGAAATCCAAGATAGTGGCAAGAATGATGAGCAAATTAGCAAGGGTAAAGAGCCAATGGAGCATGTGCTAGCTACCTCTCCTAGGAAAGGGGCCATGCTCTCTTCTCCGAAAGTGGCCAAGCCCCGGACATCAAGGAAAAGGGTACCTAGAGTTGTAACTCCAAATGTCACTTGGGCCCTCCGAAGCAAGGGGAAATTGCCCAAGAAGCCCATTGTCGAATTTCCCAAGAGGAGGAGGACTAAAAGAGTCACCCAAAGCAAAGGAAAGGAGAAAGAAGAAAGAAGTCATGAAAAGGAAAGGGAATTCGACATCATTCAAATCCAAAGTGATGATAGCAACAATGAAGCCCGGATCCTAGAAAATCTCTTGATCAATAGAGAAAACCAAATTGATGCTTTGAGGACTGATCTTGAGAGGGCTAGAAACTTCAATCACTTTTTGCAAATTCAAAACAAACAGATGAGTGTCCATATGGCGGTATATGAGACACGGGCCATAAAATACAAAAAAGAGGTCTCTAAAGCACAAGTGAGATTGGAAGAAATGATGGGTGAGTTCGATGAAAACGAAGATGAATATCATCCCAGGAGAAAGCGGCCAAGAACCATGGGGCTCAAAAGAGCTCTTGAGAAGCAAAAGGAAGAAGAAGCTGCCCTTCTCCAATCTACCCCTCTCACTACATTGTTCGCACAAGAGATAAAGAAAAATCAAGAAGCATGGCTTGAGAGGGTTAATGATCACTTGGAGAAGAAATTGGAGAAGGAAAATAGAGACTTGGACCTTCAACGGAGGATGACCAGGCATTATAAGAAACTCAATCAGTTTGCCTGGCGGAAATTGAAGGCCACTTAGGAAAAACTCAAGGAGGCTAAAAGGAAGCGCTCGGCACCAAAATTGAGGAAAGACACCTCAAAGTTCCAAATTTTGGCCTCAGCTTCACACCATGTTTCTAAAAACCCTTGAGGGTCATGCTCGCCAAATTTTGGTGAAATTCGACAAATTTTGGCTTTTTGTCATTTTTTGGGTTTTTGGCTAAAACTAATGGGCATCGCCATTTCAGTTTGGGGTATCCTCAAAGGATAAAAATTGTATCATTGGATGCCATAATTTTAGGGGCATATACTCAGCGATTTTCAGATCATTTGAAGATGATTTTCTCCCCCAAAATGGCGGAAAACACTCACTTTTTCCACACTCTGCCCTGTTTATCAACAAGGCCTATTTTTTTGGATTTTTACACACAGGTATATTTTTGAAGGACTTCTAGTGGTCAGTTTTGAGAAAACTAAGCATTTTCAAAAAATAGACACTCAGATATTTCCAACGAGCCATCACAGGCATCGTTTCGACATCGGGAAGGCATCCAAAGGTTGTCCGCAAGACAAAGGACTTTTTGCTGATGTATTTCTTGAGTATTTTTGTGAAAAATGCACTTTTCAAAAGTGACTTTTCCTCATGTGCGTTTAGCTATTTTTGTGCATGGTTAGTTAGGAAAATTCAATTTATTTTCCTTTTTTAGCATTTTTGAGATATTTTATTAGATATTTTGTGCCTTGGGCTTTGCAAAGCCTCAAGGACAAAATCAGATATTTTGGATAGGCCAATGAGATTGCAAGTTGAACTAGGAGGTTTTCCCTCATGTTGGCCTATATATTCCAAAGGATTTCATTGTAAACAAGGCTGAACTTGATGAATAGAAGCAATATATGGTCATACAAGCTTGGAAGAAACACTTGTCTCATGCTTTTGGATAGTTTCTTGGATGTTTTTGGATGATGAAAGAGGATTGTTGTTGGATTCCATGACTTGGTAGAATGGTATAGTGTCTCTCTCTCTGTTTTGTTTCTTAGTTTTCATTCATAATTCCATGTTCTTGATTGCTATAAGACAGTAGAGAATAGATTTGAGACATGCCCTTGGAGGCACCTCAAATTTCCTGTTTCTTTATAGCTTCCATGTTTTCTTCATTCTTAGTCATATTAAAGAATCCTTGATTGCTCTTTAATAACTGAAGAATATTGTTTGCTTGTTTCATTTATGGTTTTATGCATGCTAAGTATGATTCACGGTATGCCCTGCTTACTCATGGCTAGTCATAGATCCACCTCTGAAACCTCTCTTTGATTGATTAGATTGTCATTTGTTGAACCAAGGAGGTCTTGTACTGATCTTTCCCTTTGCCTAAAACTATGCAATCTTGCTTCAAAGTGCCCAATAGCTTGGAATACTATGTTTAGGCATTCCTTCATAGTGATTTGAGTTGTTTGTTTGTCTTAAATGTATTTCCCCAAAGTTTGATAGCCATTTCCTAAAGTTAGAGAGTCATATATCTCTATGCATGGCTTGAATGTTTATTTCTATGCATTGATCAGTTTATAGTTACATTTCTCATGATTAATGGTTAGCCCTACCATGTTTATGTCATCTATTAAACTATTTATGTTTGAAATCCTTTGTTCTTCACAAATTTAATGTCCATCTCACTCCATTTTACCCAAAGATCCATTTTACCTCGAATCAAATCGGCCCTTCAACAACCTTGTATCACCACCTGAAAGCTTTCTTGACCTTTTCGACCCCATAGCCCAGTTGATCTGACATATTTTTACCTATCTTATGTCTTTGATCAGTTCATCCCTCACAACCTAAAAACCAAAACCAAAAACCTACTTCATAACTAGCCTAAAATCAAGAACACAATAAGCAAACACATAGATATCCCTTACACAAATAGAGAGAGCCCTCTTTGAGTCCAGGAAGGCTAGGTCCTTGGGCTCCAAAGATAAAATCTGCAGTTACACCGTCATTTGGCTTGCCAATCAGCCAAATCCACGGACCCTAACATAATGCAGCATCCGTCAAAGTGGGCTTAGGAACACCACTATCAATGAATTCCTTCAAGCCATTATCTTCAAGCACCGCCTCCATCCTATCCTTCCACGAAGTGTAGTTTTAGATTCCCTCGAGTGCATACTCTAACCGCAAACCATTGAAAACCATTTTTTACACTAAAGTTGTCACCATGACATTTAGCTGTCTATGGGTTCATCATTACCTATATATTGCTCCCTTAAAGGTCCAAAATCAAAGTTCCTAAACCAAGTCTTGAAATTGGGAGAAAAGCTCATTAAAATCCTAAGAGCCTAACTCTGCGTTTTTCCTAGTCATTTCCTGCGGTACCGCGGTTTATTGCTCTAAAACCTGCGGCAAATCCCGCACGTTCTGCTCATTAAAACTGTAGATCCCCGTAAAAGGTAAAATAAAAGAAAAAGTAAGTTCTAGAAGCCCAACTGGTCGAATATTCTCCCAGCTGGAGGCTTTTAGAAGCGTTATTAGGTCGAGCTTCGCCCCTTCATTCATGAACCTCTATCCCTTCATTACTGGAGCTATCCCTTGGTTTTTGGAGCTAAAATCCCTTTACGAGAGGACTTTATCCCCCTCTTTATGGAACTGAAACCTCCTTCCTTCTTCTATAAATTTAGATAATGTTTCAGTCTCAAAGGTACTTAGAACTTGGTTGTTTTGAGGTGAATCGTTGAAGAAATCATACTCTCTTTACTTGGCATCATTGACATGAGAATAATCACATACTCATGTCCATAGTTTTATGCTAGTTCAGAGAGGCGAAGGCTTGTCAAACCGAGGGAAACGACTGTTCAGGACCCTAGAAGAACATGTACAAACATCAAGGCGTCAATGTTGTAAGGTTACTTCTTATCATACAAGTTAATACGAATGGATTCTATTTTCTCATTAAGTTGTTCATGTATTTATTTGAGTAATTTAATTCTTGGATTCCTTGATCACTGAGATAGATTATTGATTCTGAATTATTATATCTTGCAGGTGCTTTTTATCCTTTTACTTGTCTTTGATCGCAGATCTTACATGCTGGATCGATATCTTCTAGAGCGACTAGATTGAAGATCAAAATAAGCGTTGGATTTCAGGTAGGAGCATCTCTCCATATGTAGTTAATTAATAATTCTGAATCATAATAGCTTAGAGAAAATGGTTTACATTTGTTTGTTTGTTTCTAGATATCCTTAAGATACTAGGGAGATCGTTCTTGTCCGCAAGAAGGATTAATCCGTGTAACAAAATGGTGACTCCACTGGGGAAAATTTGAACTTAGTTTTTTTTTTAGTTTGAATTTTGAAAGATTTCTTTGAGATTTCTTTGATTTTGATTAGCTCAAAACTGGGTTGGGTATAAGACTCAATAGGATCCTTGATTGTAAATCTGTACTTTTATTTTTTTTGTATTTTTCCTGTCTTCCGCACTTTTTGTTTAAAAACAGAGTGGTAGACTCCGCAGATTTTAGTATAGTATAGTGCGGTACCACACTTTGCTCCATTAAAAATTGCGGATTTCTGGAAATTTTTTGAAAAAATAAAATATTTTGTTTTTTGGAATCTAATTTCTTGATTCTTTGATATTACCCCAATTTGTCTTGACTGTCAAAGACCTCTGTGTGAGTTTCTTACAACAATTCCTGTGTTTGAAGTGATCTTTTCAGCTAGTTTGCATTTTATGAGTGAGTGTTTGCCTTGTCTTCCTGTTGCTCTGGATAAGAAAATTTTATATACCTCAGCTAATTGGTATGTCATCATTTTCCTGTTGAGCCATTGAACTTGATGCAAATATTACTCTTATGAAAATTCGATTTTATTTTCATTATCAAACTTAGAAAACCTTTTAGCTTGACAAGGTCTGAATTTTAGTGTAAAACCATTATTGGATGTCTTTGATTTCTTGCTGAGATAAGCAGAAATTTCTTGGTTAGATTACAAACTGAGCACAAACATCCTCAAAACTTTTTAGATAGAGTTCAATATTACAGTTTTATTTTAGTGTTGAATTTTATGATATTAAGATTTTTTAGCTTTATTTTGGAAGAATTTTGATTCTCGTTTCTGACATGAATGTCATAAGGAATATCATTTTGAGCAAAAGATATTTCTTATGTGAAATTGAGTTCTCCAAATTATTCTTCTTTTCAAAGTTTCTTGTTTATCAAAGAAAGAATTGATATTTTAAAAGTTATTAAAATCTCTCAACTCTTTTCTCTAAATAGGTTTTCATTGAAAATAAATGAGTTGCTTCTCATATAGATCCATTTTAGGAAATTTTTGAGTCGGATCATTACATATCATTGAAGTTTCACTTCCATACCTTTTGACCTAAGAAACAGCCGAACTAAAAGCAACGCTTAATTAAAATCAATCTAGAAATTTTATATTTTCTAGGGCTCTTTTCCACCAACATAGCTTAGGCTAGTGTCTTGGAATAGGTTGTAGTTAACTTTCCAAGGCAGTTAAAACAAACAAGTAGTCAATCTTGCGGTAGGAAAATCCAATTGTAGCATGTATGCTCTGCGAAGCTCCTCCTAAAGGATTTAAGCACGAGATCATATCTGAACCAGTGGGGTAATCATACCTATCTCATTGGGAACGATAGCAGATGTGCACATATTACAAATGGTAAACCTCAGATAGACCATTATTGAGGAGCCTAGGGTCACTTGTCAGTAAACCTTGGATTATGTCAAGGAGCCTTCAAGGGGATTGAGCTTGTTACTCTTCCCTTGCATGTATATCAAATCGTAGACTATCCCCCCAGGTATAGGTGTTCCTGTTGGTGACCTTAGTGGCCATAAACTTTAGGATTCTTTCCCAAGGTGACGGTGGAGGGAAGGTTCCACTGTACCTGGAGCATATGCCTACTAGACTCACTTGGACTCTCCGGAGAGTTATCTTCAATCGAGATGGTTTAAGTGGAGAAACTTGCACCGCTTGTTACAAAGGTCGGGGTAACCTGCTCCAACCGCCATTTCGCATTAAACTCTACAATGTGTGGATTGATCTCTTAGATTTTTTAGGTGTATGATCAATTTGGTTGTTTCCTTAGAGACTTTAGGATTTTTTATTGAAATTTTCTTTGATTGTGTGTGATTAAAAGTTTTAATCGTGGCTGAATTACCGAGACAATCATGTATAATGCAGGGGAAACCCTCTAAATATACACCAAGCCAATTAGAAAAAATTAAATCTAAAAAAGGACAAACACCTGGGACTGGATCAACAGAACAGGAAGAAACATCCATAATTATCCATCCTGATTACGAAGTAGATCAACTGCAAATAGCAGAGTATACTCCTCAGAAAATTTCAATTTCTGAACTAGCTGAACTTGCTTCTACAACAAGTGAATTATCATCTACTGAACTTGAAATTTCTGAGCTAGAAACTGAACCTCCTACATCTAAAACTAGTTTAGAATTTGTTACTCCAACTCCTGGTAGTCCTGATTCACCTAGAGTGAAGAACTGGATCATAGAAGATCTTCCTCCTAGTCTCATTAGTATTTAAGAAGTTACTAACACTGAAGAGGAAGTTTTTCTTCCTTCAATTCAGGAATATTTAAATCTTAGAAAACGTGAATCAATTTTTTATAGTCCTTTTAGACAAGACGCTTGGTATTCTTCATTGACAGACTTTCTATAAAACGTTGGTCGGAATTTTTCGCCACCCCAAATTCCATTTCCTTCTACACCAAGAGGTTATATACCTCCATTAAACATGTCGGGTGAGTCATCCATGTTTTCTGAATCTATAGAAACATATTTGTATGGTGGTCCGTCTATTCCTGCAGGATACCAGTCGCTATCTGGTACATTCTCAGGGGCATCTCCTTTTCTCGATAAACATATATTATCATCTGGTCCATATGAATCAAATACCGGAACTTTGAATAGTGAACAACTTTATATGATGTCTGGAAACATTCCAAACCCTGGCCCGCAAGGTAGTAACTTACAGCCTGGGGGGCAACCTCAAGTCAATAACTTACAGCCTGGGGGGCAACCTCAAGGATAGTACATACCTCAAGGTCAATATCAACCCCAAGGATAGTACATGCCTCAAGGACAATCCATACCTCAAGGTCAATATCAACCTTAGGGTCAGTATCCAACTCAGGGTCCACAACCTCCTTTAGGGTAGCAGTACTACCCGAAACAACAATTGTTACAAAGAGGTGGAAATTATCCATCTAATTACCAACCATATGTTCAACCTGGTTATGGCCTTTCTTATGTCCAACCTTCAATGGGACCCTCATATCCCGGAGTAAATATGGTGTGGGATCCATCCCAAGTTCAAAAGAATTTGCAGCCAAATGTACAAGTACCTTATTATCAACCTGAAAACTAATTGGTTATACTCACATCCAACAACCTATCCAACCTATTCAACCTATTTTTCAGGTACTTGCATCTGGTACAATTCAGCAGCCCGGTCCGAGTACACCTATAACTCCATCACAAACTATTGTTCCAACTTCTATTCAAGCTACCACGCCTATTCCTGGAGTGTCTACAGCTCCTGTTTCTACTGCCCCTCAAATATCGGTTCATATTCCTCAAGTTTCTGCTCCACAGCCTATACCTACAGTTCAGAATATTGTTCAGATGCCTACAGGAAAACCTCACACAAGTACAGTTATAACAAGCGAGCCTAAATTTACCTATCAACTGTATCAAGGGAAAAATCCATATGGACCTGTTCCACAAAATCCAGTTTACCAGCAACAGCCGTATCCTGGGTATACATATCAAACACCTGTTCAAACCCAGTATGGTCCGGTTATTCCTGGTTATCCAGGGGGCATTTTGATTCCAAATGCACAGGCTATTCTAGGATATCTTGGATATCCTCCTCCTAGAACTGGTTTAGTTTCACAAGGTTATCAAAGAAAACCCTAATCGGCGCCTGCCATTCATAGAAAATTTGGATTTATCTGATTTATCGCGCCTTACAAAACATCCCATCTATTATCTTCCGTATTGGCCGCCGATGCCAAATAAGTAATCCCGCCGATGCCAAATAATTTTCCTAGCTGATATCCCAAAGGTGATATCCCAAAGTTTGAAGGAAAACCAGGAGAGGACCCTTCTAACCATGTCATGACTTACCACCTCTGGTGTGCATCCAACTCTTTAATTGACGATTCGATTCGATTAAGATTTTTTCAGAGAATGTTGATAGGATTAGGTGCCAAATGGTACATTTAATTGCCACGAGGCTCTTTTAACAATTTCAATGCCTTAGCAACTACCTTATTAACTCATTTTCAGTTGTCAGTCAGATACGGCAATGGCACAGAATTGCTAACTTCACTAAAACAATCTAAGTCTACGTATATATCAGATCATATACATGAATGGAGATGTAGAAGACATTTGGTGAAAGTTTTTATTCCAGATCAAATATTGGTAGAATGGTTTATAAAATCATTACTACCAAAAATCACTGAAGATGTAGGTAAAGGAGGAGTTGTTACAGAAGAACAAGTTATTGCACAAGCTCAGTATCTTGACTTGGTATATACACAGTCAGGTACTTTGTATGAGAAAATTCCAGATTTACCCCGTCCCGGTCAGATAACAACAATTCCTTCAGGGTCTCATGCCGCGGATGGTGTAATCGGTTTAGTTAGTACTACTAAGAGTAAGAAGAAATCTTCCAAGATTAATTCTCCTATAATAAATTTACCCAATTCACCAAAAGGAGATTCTTCCCTAGAAACTTCTGCCGATATTCACATTGTATATTCATCTACAACTAAGTCAAAATCTAGCAATAAGAAGAAAAGGAAGAATAAAAGAAAAAAGACTTCATCTCCCAAGGAAAAAACTGAGAAAATGAGCCGACTAATGATAAACGAAAACCTTGTTATCCTTATCTTATCTGTGACAAGGATCATTTCACTAAGGAATGTCCACATAGGTCTGAGGTATCTAAGTTTGTCAAAGTTTCACCCACACCCACTGTATTGAAGGATCCTTTTCCTGTTCAAGATAGAAAAATGATTGGATCTTCTTCTAATACATCAACAGATATTTTGATGATGTCTCAAGTAATGGTTGCGACTTGATCGCAAGACAATGGAAGTAAAAATCCTGTTCCTAGTAAAGAAGTAGAAAATTCTAATTCGGCACCAACTACATCTCCTTCGGTTTCTGATCCACTTCACATCGAGAAACCCAATCCTGATCTAGTAATTAAACCACTTGCTAAAGGTGTACTTCGGAAATCAGCTTTCAATCCACATGCGAGAGCTGCTTAGAACTACAATATTGTTGAGGATTTAGCCATATCTCCTTCAACAATGTCGGCCTTAGAAGTGCTGCAATCATTTCCGGCACAAAGGAAATTACTCTTATCAGCTATTAGAGTTGTAGATCTTCAGGATTTGAACCTCATGGTCTTCAATTTAGAAAATTTTACACCACGCCTCCCTCATCAAATGGATTTTCAGATTCCAGTACCAGTAAAAAATAGACGTTGCTTTCGTATTGTAATTAATGAAGGTGCATCTACGTGTATTATGTCGTTAAAATGTTGGAAATCACTCGGTTCTCCAACACTTAACCAATCTTCAAAAATCCTCAAAGCTTTTGACGGAAGAGGATTCCATCCTTATGGAATTTTGCACGATCTACCTATAGAGGTCGAAAGAAAAACTATTAATTTAGATGTGGAAGTCGTTGATGCCCCTCTAGATTACAACCTTCTCCTGGGTTGAAGTTGGTCTTATGCTATGACTACTGTCGTGTCATCCGTCTTTCGATTAATCATGTTTCCTCATCAAGGAAAGATTGTGAAAATCAATCAGCTCTCATATTATTTGTCTGACCCAACTTCTACAGATAGTATTCAACATGTTGGTAAATCGAATATATCTTATGAGGATGTTGGAGTAGGTTTAATCAAATATTCCGCCTTAATGGGAACTTTTTCTATGCCTCCACCTAATGTACCGCGTACTATTTCTAATATCAATATGATTACATCAAGCACTATTCCATTTGATGACCCTTGGATAATGCCTTTAGAGTCAGAACTGGATTCTTTCAATGATGCGATGCCTTTGAGTCCTTTTGAGTTAGCATATCAAACAGTACAGTCATTTTCCAATCCACCATAAATTGATTCTGATCCAGTGAATGTGACCCATGAAGAATCATTTTCACCATCAACCTCAGCAATAACATCAATTCCTGATCCTTTTCATCAAGTGTTTTATACTGATGAAAACATTCGAGAGTTGTTGTCCATAGATGAATTACCATGGGATGATCTCCATCATAGGTCATCATTTTTACCTGAGCTTGATCGATTTGAAAATAAATTTTCATCTATTTTTACAATTGACTATGTCAAGGAACCCCATAGTCCAATATTGATTACAAATTCGGATTCTGAAGTTAACTTGGGAAATATTTCTTCCATGGTTCCCATTCACATATCAGTTAAACCAGGAGTTATTGAAAACATTCATTTAGGTGCTTCTTGTACGTTAGATGAAATTACTACATATAAAGCCCTATTTCCAGAATTTCGTGACATATTTGCCTGGTCTTATGAAGAAATGCCAGGAATTGATCCCAAGATTGTAGTTCATGAAATAAAAACTTACCCGGATGCTAAACCTATCAGGCAAAAATTATGTCCGATACATCCACGAAAAGTTGCTGCTATTAAAGCTGAAGTTTAGAAATTATTGAAAGCAGGTTTTATTTATCTAATCCCGTTGAGTCCTGTGACTAAAAAACAAGGGACTATAAGAGTATGTGTCGATTATAGGGATATTAACAAAGCTTGTCCTAAGGACAATTATCCAACTCCCTATATTGTCCAAATCATTGATGACTGTGCCGGAAATGAAATGTATTCATTTATGGATGGATTTTCTGGGTACAATCAAATAAACATACTCCCTGCTGATCAACCAAAAACATCATTCATTTTTCCTTGGAGAACTTTCGCTTATTGTAAACTCCCCTTGGGATTAAAGAATGTTGGTGCAACTTTTCAAAGGGCAATGCCTTATGCTTTTCATGACATTAAACACATTTTGCAACCCTATCTTGATGATTTAACTGCTCATTCATTGCACAGGGAAGATCATCCTACACATTTAAGAGCAATTTTTATGAGATGTAGGCATTATAAGATTCGGTTGAATCCCCACAAATGTGTTTTCTGTGTGCAATCTGGAAGATTACTGGGATTTTTTGTTTCCAAATCAGGCATTCGTGCCATCGAAGGTTGAGGATATTATCAATTTACCTCCTCCTTCCACACTTCGCCAACTCCAAAGTTTGCATGGAAAAACAAAATTTTTGCGTAGATTTATCCAGAACTATGCTGAATTAACAAAAGGTTTTACCAGGTTGTTGAAAAAGAATGTTCCTTTTATTTGGGACGAGATCTCTGATCGATATTTTGATGCTTTGAAACATGTGTTGACCCATGCACCATTACTTCATCCACCAAATTACAACCAGGATTACTTTTTATACCTAGCAGCCTCTGATTCCACCATTGGAATGGTATTAGTTCAAGAGGATTAATTCCACAATGAACATGTGATTTACTATCTCAGTCGGGATCTAAATCCCACTGACATTACATATTCACATGTGGAGAAATTGGCCTTGGCAGCAGTTAAAGCTGTCCAGATATTTCGTCATTACATTTTGTTACGAAAAACAACTGTGATCTCTAATTGTAACTTGATGATGTATATTTTGACTAAACAATTACTCAGGGGAAAATACTCTAAATGGATTGTTATCCTTCAGGAGTTTGATTTAGAATTTGAAAAATCCAAATCAAAGAAATCATTGGTGTTTTTTGAACTTATGTGTGACTTCCCAAATACTGAAACGGAAACTGTGGTAGAGCATCCGATTGCTGATGAATATTTGTTTCTTATCAGTACGTCAGATCCATGGTATGGAGATATCATAATTTATCTCCAAACCTAAACCTTTCGGCCTAAACTTTAACGTTCACATCGACGAAAGATCCGTTACCAATCCCAACAATACAATATTGTTGGAGACACACTTGATCATCGTGGTACGGATTCTGTATTTCGACTATGTTTAACCCATGAAGAGGCTAAAAGAGTTTTGAATGACTGCCACTTTGGAGCGTGTGGTGGTCATATGTTTGGGTATGCCACAACCCAAAAGATACTGCGCGTTGGTTATTTTTGGCCATCATTATTCAAAGATTGCATTCTTGCGGTCTGAAAATGCCATAATTGTCAGATATTTGATCAAAAGACGTGTGCACCACCAGCTCCTCTTCACCCCATAATTTCTGTCGATCCTTTTGGAAAATGGGGCATTGATTTCATTACATGTAATCCTCACTCGGTTGGGGGGCATGGGTATATTATTCTCGCAGTAGATTATTTTACCAAATGTGCCGAGGCGATGCCTATATTTGCGGAAGATGGAAAAACTGCAGCTACGTTTGTATTCAATCATGTAATTACTCGTTTCGGTGTACCCCAAGCTATTATCACTGACCATGGGAGTCATTTTCAAAACATTATGATGACCGAACTTTCCGACCAACTTGGCCTGCACCATGATAATTCTACTCTATATTACCCGCAGGCTAATGGTCAGGTTGAAGCTGTTAATAAAGTTTTAACCATAATGATTAAAAGGATAATAGGAATTCATAAATCGAATTGGCATACCATGCTTTTTTCAGCTCTTTGGGCATACTGAATCTCAGCAAGAACTGCAACAGAGTTCACCCCTTTTCAACTGGTTTATGGTTTAGAAGCTGTGTTACCTATTGAATGCGAAATACCATCACTCCAATTAGCCATAAAGTTACTACCAGCTACCTCTGAAGAGGAAAAACACTTCTTGTACTTAGCACAATTAGATGAGACTCGGTGCACCGTTGCATTAGCAGCCGAAGCTCATAAAAAACGTGTTAAAGCTCAATATGACGGAAGTATTACACCTCGTGTTTTTTCAGAAGGTGACCTAGTCTTGGTATATGATCAAGCTAACGATAAGCTAGGAGCTGGGAAATTTGAACCAATGTGGCATCGTCCTTATATTGTCAAGCGAGTGCTTGCAAAAGGGGCTTATGAATTGGCTGATTATGACGGGGTCTCTTTAGATAAGCCCAGAAATGGACTTTATCTGAAGAGATATTATGCTTGATTCTTGTGTGAAGATCTTACTTGTACTTTAGTTGTTTTTCTAGCTTAAATACCTTAGATTAGATGAGTGTGTCTAGTTTAAGTTTGCTTTTCCTACTATCACTGCTTATCTTGATTACTCTTAGTATTGCAGATGTTGACATCCCTTCAAAGGTACATTGGTTTTGTTGATGGTGCCTGTCGTAGTACACGAAATATTTCTTTTGCAGCTTGGGTTATTTATTCAGCCACTGATGAGTTAGTTTCTATGCATGGGGTGAGCCTTGGTCAAACAACGAATAATGTTGCAGAATATAGCGTAGTGATTGAGTTATTATCTGGTTTCTTTTCAATTGGCATTCGACGTTTAATCATAAGGCTAGATTCAAAACTCATTGTATTACAATTAAACAGGACATACGCAATTAAAAATCCAATGTTATTGAGATTATTTTTGAAGGTTTGTCTCTTGGAAAGGTAATTTGATTACATCGAATATAAACACATTCTAAGAAATTTAAATACATTAGCTGATGCATTAGCTAATAATGTTATAAATAGACATATGCAGCATTAAAACAGTAAACCAAAACAACATTCAATATGTGTTGAAAAAGATAGCCAGAGAAAGTAGTAATATCATAGATAGGAGTTTGTGTTTTCAAAAATATTACATCGTCTGCGATCATAGGTTTAAAAAACCTCATGATCTGAAAAATAGTGATACAAAAAACAAAATACAATAGTCCGGGATGATCATCCACTATCCGTGGTGATGATCATGATAGTAAACTATCACCCGCGCCACCCTATGTAGGAATCTCCTAAACTGGCCAGGAACACCAGCACGTGCCTCTGGAGACGAAGAGGAATATCATCCATCAATGTCTCTGGATATCTCTAGTCAACCTCTCCAGAGTGTGCTCTAAGTCAGTAAGAATTTCTGCTGCCTAGTTTTGTGGCTATGCAACAGGCTCTGTTGGCTTCCTTTCGAAGCGACGGAGAGTGGTTGGTCTTCGTGGACCAACATCTACATTTAAAATTTTGTTATCAGTATTGGACGATCAAAAACAAAATAAAAATTAGAATTAAAACATATCAAAATGATTCATTTACCTGATTCATCCCATTGTGCCCCTGGAGGTAAGGACATCTCGGGATCATTTCGGAAATCTATGCCTGCATACGGGAAATCCTCAATAGCAAAGATTTGGTTCATAAGACAATGAAAATATGTTGGTGTGAATCGAACTACCACACAACCATCGTCACCATGGCGAGACATCAGTACAACCCAGCGTACCATGCGAGGCTCTCTAGGTTCACTATGATCAATAGAAATCAGCTAAGGGGCGAGAGACGAAATCCTCTCCAAAGCAAAAGAAACCAAGATAGCACCATACCCAAAGTTTTTCAACTTTGAGTTTTTTGCTCTGGTCAATTGGCCTTTCATATTGGCCAATACCCCTTCACACCAATTGAAGATAGTGCCTCTGTAGCATTCGACAGTTGTCTGCATTTGTGACTTGGTAGTCACATGTGGAGCTGCGTTCCCACATAATCTGGTCACGGTGAATGCAATGAATTTAAGATCAAGACGTATAATAGTTTTTATATCTAGATGGTTGTCTTTGGGATCAAATTTTTCATTGCAGAACTCTTGTTTATAGCTAGTAATAGGTAGGCCACCTTGCCTAGCTCTAATCAAAGAGATATGTTCACCTCTTTTGGATAAACCAGTGAGGAAGTAAATGTCTTCAAGCTCAAGTTCTAGCTTGTGATCACCGATGATAAAACATTGTTCTTGGATGTCCCATTTATTCACCAGCAAAGTCATTAGCTCTACCTGTGCCCTCATGCCCTGAATTGCCCAGAATTTGTACAATCCACAATTCCTCAACACACGCATTGTGGCCGGATTATTCATGGCCACATCATCTACCTCTTCGTGCTTGCGTTCTCTCCACTCCAACATTGTGTAATGATCTACAAATGGACGCATTTGAAGGTTAGAAGCCTTTAGAGTGAAAATTTTTAACCATTTTTGAGAGAATTTAATAAATTTCCTTTTCTCACGGTGCCTCTGCAGTTTTTATATAGGGACAGTGTGGACCCCCGCACACATCCTTCATAAAAACTGCGGTAGCCTGATAATTTTCCCTTAGGAAAATTATTGGGGTCTACAGGTAAGCAATGGATGACCCGCGGACCCCCGAGGGTGAAATTTTGAACCTTTTTTCCCCTAAAAAATGATTTTAAAAACCAAAAAAGAGAATTCAAATGGATGAAAATGAAGAGACGAGTGTTGTGGATTACCTAGATTCGACGATTTTCGATTTGAGCAGTTGGTTCTCCCGTTATCACCTCTGGAATGTTTTTTGCCAAGAGCTCTCAACTTTCAACTCTAAATACAAAAGGTGAAAATGACTCTGTTGAACTACTTTTAAAAATATTTTTTGAAAGAATACAATATTATTTTATTTATTTTCCACTTTAAAAAGTTATTTTTCAAAAGTTTTTACTTATTGGAAAGAGATATGTTTAATTTTTTGAGTTTATGTGCATAAACGGGTTTTTCAGGTGAAAAGGATTATTTTGATGATGAGTACACTTTTATCACTTTTTCGGACTCTTGAAAACTACGAAAAAATGAAACCCTGGAGTTCTCTTTTAAGCCCTCTTCAGACTCTCTAAATATGAAAATTTTGCCAAGTACTTGATTATTCTAACTCGTTAAAGGAAATGAAAGTCGTTCCTTCAGTATAAGTTTACCCCTTTTCCGAACTAAAATGGAATATTTACGAAAAATGTATACATTGACTGATCATGGTCAATAGAGTTATCTCATGCATTATTTTATCCTTTTTCGGGCTTGAGAGACTGAATTTACGAAAAATAACACCCACGGAGTTTTCTTAAGTTTTTATTTTGACTCCCTAAAACTGAAAAACACCGAGTTTCACCTATACTGGACTCGTTAAGACTTAACAGTAAAGGACCTATAAATTACAAACAGGAACGAACTACTCCTTCTTAGGGTTCGATTTAATACTATGTTGGACTCATCCGAAGGATGAGCTTACACAACAAGCAAATGTTATCCTCCTCAAGCTTGTCAAAAATAAAGAGGTACTTACCAGAAATGGTGGGGGAAAAGAGAGAAAATGAATCCAGTTTTCACACTTTGTTTCAAAAAATTGTATACCACTCTTGAACACGACACTTTTTTCACACTCACACCTGGGTTGGGAAAATACTTTGGCCAATAGTTAATCAAACCACATTTGAAAGTCTTCAGTCGATTTCTGGGTATTAGCTTTAAGTCAATTGTTACCAAACCATCTGCAGTGTCATTATGTGTTCAAGAGAACAGTTCAAATAAACCATTCATTGAAAACAATTGTCTCCATTCGCATTGACCATCCCTGAGTCAGTCCTTGCAAATGTTTCTTCAAAACATATGGTTTCGTGTCGTGGGCTTTCCTACGACGGGTCACTCTCTATCGACGACAACTCATCATCTAGAAAGTTGATCTAGAATCCTATTAGTACCTTGAGATCTGCATGCCTAATGGCAGGTTTCTCGCCTTCGACGACATGTTGCATCATTGACCTTAGATCGAATGATTCTGTGAAATGTTCGACTTCAGTTCATATATTCACATTTCATGGATTGTACTAAGTACTTTGAGAGCCATTATCATTATTGGTGGTTTCTCTCACACTTGTTAATAGTTCACATCATTGACTGGTAATCAAGTGGTTTCTACCATGTTCGACTTCGACACAATCAATCGCATGGATAGAATTTTACTAGTTCGGGAAGCAGAAATCAAGACCCTGGATCTAGTTTCCACTATCCAGGCTGTGAGGAGTTTTATTATTCATGATACATTATATTACTTATGACAGATGGCTGCGTCCATGCTGTGTCTACTATTAATGTAATTCTAAAATAATTTCTGTATCAGAACATGTAGTTAGTTTTTATCTGAGTATGGGAATGCCTACCTCAACGATGATATACATATATATGTTTTCATTGAATGTTTTCATAGGTTTCAACTGGTACGCCTGTAGCCCAATCCTTAGAATGATAAATCACTTCACTCTTTAGAACTACTTCAAACTTCGTGCTTTAGGGGGCAATCTGTTACACTAAAATTTTTCACCATGACATTTAGCTGTCTATGGGTTCATCATTACCTATATAATGCTCCCTTAAAGGTCCAAAATCATAAAGTTCCTAAACCAAGTCTTGAAATTGGGAGAAAAGTTCATTAGAATCCTAAAATCCTAACTCCACACTTTTCCTAGTCATTGCTTGCGGTACCGTGGTTTATTTCTCTAAAACCTGCGGCACATCCCGCACGTTTTTCTCATTAAAATTGCGGATCCCCATAAAAGGTAAATAAAAGAAAAAATAAGTTCTAGAAGCCCAGCTAGTTGAATATTCTCCCAGCTGGAGGCTTCTAGAAGCGTTATTAGGTCGAGCTTCGCCCCTTCATTCATGAACTTCTATCGCTTCATTAATGGAGCTATCCCTTGGTTTTTGGAGCTAAAATCCCTTTATGAGAGGAATTTATCCCCCTCTTTATGGAACTGAAACCTCCTCCGTTCTTCTATAAATTGAGATCATGTTTCAGTCTCAAATGTACTTAGAACTTGGTTGTTTTGAGGTGAATTGCTGAAGAATCATACTCTCTTTACTTGGCATCATTGACATGAGAATGATTACATACTCATGTCCATAGTTTTATGCTAGTTCAGAGAGGTGAAGGCTTGTCAAACCAAGGGAAACGACTGTTCAGGACCCTGGAAGAACCCGTACAAACATCAAGGCGTCAAGGTTGTAAGGTTACTTCTTATCATACAAGTTAATACAAATGGATTATATTTTCTCATTAAGTTTTTCATGTATCTATTTGAGTAATTTAATTCTTGGATTCATTGATCACTGAGATATATTTTTATCCTTTTTACTATTGCCGATCGCAAGTCTTACATGTTGGATCGATATCTTATGGAGTGACTCGGACTCGAAGATCAAAATATGTTGGACTTCAAGTAGGAGTATCTCTCCACATATGTAGTTAATTAATAATTTAATCATAATGGCCTAGAGAAAATGGTTTACATTTGTTTGTTTGTTTCTAGATATCCTTAGGATACTAGGGAGATCATTCTGTTCCAAGAAGGATTTAATCCGTGTAACACCATTTCGATGTTTACTCAACTCACACACTAAGGAGTTATTGGGTAAAGAATTGAATTGTTTCCACTAACAAAAACTCAAGACTCGCTGGGCTATTGCAATTTTCTTCGCTCCGATACTCATGTAGAAATTTATAAAAAATATTGTGACAATATAAGTGACTCTCCTGATCTAACAATTAAATCCACTGTTAAATACAAAATCCTTCTACTCAATTCTTTGTGCAAATTAAATCGCCAATTGCAAACACATGAAGAAAAATCAAGCACACATAAACAAGATGTTTTACCGGGAAAGCTTAAAGCTAAAAACACCAACTATCATATATTATGTATATCAATGGATCATGAAACAATCTCATATATCTCATACAAAGTTCAGCTCATAGAGCTCTCAATACAAAATATAATCGTCTCACACTGTCTTGCAGAAATTTGCACCTCCATGCACCAATTTATTGCCTCCTGACAGCCTGCCTCCACTGCGCAATCCATGATGAAGAAGAACCCTAAATGAATTCAACCTTGCCTTGCCTTGACTGCTCAATACTCATAGGCATCTCCAATGTGTGTGTGGATGCATTTAATGCTCCAATATAGTCACAACAGATAGTCCATCTCACCCTTTCACCTATCTCTCCACTGGATCTCCACTCGATCTGACGTGTAAGTAGTTAACAATAGTATTTCTTCAGCTGCATATGGGACACTTCTTGTGAATTAATTAAATAATAAATTCACTGATCTCTCACTAGTGTATCATGAGTTACAACTAGCACAACTAAGTTTAACTCACTTAACTAAGTTAAACTAATTAACAACTCACATAACTACTCCAAATCTATTACAACATTGTCACACTCAGTTACAACGAAGTCCACTATGCATGTCCTGCCAACCAACCTTGGAATGCGTAATTCCTTCAATCAACTGGTTTTCCACATCAGTTAACTGAAATCAAGTTCTTCAAGAGAATAAGTTATTATTTATTGCTTGATTATCATTAAGGGCTAATAATAATCGACATGAATTCTATTTTTAGACATGCGATCTATAAATATATTTCTCCCATGCATCTATAAATAGAATTTGATCAACCATCTATAAATAGAATTTGATCAACCATCTATAAATAGACTCCCGCTTATAAATATATTTTTCCCAACATTCTAAAATAGACATACACCTAAAAATAGTTTGAGTGGGTTTTAATTTGTTGTAGGTGCTTATTTTTCAATAGATCAAGGATGTAGTTTCCGAATGCCAATTTCATCGTTTTCTTGTTGCAAACTTCAACACTAATAATGAACCATCTAGATTTAATATGAAATTACAATATTTTATAATGTAATTTATTTAAAAATTTATCTTCGGGGGTGTTGTGCTCTAGCCCTCACCAAGGGGGATTCCAAAGAGTTGTAACTCTCCCCCACCTTCCCCCTAGTCTGCACTAATGATATGAAATATTTCCTATGCTTGATCAAGTGGAATTAAATTTCTCTCCTCATGAACATTGAATCCCTCATATACATTTAGGGGATTCCAAACACTACACCACACACATCAAGTGGTACTACATCTACCTCAACTTCATCAATATAGTTTTCACTTACATAAAATTTGATCTTATACTATTTAGTGATCTTGATATGTGCATCCTTATTTATTCATCCCAATTGATATGAGTTAGTATGACCACGAACTTAAAATCCAAGTTTGTTGATCAAATATTATGTTATGAGGTTGGCCTACGAACCAAAATTGAATAGAGAATCCACTTTTCTATTCTTGACCTAGATCTTAATATGGAAGAGTTTACTCATCTCCTTATCTTCCTTGCGATGAAGTCTTCTCAAGTTCACCTCCTTCTACACTATAATGCAAATAATATTTTCTCTTACATCCATGTTCCTCTCTACCTAGTTGGATAAATCCATGGTTAGAAAATTATTCTTCTTAGAATCCTTCTTATTATTCTTTACATTTAGCTCTAGTTATAACTTCTAACACTTATCTTGGTTGTGACCATTGATATTATAATTATTGTAGTGGTTGTTTGGGTCCTTGCACTTATATACAATGTTTATTATCTTTTTTTTTTGTACCTTTCCTCTTCTTGTTCCCCTTCCTGGAAGGAACTTGGTGATATTTATGATTGTAACCACTTGGTTGTCCTTTCTTACTACATATATTCTTATAGTACTATTCTTTCACATAGGCATCATCAACTATCTAAGGCTTAAAGAGTGTCACTTGATTCTATAAATGACTATGTAGACCCCATATATATTCAAGTATGTCTAGATTCTTCTCTTGGAAGATATACAATTGTCTCGAGGGGTCCCCGACCTGTGTTCAGAGGTTAAGGTTTGCCAAAAAACCCCTATACTACCGGGCCCTTTCTAGAGGACTGCTGTGGCAAGGTCTCACCCGAAGCAAGATGGGAGGGTGCTAGAACCAGGCTTCTCGCACCCCGGAGAGGGGAAATAAAATCAGAGGCCGTGTTCGAATCCTAAATTACCAGATCGTATATCACAAACCCAACATCTATAGATCCCTCCACATCCACGTGTGCACACCAATTATAATCACAAAGAATCAACAAATCATAAATTCACGAACACTGGCAAAGTTTCGTGTATAAAATATAATGACGGATCCTGATCGATGTCAACACAAAGATAAGAAAAAAAAAAAACAAAGTAGCTTAACACAATCCATACACATAGAAAATATCATAGATTCACATTAACAAATTTAGATATTCCAACAACCTTCATGACTAACTTTAGATCCTTTTACAATACCCAAACCCAACCTCGCACACAAAGCAGTTGGTGGTCCGCACATAGCAGACCGAGGATCAGGCACACAGCTCAAAAGAGGAATCCTTTCCCCAATAACCCAAATAGATCTACTAAGTTGTAATTCACACCAATCTTGGTTCATGCCTACCTATTGACTCAATATGTCCTTCTATTTATAAATTCCATCTAGCTTAATATTTTCTCGTGTTCGAAAACCGTGTTTGTGGACTCTAGGTCTACCCTTTCGACCCATTACAATGCTTTGGCCTTTGACCCACCCTAAACCCCCGTTTAAGTGCGAGACTAAAATATGCCAAAAAATATACAAAAGACTAAAACCTGTCCTAATTCACAAATTTCTTTGGGAGGACTGCTCCAAGAGTCCTCCAACACAATCTTGTGACTCATCCCGATTCCATCATGGGTGGTGGGTTCTGACCAGGCATGCGCTCATCGTCAACTGCGACTGCCGGGCAAGATTGGATTTCCGAGCAAAGTAGTGTTTCATAACATCCATGAGCTCGTGATGTTGTTCCTTCCGTTGTAGGGGCTATGACACTTCAAAACCGATTTAGCTGCCACGCAACATCAACATCCCGTGAGAGCCGGAGGGCCACAGCTCAAGGCCTCAAGCATTCTCCAATGACGGCTCCTTATGTTGGAGCTCCTCAATCTCATCTTCGAGGGCATTGTCAGTCCTCAATCGTGCCAAACGCCGTGTAAGAACCAAGGTGGTAATGTGCCCGATTCGCTCAAAAGCTTCCTCCTTTGCCAAAGTCCCCACCTCTATTTTCCGCAGGATCAGATCGTGCTGACCTTTGGTCTACAATCGCATGGTCGTCTCTGCACTGTGCGCCCCGAGTGATCTACCCATAATGGTGTCCGTAGCCGCGGTCACCAAAGGCAAAGGCACTGGCCGATCGTGAGGGTGTTTCGGGCTGCAATTTGGCCCCAGAAGTCGCTGATTTGCCGCTCCACTCGCATCTTAATGACCCGCATTTCCATCCGAGAAGCCTTCAATGCCGCGACTAATCCTTCAACTTTAGCCTGTGGGGTGGTCACATCGGGATCTCTTTGTAACCTCCATGCAGAGTTGGTGAATCAAGGTTTCGAGCTTTGCTTGCCGGTGGCGACAAGGAGGAGCACTTCCGTGTTCTACCATGCGATGGGACCGCTGGCCACACCGAGTTAAGCCGGTGTATTTGTTGAACCCGATGGTGAATCTCCCGAAACACAAGGGTGTGGAGACCGCAACACCCATGGGCAGCCTTGGCTAGATTCAATTGCACCCCCGTACCGTTTGGAGTTGTATTCCCCCGGTCGGGATTGATCACAAGGGCGGCGCTAAGTAATAAACAGCAGATGACTTTCTCCGTAACTAGCACCGGTATCGCTAGATGTCAAGGGAGTCCGTCCTCGAACCATGTGGGTTTGTAGCGTGTCTTTCTTTAACCGGAGGGTGTGAAGTTCCGGGCCCGGATGGTGTTGATCGTAGCCCCCTATTGTTCCTCTAAAGCTACCCATTTGTCTTTGTATGTAGACCACATCCGCAATTTGCTTAAGATCTCCACCGCCCAACGTAATTGTCTCATCTCGTTCCTTTCGTCAGTACACTCCGCTTCTTTAAAGCTCCTTGATGTGCCTCTTTGCTCCTCGCTTTGTACCCTCAGGGGAGGTGGTACCTCCGATGTTTACCTCCATGCCCGTAATCGGCCGCGAATCAACCCGGGTTTCGCCCGGTGTCCTTCTTGGTGGTCTTCTTTGGCCGCGTGTCCTTTTTCGTGGTCATCGAGTCCTTCCTCATACACTTTCGGCATTCCGCATTCGATGATGTAACAGTGGGAGCACTGCTACTGTGGTTAGTACCTACTATGTCTGGCAGGGCCGGTTTTGAAGCTCATATCTTCCTGCAGGGAGGCCATAGTGCACCAATTTTTGAATTTTGTCTTCTACCATATAAGGAACTCGACATCCATGTTTTATCCCCGAGGCCGCGGATCCGAATGTCGTGCATGGTAACCCTGGAATGTTGCCATACTCCTCTTTGTATTTGTCATATATGGTTGGGGACAACCGAGGTCGAGAATTGATGGTTAAGTTGCCACGTTACTTCCCGAAAAGGATCCGAAGAATGTTATCCTTATGTGTCAAAGGCCCCAATCCTGGCCAAATGGGCATACCAAGCCCGCATATATCTCAAAGAACTCGGGATGACCGACTCCTTAACAGGCCTCTCATGCGACTAAGGCTATAAGGAACAATAGCTGTGCATAGCAAAGAGTTTTTCCATGTTCCCGAGATCCATGAACGTTAATAAGAACTCATCGCATAAGTATTGGCCCACCGAGGTACCCTTTTCGCAGACACCCACCCGCTAACCGAATGACATAAGTGTGACTCGCCATACCGGGCATTTTCATTAGCTGCATTCTAATAACAGTGGTACCCATCTCGCGTAGCAGAAATAATTATAGCTGATGACGAAGCTCCCGCATATTTCTCTTTTTCCACATGGTAGATCTCGACACACATATTCATGGTTTCCTCATTTCTTGCCTCGCTCTCCATAGGTGCCTCGTTCATGGAAGGCTCGTACCTCTATGAACCAATGCAATACGGTGGGACTCTATCCCCGAACTATAGGAAACCATCGTGAATATGGTGAGAAACTCGTCGTCATTTATCGAAGGATACTATAATTGCTGTGGGGCATCCACAAGAGATGTTCAAGAGCTCTGGATTCGGCCAATCCACCTACCTGCTAAGAAATGATCAGGACTCCCCACTATCTCGTGATAGATCGTGTCGAAATACAATGTGGGGCCACTGGGGAAAGCCATAATTCACCAAGTCGTGATCACTTACCATGGAGCCTTCCACAAGGGCTTTAAGGACAAATGGACCCTCCCCGGGTTAGTGGCATCCGCAGATAGGTAATCGGTCGGCTGCTGTTCTTGGTGTGCATGTCGAGGGCCTATGTGGTTGGATGGGCGGAGAAACTGGGCCGATCGGGACCACAAGGTACTCCCTCCCCGCGCAACCTCGAGTCCGAGGCGTTGTCGTGGGGACTTGGCATGCCTCTCGGGGAAGTCCTACGTCTCTCGTAGCCCATTTCATAGCTTTCAGCTTCCCTAGGCCTATTCTTTCTCTTTTCCCTTCCTTGTGACCAACTTCGAGAGCATCTTTCATCCTCGCACTCAATCTCCATTACTTTCCAATTTTTAACCGTAGGTGCCGAAGGTTCGAAATAAGGTTAGTGGTCGTCATCCTAGCGCAAAATGAATCCCAACCCTGTGTGGCTCGTCAAGGAGGAGTTTGACCGCATATGAAAGGAACAAGCACAGACCGAAAAAATTCACAACTCAAGTTCGTTCGAGACAAAGATGAGAAGCGTTATGCAAGTGATATTGAACCCTTGCTCGAACTATCCTATCTTTTATAGTGCCAACGGTCATCCAACAATAAGGTAAACTTCACTTGAACCTACTAATGTAAATGGTAAAAAATCCCTAAAATCACCTCCCCCATTAAAATGCCAAAGAAGCCCTTTCAATGGTAACTTCTACTTTTTACCGATGTTATTGTGCCAACGGCTAATTTTCACACCTACTTTTGCGCTTTGCATACCTCGCTACGCTTGGGTTAAACACCTACGCTCTTTTGCATCCTCCCAACACTATGATTGATCCCTAGGTACTTCAAACCGAAACATGTCATCCCAACAACCAAAGCCTCCTTCATAAGCAAGTCTTTCGTGGGTGTTGTCACTGCTGTATACCCCCGAACAAATTTTCCGTAATAACCGTGTGGCCGAGAACAACGCATTTTTTCCCTTGTTGTAGGGGTTTCGGATATGATAACCCGCCTCCTATATCCGCATCCCCAATCTTAGCCAATGTGGGGTGCATCTCAATGCCACCGTTTGCACCGAGTAGTCTCGTAACCGTGCGCATCCCGTCCAATTTCTAAGTCGTGGACTCAGGAATAGCTTGTGGATCATCCTTACCTTCTTTTGGGCTACGCCTCGTAGTTTACCATGCTTGGTACCTATGTTTCCATGTGGGTACTCTGTGTGTGACATAAGGTGTGTGATTCACCCCTCACTACAAGAGTCAATGCTCGTTGCAGTCACAAGGAGCACCCCGTGCTACCTACTAACCCAAATGTTCTAAATTCATCCTTCAAGGTCTCCCAAAGGCAAAGTACGGAGCTCCGCATTTAAGTACCATGCAAGGGGAAGTGGTCCCAAGGCATGAATAAGCAGCATGAACTCACTCTTTGGTAGTCTGTTGCACCATTGTTCTTATCCATGAATGATATCTCACAGGCTCGCCCAAGGAATGTCTTGACTCACACGGGCCAGCTAGGCCTCAAATCGTAGGATCACTATATCCTCGACACTCCTCCCAATCCTCAAACACCTCCTCATGCGTCTCCCCACCATCGCGTTGTGTTCCACGCATAGCTAGCTTAAGGGCCCATAGCCTTCGGTTCCCTTTCGGGAACCCTACTTCAAAATGCTTGTAAAAATCTCTTAATATTGGCCGTAACCATCAAAATAAGGTAGGTCTCTTACCTCTCGAGGAAACACAATGGAAGTCCTTCATGACCCAAAGATATCGTAGCGTGAAGACACTGCGTAACCGGGTTTTGCTACCCTCTATCTCCCCACCTGAGTCGGAGAAGCACTAACGTCCTTTTCCCGTGAGAGTATTCCATCCGTCGGGGGTTGGGATCTAATCTTCATCCCCGCGCAATCAACTTATAGATGTGATCCACATCCTCTTCACCGCGCACTCCATATGTATCGCTTCACCTTCCGTAAGATCTAATGGTACTATCACCCTTGTACCATTATTCTCAAACACCATTCTTCTCTTCTTCGTGCTAATGATACCTCCCATATTCATGGCCCAGCCTAACCCTAGAAGCGCAGGGTAGGGGTTCGTTATCTTCTACGATCCGAATGACTTCAAAATCAGCCCTGACTTGACCTCGTGGATATCCACCAAGACCTTTGATAGTCTCCTCAAGGGTATGATCTTCTGCTGATTGGCCAAGGTGTGGATAGTGGACCATTCCAACTTAGGTTCCCCCATTCATTGCCAAGTTCATTTAGGTAATACATTTGTATCCGACCCCTAGGTCCAAAATAACCCCATCTATCTCGTAATCACCGATTTACAGCTTAACCGCATCTCCCACCAAGCAGGTGTTTTTTATATCTATATATAGTTTGTGTACGTTTCCTTTATTTCAAGAGGGGGGCTAGGTCATGCTTGCGGCCTATCTATTAATGCCTCGAATATTTTCCATAGCTCGGGGCCGTACAAAACAGCCTTCTCCATACATGTAAAAAGGGTTTGACCTCCTCATCTACCCCGAGGTCTCTGTGTCACATAGAGCGTCTCTACCCTCCATAAATTATTTGCGAGTCAGCACCTGCCTCTTTTTTCCTTTCTTAGAACCAAACCCTTCTTGTTAACTACTTTTCGCATCGCAGGTCTTGGTCAGCAGCTTTCCTCCCTGTGCCCCTGGCTATCCACCGCGTGTTACCATATTCACGTTGATATTTTTCTCGTAGTTCAGCCTTAACCTCTCGCACATTCCCCCCGTATGTGTCGTGTTGTTTCTCTCGTATATTTTCTATCAAGATTGACAGCTCTCTAACGCATGGTCCAGGCCATTCACAACAATGCTGATGACCGCCTTATAGGGTTTGGACAAGCCCCGGCAAAGCCTCGCCTCCACAATTATAAAAGATTAGTTTCCTCGTCCCGGACCCTCGCACTTCCACCTCTTCCACCTCCCCCTACCCCTAGCCGGGGAGCCACCCATGCCTCGAGGACCCTCGCGAGGATGGATCCGGCCGTACCCCATAGAGGTCTTCGACGATCATTAAATCATACGCCCGGCGCTTTGTTCATCGTGTCCACCGACTCCGCGTAACCCGCACCATTGCTACTTACTTCCGGGATATACGCAAAGCAAGGTAGGGAGCGTGCTTGTGTCGTGTAGCCGCGCAATGTGTTGAAATTCAACAAGATGATGAGCTTAGGTGAAAGAGTCGCTCACTAAGTGGGCCCGTAGTTATTTTTTGCGCAAGTCTATTTTTAGACTATGTCTATTTTTAGACATGATGATCATATTTCGTGTTGTAGGATGCTATCGTGATGGGTCAAGTCAAGTTGGAAAATAGAGATAAAATTCTATTTTTAGAATATTGGGCGAAGTCTATTTATAGATCGCCGATCTAAAAATATGCATGTCGATTATTATTAGCTCTTAATAATAATCGCACTCTAAACAACAACTTATTCTCTTGGAGCACTTCGCCCAAAGGTATTGCATGTGGTACAATGTTCTATGTGGCGGAATTACGCTATTCCTAAGGGTTTACCGGAGTTTACTTGGCGGAGGATAAATAGAACCTGGTGCAGGTAGAAGCAGGACACAAATAAAGAAGTAGTTGGTGGAGTTATATTCGCTTAACTCAGCTTAGGACTCGCCTTGAGCTAGTTGTATCTAGTCTAATTGATTAATACACTAGTGAGAGTGGAGTGAATTAATTATTTAATTAATTCACAAATAATAACTCATTAATAACCGAACAATACATCGCTTAACTACAGTGTATGCAGGGGCCATGGGGACCAAAGGAGAGATAGGTGAGTTACAAGATAGACTATCTCGTTGTGACTATAGTGATGCATTTATTGCATCACACACTCGTTGGAGATGCCAATGAGGATCGCACAATCAAGGTGGAGTAATTTGAATTCATTCGTAGCTATTCTTTAGCAGAGATCACACAATGGCAAGAAAAAAGCAACAGAGTGGGGCAGAGATCGGGTGCATGACTTGCAATATTGGTCCCACTAGTGTATGACGATTATAATTGTGACCGAGGGCTTGTGATAAGCTTTGTATGTTTGGAATGAGATTGTCATATGATTCCATGTTACATAATATATATTTGGGGTTTTCGCTGTGCTTTCCTAAGTTAAAAAACTATGTTATGTGCGATTGAATATTTTTGTTTATGCTTCACATGTGTGTGCACTACCTTTTTCAGCTAAAGATTAACAAGTGGAATAGATCTTATCTCGTATAAAGTTAAATAGTGTGAGATCAGTGGATCTTCGACATATGCATGCTTAGTGCATATAATTTCTACATGGTAATTCCGAGCATTTTTGATTGAAGATTGCAATTGTGAAGTGAGTTTGTGCTGTGAAAATTCGAATTTGCTACGAAGACTTTTGCAGTAGTCGAGTATACATCAAATGTCTTTCAACGGGTTGAGATTGGAGTATGCCCTTGATGGGAGCTTGAATTGCACAGCTCCGGAAGGACAGATGGAGGCGATGCCAGAGGATAATGGGTTGAAGGATTTACCGATAGTGATGTTCCTAAGCTTCTGGGATCTACATAGCGCAATATCATGCATGGAAAAGAAGACCGCAAAGATGAGGGGAGAATTCCCGTTGGAAGGTGTGAAGGACCATATTATTTCCATCCTTCATGTGTAAAGCCACTCCATTCTTAATTTTAAGGCTTTGGCAAACTTGTTCCAAAGCAAAAGTGACCAGAGGAAGCTGGCGCTAAAAACAAGCTCGCGTAAAGGGGTAAATGGAGAAAGGCGACAAGATTCCAAAATACCTCACAAAGTTTGTCCACCTGCTGATGAGCTCGGGAAGTGGGGGTTACCGTTGAGGAAGAATACTTGGTGAGATTGGCTCTCCTGGGCTTCCGAAGAAGTGAGATAGCTTACAAAGACTCGTCGAATGGACGGGAGAACCGTCGGGATGGGAGTGACTTTATTTGATCTTGTGCGGGAGGAGATAAGGTACTAGTGATGGATCTTCATCAAAGAATGAAGATGAAGGGAATTTTTATTTGGCTTCAAAGAAAGGAAAGGGAAGGGAAAGAAAATCAAAATTCGGTGCTAAAGGCAAGAAGCGGTGGATTTTGTCCAAAGTGAAAGTGTTTTCATCAAGTTACGAACATGACATTTCGCCACTAACCGTCCACGAAGAAGAAGAATAAGCAAGTTTTTGGATTCAGAAGCCGGAGAGGCCTTAGCTCGCAATTTGAGTTGGATTTTTTCCTTGATCGCATGCTTGTCAAGCCGCATGGGATCGGTGGTATCTTGATAGTGGTGGTTTCATATGACGGGAGACAAAGAGTTGTTTAGTGACTTGGAGGAGAAGGACTTCCAAATGCATAGAGATGGGCGACAATGTCTTGCATGCTACACTGCATTGGGACCATTAACTTTGCAGGAGTCCGTAATCCATTCTGCTGAAGAATGCCATGCATGTCCCAAATCAAGAAGAACTTGGTCTCGCCGCAATGCCGGAAGACAAGGGTTATGATGTTGTTTTCGGGTGAGGGAAAAGCTCTCCTTCAACATAAAACAATGGGTCAAACCAAGAAGATAGGGGTTCAATTAAGAATCTCTACAAGCCGGAGGTAGATGGCTGAAGCCGCAATGGTGGGCAAAGCAGTAAGAAGTGGTGAGTTGGGATGAGGTACCATGGCACACAAGAGATTGGGTCATCTTCACCATGGCGTCTTTGAAGATTTTTTTGGCAGCAAATTTCTACCGGACTTCCCAAGGGTACTCTGCGCAATGACGCTGGCAAAGGATGTACAATGGGTAAGTTTGTGAAGACCACCTTTCATGAGAAGGAGAACCATGCTTCAGTTGATCCCGGAGAGAATCTCGTTACGTACGTGTGGACCATTCCCATACTAAACAACAAACACGTGTATTATGTGATATTTTTTTTTATGATTATTCTCAGAGAGTGTCGGATCTCTTGGCGTAAGAAGAGTGAAACGTTCTCAAAGTTCTGGTGAGTTCAAGGCATTGGTGGAGAAGAGTCGGGGAAGCAAGTGAAAGTTTCACGGAGTGATAATGGTGGTGAATACATCTCTCCGGCGAATTCAAAGACTTCAGAGAAGGAATTCGAGTCCATACGCCTCATAACCAACAAGCAGTATGGGGCCGCCTTAGAGAGAAAGAATGGGGTAGAATGATCATGGGTGCCGCACGAGTGATGCCGCATGATCAAGGCCTACCGATGCACTTTGTGGGCGGAATCATGCAACACTGCTAAGCGAGTAAAAGTTGCTGAAACCATAGAGTTCTGGCATGAGTACACCTGTTAGCATTTTCCTTTCGGTAAGAAGCTCGATATTTCTTATTTGAAGACTTTTGGCTCACCTCGTTTACATTCATGTGACGAAGGACAGAAGAAGCTTACATAGTCAACGTTAAGTTGGGATATTTGTGGGGTACACAAAAACACCCCATAACTATCGTGTGTATTTTGCCGTACAAATTATTGACCGTTGTGTGACGAGATATAAAATTCAATGAGGAAAGCCATGAAGTTGTCGTTTGAGAGGGAGATACACTTGCAGATGTTGAGGAGGAACTTAGCTTCCTAAAGATGAGTCGGATGTGGACCAAGCCACAAAGAGGAGATTTCGTGAGGAGGAGTCCACTCATGGGTAACTAAACATCGACAAGGTAGAAAGCGTACTACGAAGTCGAGAGACCGAAGCTTGATACAAAGATGTATCGTGTAGGAGTCCGTACATCACGTCACAGACAGACAACACTGAATGAAGATACCGGATATGGCTCTTATGAGCAAGGTATTTGATGAGCTTACCTTCACATGAGCCCACATGGTGCAGATGTCATGGTGGAGCAAGAGGACTTCCATTGTTAGAAATACGGTCGGGGACATTGTTCCAAGGCCATGAAAATCAGTTAGAGAGAGACCAAGATGGATCTACAAGGTGCCAAGCCGTTGATGGGAGTGTTGAGAAGTATAAGGAAAGATTTGTTGCCCTGGGGCCTGTTACTTAGACGGACTATGAAGAAACCTTTGCACCGTTGCACGGTATTCTTCCATACGCATCCTTGCTCTCTAATGCAAGATGGCTGGCACATCTGTCGATGGATGTGAAGACCCATTCTCACGGGGATCATTTCGAGAAGAGGGTGATTGTACCGGGTTACCGAGATTCTGGTGCAAGCCTTACGTGAAAGCTCAAAAGAGCATTGTATGGGCTGAAACAAGCACCCCGTGCTTGGTACACCTTGACGTAGCCTATTTCGATCGACTTGGCTTCACCAGAGGAAAGTAGAAAACTGTACTGGGACAGGGAAGGAGGGTAAGCTTTAATCATTACCAGTGCTGATGATTTATCACTGTGTGATGAGCAGCTTGATACACTCATGAAAGGTAGATCTTGCAAGGAGTTTTAGATGAAGGATTTGGGCCTCCTTCATTATTTTCGGATTGGAAATATATACTGTGAAGGTGAACTCGTTTGTGTCTCAAGGTACAGCCCAGAGATATCGGAGGAGTCAAATGCAAGGCCGCAAGCCTATCGATACTCCTTCCAAGAAATTGGAATAAATAGAAAGGCATCGGGTGAGGGTGTGGACGCACTCACGACAAGCAGGAGTTCTCTCATGTATTTAGTCAATACAAGACCAGACATATTCTATGCGGTGAACAAGCCATAAGCGATGGTTAAGCCTACCAAGCTCTTTGGAAGGCAGCAAGCATGTTTTGAGATATCCTTGTGGGCACATCCGAGTATGGTTTGGTGGTACGCATGTATTGATGAGGTGAAGTTTCATGGCTTCACCTTGATGGTGTGATTGGGAAGGAAGCCCTGCACGATAGAAAGAGCACATCATGAGGGATATTCAGAATCGTATCTACGACAGCTTGGTACAAGAAGGTTATGCATCTGCAGCACTCCGGGCCCAAATGAGGCTTTAATACATGGGTATGTAAGTTTAATGTGAGGCTATCTGGATGAGAAAGATCCTAGTTTTGCTTGTTCGGTTCACATTTAGATCCCACAAAGATTCATTATGATAATGAGTTGCATTAAACTCTCGATTAATCCCACTTCATGATAGATCTAAACATATTGATATTCGGTATCATCATATCAAAGATTAAAAAAGGGAAGATCATGTTGTTTCGCATATTCCTACTGAGGATCAGATGCGATATTCGACGAAGGCGCCACTGTGGATAAATTGAATACTATAGAGGCAGCATCTATGAAGATAATCCCTATCTTTTGAGAGGGAGTGTGTTGAGATTCAACATGATGATGAGCTTAGTGAAAAGAATACCTTCACTAAGTTGGCCCGTGTGTTATTTTGGCGCAAGTCCGTAATGAATAAAATAATGTAAATAGTGATTAATTAGTTAATTAGTAATTAGTTAAAGGCCATGTCCGATAAGACATGACCTTTCGTGAAGAGGCACCTACTATGGGTATATACAGCCCTCATTTAAATATCTAATCAATTCATTCATCATATTATCTAATATAATATTTGCATCTCATGGATATCTTGTATTCCAAGTCTTCTGAGATGACAGAAGGAACTTTGTTCGCTTCATTTGGTATCGCAGGAGTTCGATTTTCCTGCCGCTAATGCCGCACAAGCCACGCTCTCTAATCTAGGTCTTTGACCGTAAAATTCGTCAACATTGTTTCCGTTGAAGCTGCCTCGCTACACTTTTGGAGTTCTCCATTTGCTGATTTAGTCGAGGCTCGCCATTTTTGAAGAATTAAAAAAAAAAAGAAATCAAAGGATATTAAAAAAAATGAAAGAAGTACATATACGTACATACACAAAAAAACAAGTTAAAAAAAAAGAAGTGAGGTACTTCACTATTAAAAATAAAATAAAATAAATAAAAAGAAGATATTATTACAAGAACAAAAGATAATTTAAAAAGAGTTGATAAAATAAAAATAAGAAAAGGAAAATTAAATAAATAAATAAAAATTTTACTTGCATGTCGTCGAAGTTTTTTCCTCGCAACCACTAATACACAAGTCAAAGCCACTGAAGCCACAACCCACAAAACTTCAAATACGTCTTGGCTGTGGGAACATTGTTCAAACAAAGCACATACCACATTCTCGCCCGTCACCATCGCATTCGACGGCCAATCTGCAGCTCATTGGCATTTTGTGGCAACGAAACCCATTCCACCGTCTCACACCATCGACGAGTCACACACACCGTACATTCACAGTTAAGAAGGTTAATGGACTCTATGATAACAATTAAATTGAAACCTCATACGAATGCCACAAAGTCTGTGGTTAAAGTCCCCAACGTTTTGGAAGAGACGTGACCATCCCAAAATTTTAAAGATTAAGCTTAATTAAAATAAATGATCTTGTTGCAAACCATTGGAGGCTCAACGACAATATTCGTAATTGCCAGTCGTCGCCACTCTTAGGAACAAGATTTGTAGTAGTCATTGACTAGCAAGCACCGACGGCCATCGGCACCCTTCCCGACCCCTTCGGAACGGCAACACCAAATTCCATTAAAATTAAAAGTCGTTTTCTAAGAAAGAAGTAAAAAGTCGGTTTTTCAAAGTGACGGCGGTTAAAAAAATACAATAAGAAGAACTAAAGTTATTAATATATGATGAATAATGCAATGGGAGCAGGAAAAGCAGTCTTTGTTGTTGAAATATTGTTAAAAAAAAAGAATTTTTTTCAAAAGCAAGAAGAGACATTTAAATACATATATAATAGAAATATATATAATATATATAAGCTAAAGAAAGAAAATAATAAAAAATATTCATTAAAAAAAAAAAAAAGAGAAAGGAAGAAATAGTTATAATATATATATATATATATATATATATATATATATATATATATATATATATATATATATATATTAATAAAATAAATAAAAGAGAGAAGAAGTCCTCAAGAATTAAAACATATATACATATTATAAAGAGAAGAAACATTAATAAAGAGTAGCTGAGAATTGTGAACTTAAAAAAATATTAAAAAAAAAAAAAAAAAAGGGCCAAGAAAGAAAAGAGGAAGCATATAAGAATTTTAAAATGAAGTTGATTAACATTGAAATAACATTAAAAAGGAGTATTTAGTATTTAAGATACTTCTACAAAGTAAAAGAAAAGGTTAAAAAAAAAGCATTTTAAAGTTATTACAAATTCAAAACCAAGTAAAATTAAAAGATTATAAGTTAAAAGGGTGAAGTTGGAGAATATTTATCTCAACAAGCAAAATGACATCTATTACAAAAATGAAGTTAGGACGATTTTGTAGAATTAGAAACATTACTCATTAAACTAAAGCGTCGGCTAAAATTAAAGGAAGTATCACAGGAAAGATGTCACTATTGCTATATCACCCGCCGAAGAGAAAATTATATAAACCCTAAAATTGCCAAATCCAATGGGTGATTCTGAGTCAAAATAAAATCTTCAAAAATTAGACGTTTTTGACAATAGAAAATACGACATAAAAAATCTACAACTAAACATTGGGGATTATACTTTTATCTTCAATTTACCATGAAAAAACCTTACTTTTGGATAATAGTGATATTGTGTTGGGTTCACTCATGGATGTGAAACCCAGGTCTGGGCTATCCTAAATACGAAAAGAAATTTTTGACATTCACCTGCCAAAAATAAGAAGATAACGCCGCAAGACGTTAACTTCAGCCAAATTCCTATGGACGCCCGAAGACGACAAGAAATTTGCGAGGTAATTCTCTCTTTAAGAATGTAAAAAGGTGATACAAAATATATAAAGGAAATTGACAAAATCACCAATTAATAAGAACTTCAAGAAGTTGCCTACCAGACCAACGACAAATTACTAACGAAATTAGAAGCTGAAGAAAGACAAGAAGTCATTAGAAACAAGGTGCAACAACTTATTAAAATAAAGCATCGTAATGTAGAAATCCAAGTTGAAGAGAAAGAAACTCGCAACTAATGCAATAAGTGTCATAACTCAAGAAGAAGACAAGCGAAAGGCAAAAGATGCAGAAATCCTAGGGATGTTGTAGTTCCGCAAGATAAACATTTCAAGCGAAAAGTTCGTAACTCACTCAATAACATCCTTGCCAAAAGAAAATCAAAGTCAAACCAAAAAGTTCCCTAACACATCCAAATCATGGGAGTTATATTAACCCAACCGAGCTATGTATTCAAAACAAAAACAAGCCGGGAGAATCGAAGAATACTAACGAATTCACTACCAGCCTACCATCGCAAGATTCCACAGAAGATTGATTTGGGTTGGTCTCATCCGTTCTCAAGCATTTACGCTTTGTTTGTCACTAGAGGATCACATCATCAACTCAAATAACAAGGATGACCTGCCCTAAGACAAGAAGATGTTCGTAGCAAGAAAAGAAATCGAGGGCCTTCTACTCCATTAAGCTTTGAGGACAAAGCTTTTTGAGAGGAAGGCAATGTAATGAATAAAATAAAATGTAAATAGTATTAATTAGTTAATTATACTATTTAAAAATGCGTCCGATAAGACATGACCTTCGGTTAAGAGGCACCTCGCGTGCATATGTTGCAGCCCTTTACTTGTAACATCTTAATCAATTCATTCATCATATTATCTAATATAATATTTGTATCCTCATGGATATCTTTATATCTTCCAAGTCTTCTGAGATTAGGTTTGAGAAGAACTTTGTTCGCTTCAAAGCTCATTTTAAGATCATGTCTATTTTTAGACATGATGATCATATTTTCTAAGGCAAGTGGATGCTATTTGTGGGTGGTTGGTCAAGTTGGAAAAATAGATGAAATTAGATTTTATAATATTGGGCGAAGTCTATTTATAGATCGTTGATCAAAACAGATTAAGCATGTCAGACACATAGCCTTAATACAATAACTCTTCAACCTAAAAAACAACTTATTCTCTTGAGCACTTCAGCCTTTATGTATGTACGTGGTACATCACCTCGACGAAGGAATTACGCTATTCCTAAGGGTTTACCGGAGCTAATGCATGGAGGACTCAATTAGGAACTCAAGTGGTGAGCATATAAGAAGTAGTTAGAAGTAGTTATGAGTTGGGTATTCACTTTAACTCAAGGATTCGCTGAGCCAGTTGTATCTAAATTAACCGATTGATACACTAGCAAGAGTGGAGGAATTAATAAGTTAATTAATTCACAAATAATAACTCATTAATCAACCGAACAATACATCACAATTAGAAAGGCAGCTATGTAATCATATAGATGAGTAGTGAAATATAGACTATCTCAGTTGTGACTATAAGGATGCATTGATTGCATCACACACTCAATGGAGATTCCAATGAGGATTGTGCAACATGATGGAGAATTTTAATTCATTCCAGGAGTTGTCTTTCAAATGTGAGATTGCTAGTTGGAGGCCCAGGGGCAGGAGTGTAGACGGCATGAATGTGATTTGTCCGATTAGGCACACAGCATTGTACCGTACCGAGGGCTTGTGCTAATATTTGTATGTTGTATGAGATTGTCATATGATCTCCATGTTACATAATATATAGTTGGAGCTGCTCGCTTTCCCGGTTAAAAACCGATATTCCGCGATTGAATATTTTTTTTATGCTTCACATATGTGTGCACTGAATTTTTCCCGCAAAAGATTAAAAAAGTGAATAGATTCAAGATCTTGCATAAAGTTAAATAGTGTGAGATCAAGTGTATCTGACATATGCATGCTTAGTGCATATAATTCTGACACAATGCGATAATCATCGCACCACAAGCAGCCACCTTCACTTGATCCCGCAACGCCCGGCACAACCTGACCAGTCCCTCTGCTCGTGACATAGTCCTGCCAACGAGGGCGTTTATCCTTGGTGTGACCATTCGTCCTACATCGTATGCACCATCTTTCGGCTAGTTCCCGCTTTCCTACCTCGAGATTCCGGATCTCCATGCATCGCTCTAATCGTCCTTGGATCCGTTGACGCCCAAATTTCGGGTATCATCTCTCGGGGCGAAATTTCCTTCTAACTTCATAGCGACCTCCAAAGCTTTTCCATTCAAAAGTTTAAGATCGTTACATGCTTTTTTTCACCGTCCCCGAACCCCAACTCGCACATTGGAGGGTCATTTTGACCCTTACTACATAGTTTCCCTCATGCTTTGCAATTTACATCCTTGCATCCCTTTCATGAAGGCAACACTTTTCTCACATAGCATTTCAAGCAGTTATGGAACTTTATTTTTGCCTCTCGTACCTATAGCCCTTTATCTCCTTGCCAACGACCGGAAATTTTAAACTGCTCATAGCTTTCACTTGTTGCCCGTGATGGTGATGCCCACGCTAAGCTATTTATGAAATGTTTTTAAAAATAGAGTGCGTAGGACCCATTCCAAACACCTTCTAGATGAGTCATCGGGAGTGGTTGAACTAAAACCACGAGCTCTCCTCTCAGCTAGTATTTTCCTACCTCCCTTGAACACTCCTAAAGGATAGGCTCTCCTTCCAGTTACTCAGGGATCCCAACTCTCCTTGCCTCTATATAAACAAGCCTTTCTCTCTTTATGAAAAACTAGTCGAACAAAGAGAACTATACACCAACTAGTTGTAGATGAAGTGTTGGAGCTGAGAGACCAAGCTATAGTTGAATAACCGAGTTATGAGAAGGTAGAACAAGGAGAAATCCATCGAGAGGTCCTCCTTATCCCATCCGACCCCGACGAGCTTTGGAGACGTGCTTCACCCGAGTCTCTTGCACTCGGAGGAGACCGCAACGTCAAAGCATGACAGTATCTCTTCTTTCTACCTTTAAATATATGACTATTGTCTCGGTTCTCAGACAGTTTTATCTCTTACCGAATGCAATATGTTAATCTTATTTTGACCGATTAGTAGATTTTTTGGATGAAATAAGTATGTGGGATAATGGTTGTTGTTTTCTCTCGATCTTTGTGCAAGTGTCAAAATGCGATAAGCGAAGGGATTGTGACTTGCCGAATCAAGAGCGAGCGCTCATCACCACTACGATTTTCGACAACAAGATTAGACCTGTTATGCTCTGGGAACCAAAGAACATGCGTATTGGCAAGACCAAAAACACCGAACAACATCACAACCGCTTTGGGACCCCAGGGATCTAGCTCCTCCCGGGATCCAAGAGATCTTCCATAAAGCAAAGAATGATATATCTTTTTGAAGCTCAAAATGAGGTATTAGGCTAGTATGGTTGGTTGTTGGGTTGGTCTGAGACTTCACACCAAGGTTATGGAATGAAAGTGAGTAAAGGCAAGATGTTTCGGCAAAAGAAGATAGGTTAGGAATGTGCCATCCATTGGGCTATGGATTCATGAAAGGATTACTTGCATAACAACTATCCAAGGTTTATTAGGCAAGTCATCTATACTAAAGGATCTTATAGATAGATGGTGGAATGGAACATTAAGGAGTGAAAGTGAAGGAAGGAAAGGAACCAATTTCTCTCCTCAAGATCAAACAGATGGTCATTTAAACTCCATACCAAGCATACTCGAGGTAGCTCTCAATTAAGACAAAGGAAAATGAGTCAAGATTAAACACAGAACTAGGCCTAAGATCGGAGAAGGGCTTTAACCTTCAATGCTTTGACACCAGTTTCAAGGGATCTTTGAAAGGCCAATCTATTGAAAGGACCTCAAAGGATGTGGCCAACTCTAAATCTCGGTATCCCAATTCTTCTAGCTTAAACCCAACCAGAACATCTAAGAAGCAAACCCCGAATTCACACATCAAGAAGCATGGGTTAGACCAACATCTTTAATCGGTTAAATTATACGAATTTGCTCGCATCACTATCGCAGAAACATCAGTGATAAGAAGAGAAGGGCATTAATGTACCATGAAGGGGTATATCTTAAGCTTGATTTACCGATTCTTATCGTAGAATAAATGATTGGGTGATGTGATTAAAATGAAACAAGACAATGCAATAAGAGAAACATCACCCGTAATATAGACCAGATCCCGTGAAATTTCGATTAATTGATGTGCAAAACCAAATACATACACTAAGCTCAATGGCTTATACGACCAAAATTTACCCTCCTGCACCACTAAATTACAAACTACTTATTTCCAACCGCTTCTAATAGCTAAAAGAATTCTAAACTACTGAATAAACAACAACAACCCCCTTACAATATGTTCTTTCGGGAGGGTTCTTATAGGAGAATGAATAAGGTGAGGCAGATATGAAGTAAATTGACTCATTAAGTACGTAATGGAGGTAGAAGATCAGTTTCCACTCGCTTAATGGCTCGCAACACCGTATGTACTCTACAAAAATGGCCCGAGAGTCTCTCACGTTGAAATTAACTTTGATGTATTCTTTGGAGTCCTCTTGACCGTAAGGCACTCTCATTCTATTTTCCGAAGCAAGTAAGGTGACTAAAGGTCTTCTCGGTTCTCCATGCTTACATAATCGTGGTCCTAACAATCTTTAGAAGCTTCTGCTGCTGAAATGGATTTTTAACTGAGGAGGCATGGAGATTTTTGTAGGAAGGTGGCTCATGAGAAATGTACCGCAATGTTGAAACACAGATATGGCTTGTTTCATGTGTTTTTTTGTCTTCAAACTACGTCTTCTTCCTTTGAACATGGATTAGGTGCTAAATATTCAATTAACAAAATTCCAAATCCCTTAAATCGTCGCTATTTTGCTTGGTCACGTCGTGAAATTCACTCGTTATAATTTCAAATACAAAGGACTGTGAATGTGGAAGCAGAACGAATTCATCACCCTCGTGAACTATGCACAATATAATAAACTCATTATACAAATCTAGAGAGGTGGTGGAGGAATGCTCGTATGTCTGCGAAAACAATGAGCTGTAGGAGGAAATGGTGGAAAACAAGTGGGCAAATGATGGTCACCGTGAAGCCCGGTGGAATAGGTCGTGCCGTTCAATAGGATGAAACAATGGTGATCAACGGCCAGATTTCATGATGGGAGGTTTTAACATGAAGTTAGGCAGAGAAATAATATTTAAAAGGAAGCCCAAAGTTTTAAGGTTCAGCATACAAAGGAAATGGACCGAATGAATGAAGTCGTCTTCAATGGTGGGACCCGACTAGGCGGAGGCGATTAGATAGCAACCGTTGGATCTCTGGGGAGATCAATGGTGGGAATCTTCTCCGGTGAAAAATACCAGGAAGCCCGATGAAGAAATATGGGTGAAAAACGTGAGATGACATGTGTGTAATCGAGATCCGGATCAATGGACAGTTGTGATTGAATATGGAGGCTTCCAAGCAGGGAGAGGAAGGTGGTTTCAATATAGGAGCACTCATCGCGCGGCTTGCTGTTTAGAAAGTTGCCCAAAATTACGTGAGTGCCTCGCCGCGTGACACGGGCCCTTCAAACCACTTTTATCAGACAGATTTCGAGCGATAAAGGCCGGAGTGCCAAATAATCCGATATGACCTCGCCATCGGATCCGGAGTGGAAAGATCGGACGGCCGAGGAGGAGCGCGATGAGAGGAGATGCGCAATGGTTAAATGGTGAACAACACCCGTGGGTTCGATCCTAGTTGCCGCATCTATAGGATGGACGGCTACATTAAAAAGGGGAAGCGAAGGCAAATGGTTAATATAATGGGCGGGAGAATGAGGACCGTTAGATCTCAGGACATCAACGGTTGTGATTGGGTTGGGGATGACCAATCGGGGACACAAGGGCGAAATGAGGCATCTTAACGTTGATCATGCAGATACTTGTTACGATTCAATTCCAAGCTCACCAATAGAGGAGATCAACGATACGAGATTGAAGCTTTTACATTTTGCGATTGAGCGACCACCATCCGATCCAAAAATAGATCGACAAAAATTTCCCAGAGACCTGAGGGGGTGAACGGGGAGAATGATATGCGCGATGGAGACAGAGCCATCACCGTCCGATCTTTAAAAGATCAATGAGAATGCGCCCGGTGGGTCTATGGGAGTAAAAGACCTCGTGATTGGGGAAAATCAAATGTACCAAAGAAAACAGCTCCCGAATGTCCCGATTGCGATTAGCGCCTGTGCCTTAGCGCTTGGTTTTGGGCGTGGCCGTGTGGGGAAGTGTTGGTGGGCCGTCAGCGGGGCTTAAGCCCCATATGCAAAATAAGTGTTTTGGACCTATTTTAATGCTTTCAGGGCCAAAGGAGGATTCTGTGAGAGGGAATAAAGGGTTATTAAACCAAACAAAGAGTGTTTGTAAGGTTTAAAGGGAGTTAGGATGGATTAGAAGGATAAAAAGAGATTTTTGAGGAATTTGGCAGAGGGGGAAAAAGGTGATGAAAACAGTAGGTTTAGGTGGGAATAAAATAGGGGGAAATGGAGTGTCCTTTAGCATTCTTCTTCACGTAATGTGGGGTTTTCTCATGGAAATGTGAGGAAGATTTGTTAAAAGGACAAAGACACAAGGAGGCTTCAAGTATGACATGTTTTCGCAGGAAATGTATTCCCTGAAGGCTCAAGAACAATTTAGGCCACCCGTTTTCTCACAAAATCTAGGTATACATTGGTGGCTCCACATGGGGATGGCATCTTCGAAGGTGTCAAGAATTCAGTACAATCTTTGGTGTAGACCAGATGCCTAGTACTTGACATATCTTTTCTTTTTCTTGATCACCATGTCAAATCGTGAAGACATCATATCAAGCAGAATATTCTCCCAAGCAACTACCACCCATACTATTAACCCCTAACATTTTTTCTTCTCGGGGGTGCATTCGGGACTGGCAGCACTTTTACATCATCAATTTTTTACAAACAAGGAAATAAACCTACTCTACTTATACCCTTATTACTCCATCGTACTCGCATTAAACAAATGGCCTCATAGCTTTCTTACCTAAACTATTATCTCGCTAGGATTAAACTTGCCTAGCAGTATTTCTTCTCTATTCTAAGACAAAATAAATTGAAAAACAAATAAGCCAGGATTAGGACTGCCTAGCTTTCATGGCAGGCCACATTACAAAGACAAAAACCGCTCATGGACCGACACTGGTGTAAATTAAAAACAACTAACTAACTTCTCACAAAGTTGAGCTTTATTGAGCTTTCCTACCCACCCTACTCTAACTTGAAATATTTACAAGCCAGCTATAAATATTCTCTTCTTAATACAAATCCTACCCATCAAGTGATCCCATGGCCGGTATTTCTTGCTCATCTCCCTACATGTCAGATAAAGGTGGCCACTCCCATTCTCTTTTTTCTTTAGCAAGCATTTTGCAAATTTTCTTGTTGTCTCCATCATGTCGCTCAAAATGACCTCTCGATCCTTCTTCAAGTGTTAGCAGAAATGAACATATGGATCGTGGAATGATACCTCGGTTATAAATATTTGGCGTAGGCTTCAAACTGTGATTTCTCCTTCTTCCACCGGATCAAGAACAAGACTCTCTTGAGGAAGAGAATCCCCCCTCATCTTCTTCATTTTTCGAATCGAGGACTCATCATATTGTAGTCAGGTCTCCTTGGGGCTTTGAGATATTCTCGATCTCGTGGGTTTAGCTTCCAGAAAAGATCAATGTATTCTTGAGTAGGGGTATTTTCCTTTCTTCCTCTTTTTCCAAGAGAAGGATCCTTGCTTTCATCATGCTCAAAAATCTCTTCCTCATTTTTCTCCCATCCTTTAAGATGAAACGTTTTTGATCTCTATTCGTATGAAAATTTCGACGATGATCCGAGGTGTAATGAGTAAAGATTAAATGAATCTACATCTATTACTATCCTTTCATAACTTTCCATCGCATCATAGATAGGCTGATTTTGGTTCATTGCCTCTTCGGAGTTGTCAAATTCCGATTTTCCTCCCATGAATCGACTAATGATGGTCCCGCAAGCCGCCCTTCCTTTGGAAACAATCATCATCAAACGCATCATAACTAGGAAAATCATAGTCGTAAGCAATGTCACCAATCAAACCTCGTCGTATTCTTAGCAAGTCCTTCTTCATTCCGATCCAAAGAGGAGTTTTCCGGATCCGTATCATCAAACTCCAATAGATGAATGAGAAAGAGTATCTCGTTCTATTAAAGACTTCGAGAAAGACCGGGACAGCCATGACGGTCCATCTTTTCTTCTATCAACGAGGAATTTCTTTTAACACAAGATGTAAGAACAAAGTAGCCCTTTGTTCCTTGTACTAATCGATCTTCGGGAGGCCGAATGTCTTCCTGAGCCTCTCTTCCTCGTGTAATCTTCACCCTCGTGCCGGCACTTCCGCAATTTCAAGGATTTTCTCGATGTTTCTTGATCTCTTTCTCCACATCGTATTTCGCATCTTCTATGTGCTTTCGTATCCTCAAAGGTTGTTCTTACTTCCACTTTTCGCTATCAAGTCTTGATATTCTTTAGCTTTCCAAGATAGTACAAGACATGGGTAGGCAATCGCGCTCTCGATTACTTTCCTCTTTATCTTTTATGCACTTGAGCATCATACATGTCTTGCTCATTGTCTAGGTCTTGAGTTTTCTTTCTCTAGAAAATGCATGGGTTGCTCTAGATAATCAACATTTGCGTTCACATACCCCATACACCTTTACTACTACTTCACCAAACATGTTTACTATTCAGTTAATCCATCACACAAAGCATCTAGCTTTGCATCTCTCGTCCATGCTTGGATCCATGTTTGTGAAAGAGGCTCACCGTATCTCTCAAACTACCAGGGCCTTCACCAAAAGGAGTCATTTGTCCGTTAAGAATCATGAGTGGAGCCAGAATGAATCAATCGTTTGAAGTGTGTGCTCGTTGTCCACCATCGCAATGAAAATACCAATCTAAAGGCATTAGTCCGAGTTTCGTGAGTCGCCATTGCGTCGGGAGACTACAATGGGACACAAGACCAGATATAGCAAGCATGACACTCAAATTTTTTCCCCAAAATGGGTTTATTATTGCTCCAGCATTGGCCGCATTATAAAACCAAAAGACTCGACAACATCACAACCACTTTGGGACCCTAGGATCTAGCCCCGAATCCGGGAGAGGGATCTCTCCATAAAGCAAAGAATGATATATCTTTGAAGCTCAAAATGAGGTATTAGGCTAGGTATGAAGCACAAGGGGGTTTTTGAATGATTTGCTGGTTGTTGGGTTTGTCCGAGATCATTAATCGAGAAGGTTATGGAATGAAAGGAGTAAAAGCAACAGATAGCCTACAAAAGAGAATAGGTTAGGATGTGCCATCTATTGGGCTATGGAGTCATGAAATGGGATTATCATGACAACAACTATCCAAGGCTTTCCATAGGGTAAGTCATCTATACTAAAGGATCTTATAGATGATGGTGGAATGAACATTAAGGAGTGAAAGTGAAGGAAGGAAAGGAACCACCCTCGTCCGAAGACTGTGTCGTATATCATTTAAACCCGCACTGACGTGACATACTCGAGGCAAACAATGAAGACAAAGGAAAAAACAGTCAAGATTAAACACGAACTAGCCTAAGATCGGAGAAGGAAGCTTTAACCTTCAATGCCAGACACTAGCTCAAGGACTTGAAAGGCCAATCGTTGGAAAAGGACCCTAAAGGATAGGGCTAACTCTAAATCCCCTCAGATCCCAATCTTCCAAACTTTAAACCCAAATCCGTAACATCTAAGGCAAGAACCCCAATTCACACATCGTAAAGCATGGGCCGGACTAACATCTTTAATCGGTTAAATTAAATGAATTTTCTCTCGCATCACTCACGCATAAAACATCAAGGATAAGAAGAGCAAGGCATTAAGGTACCATGCAAGGGGTATATCTTAAGCCCGATTTACAGACTTTTATCGCAGAATAAATGCGTATGATTAAAATGAAATAAGACAATGCAATAAGAGAAACATCACCCATCATATAGACCAAAGATCTTGTGAAATTGCTTGATTAATTGATGCCAAACTAGTCACATACACCGAGCTCAAAAAAAATGGTTGATACAATCCAAACTTTCTCCTCCCAAACTTACCAAATTACAAACTACTTAGTTTCTTCCCCCCAAACTATTCTAACAAACGAAAGAATCCCTACAATTAACAAGAACAACAACCCCTTTACAATATGTTCTTTGAGGGTTCTTATTGTTGAGAATGCAGCAAGATGATGGAGCTAATGAAAATGAAGTCGCCTTCACTAAGTGGCCCGCAGCAAATTCTCAAGAAAATCTAGTTTTTTAATTATGTCTATTTTTAGACATATGGAGCATGGTCTGGGATTCCAAACTTGGAGATTCTGGAATTATGTGGAAACATGTTGGTAAAAATAGATACCTCATTTTTTGAGGTCAAAGAGGTCTAAGTCTATTTTAGATCGCCTCTCCTTAAACAGTAGTCAAATATTATTTACCCTTAAGAATATTTAGACAAATTTTTACTCTCTTTTGGAGCACTTCAGCTTGAGCTACGTGGCGGGCTCATGCATCTCACAAAGAATCACGTGGTTCCCAAGGGTTTGATGGCATCATGCATGGTTGACTTCGCTGACTTCACAAGGGTTTAGAGGAGTTAATGAGACACTTAGTGGAGTTGTGTTTCATGATTTTTAAGTGGAATTAGCTGAGATTAGTTTAACTAGCTAATCAATTAGTTATGAGTGAGGAATTAAATATTATTTAATTCATTAATTAATAACTCATTATTCAACTCAAGAACACACTGGGCCTACCACAAAGGCATGACTGGGTTCAAAGGAGACCCTGTTGAAAGAGATAGATGAAAGGGTGGAGCTAGCTATCAACAGATTTCATATTGTTGCTATTTGCAACACACAGATAGTGGAGTAAGCCCATGAGGATTGCTAGCTCGTGGCTGGTGGTTTATCTATATAAAGAGGCCATCCCATAGCATTGAAATAGGCAATAGAGGCAAGGCAATTATGTGAGTTTTGAACCAAGAACTGCTCAAAATCGAGCTAGATTGTGAGTAACTTATGAGAAAGTACCGAGTACTTGTGAGGAGAATTGTACCGAGTTTGTTACTTGATTTATCCACCATAATATACACAATAGCTGCGGGTTTTCAGCTATAAGCTTTCCCCATACATACTGTTAATGTGTATGATGATTTGATGTTATTGCTTGATTTTATTTCCGCATGTTTGATGATCTGAAATGTGGCTGAGTGGAAGAGATTATGTGTTGTGTATGAAGTTCAGTTATATGTGACCGTAATAGTCTCGTGGATAATTATTTATTATTCAAATAAATTTCTACATGGTATCGCAGGTATTGAAGCTTAGATTGATCATCACAAAGGATTACAAACTTATTTTGAGACAGCAGTCCGCATGCGGGCCGTAGCCTCCATATTCATCTTTCTTCGGAAAGTGAAAGGTCTAGTAAACGCCCTTGCGCTGACTGGTGCTAGAAATAATTTGTTCTCACGATCTAGAGCTACCGAGAGTTTTGAGGTGGAATTCGAAATTTTGAAAAGAAAAAGATTGTTTTCTTAAGCGTTGTTGAAAATTCTTTCAATCGTTTGCGACTCGAATATGCCTCTGGCTGCGCTCTAATTAAAAGCTGTACGGAAGGATCGCATGGAAGCATTAGAAGACAATGGTCCGAAGGATTTCGTAGATACGGATGTCCAAAAGCCCACCGGACTCGCTAAAGTCGATGCATGGCAAAAGAATATGGCGAAGTGTCGAAGGATCCCGTTGGAGGGCGTCAAGGATCATATTGTATCCACCGCATGGAAAGGCTACTCCATATTTAATGTGGAAAGCTTCGACGGATCTATTCCAGAAAGAAGAGTGACCAAAGGAAGTCAAGCGCTCAAATATAAGCTCGTGAACATCAAGATGGAGAAAGGCCATGCGATCGCCAAATACCTCACGGGTTCACCGGCGGCGGTAGGACAGCCGGAAGTGTGGGTGGGACTGCCGAAGATGAGGACATGGTCGACCGTTCTCCTTGGTCTTCCGAAGGCTTGCACTCATATCAAGATAGTGTCAATGGCCTGGAGAAGCCATCAGATGGGAGCGCCTTTGGGTGGATCTCAGCGTGTGGAGGAGATAAGGAGGACTACTCGAGATGGATCTTCATCAAAGGGAGCCGATGAATAAAAAACCGTGCTTTGTACAAAGCAAAGAAAGGGAAGGTAAGAAAACCCTCATTCCGGTGCAAAAGGCAAGAAGAAGATATGGCAAAAGTATAAGCACGCCATGATCACTTTACATTATGCTACCAATTGTCCAAAGAAGAAGAAGAACAAGGCAAGCGGGAAAGATCTGCAGATGTGGAGCAGCTGGCTTCACAACAGCTTGACTTCTTCACCGATCGCATGCTTAATCCTGCGGCCGGGATCGGTGTGGTTCGATAAAGCAAGGCCATTTCATATGACGGGAGATCGTGAGTTGTTCTCGTATCCGGAGGACAAAGATTTGGGTGTGCCCATCGAGATGGGAAATGATGGTAGACATAGTGCGACTGCATCGGGTACTGAAGTATCCTTTCGTAGGAGTCTGGTAACCTTTGTATTGAAGGATGTCATGCATGTACCGGATTGAAGAAGAACCCGATTTCGTGGCGATGTTGGAGGATAAGGGGTATGATGTGGTTCAAAAGAAAGAAAAGCCTTCCGCGCAAAGAAGACTACCGGAGAGACCCGCAAGATAGGGGTTCAAACCAAGAACCTTTATTAGTTGCGGTAGATGACGTTGTGCCTATGGCATGCAAGGTGGGAGAAGTGGTGAGCCGAGATGATGAGGGCGAACCTGCGGGTACGTAGACTCGGGCCACCTTCACCATGAGCTTTGAAGACTTCGCAAAGAGATTTCTCATTGGGCTTTAAGGCACCCTGCGCAACGCCGCACGCGTGGGTGTACTTTAGGGAAGTATGTGAAAGCCACCACGAGAAGGACAGTCGCGCCACGACGATCCTTGAGAGAGTTCATACACAGATGTGTGTGGTCCTTTTCTCGGGGCCTGTTTGACAAAGAAAGCACAGTTATGTGATATTTGTTGATGATTTCTCTCGAAAAGCAGATCTTCTTCGATGCAAGAAGATGGCGATATCTTCGGTTCTCGTGAGTTTAAAGCACTGTCAAGGAGTTGGGGAAGAAGGTGATCGTCGTAAGGAGTGATAATCTGGTGAATTCCACCGCCGGAATTCAAGGAGTCTGTTAAAGGTGAAGGATTTGGGAGATATAGTTCATCGCACCCCAGCAACCCATGAGAACGGGGTGGCTTAGCGGAAGATGAATGTGGACCGTCATGGGTGCTGCACGGCGATGTTGCACATGATCAGGCTCACCCCTTCACCAGGTCGAGGCAATAACATTATGAACAAGGCAAGAATTGCTGTCTTCGTTGTTCTGGGCGGAGGCGACCAGAGAAAGCCTGAGCCCAAAAGAGGCCTGGAGAGCCTACTACAGAGCTCTTTGGCCCCTTCCGTTCACATGTGACGAAGGGGAGCGAGAAGGAGCCGGGATCCAACCGAAGCGAGGTTGGAATATTTGTGGGGTACACCGATACACCCTCACAACCATCGGTGTATTTACGGGACAACAAGATCACAAAGCACGTGGATATAAAATGCGAGAGGAGAAAGCCATGCAAAGGTTCGTCGAGAGGGAGCTACACTTGGTGATGCGTGATGAGAGCTAGTTCTAAGGAGGAGCCTGGGATGTGGATCAGCCACAAGAGGAGGTTCGTGAGGTGGAAGAACCACCCAAGCGCTAACCATCGAGGGCACATGCGCACTACAAAAGCCGAGCGACCGTTCGGGATGCAAGTAGAAGGTTGTAGACCACTCACAAAGACAAATAAGGGCAGACAGAGGGCAAACGCCACCGGATTTGGCACACCGGATACATGGCTCTTGTGAGTCACTGTGTTGTGACTTTAGCCATCTCTTTCTTGAGAAGCTATGGAGGAACTCGGCGGGGTTGATGCCACATGACGGGCGATGATTCGATCATTTGCAGAATGAAGGCATGGGAGATTGTCCCAAGGATCGGTGGGGAAATTGTGGTGGGTTCATGGCGGATCTACAAAGGAAGCACAAAAAGGACGGGAGTGTGGAGTAAAAGGCGAGACGGAGTCACCATATTACGCATCGAGGACTTGACGATGAGGACAGCTCATAATTCCTGCCAAGAAGGTACTTCCATACGATTTCCATCTCGTTTCTCAAAATACAGATGGGTGGGCACATTCATCGATGTGGATGGGACACTGTTCCTCAATGGAGTTGAGGAGGAGGTGCACACATAGCAACCCGAAGGCTTGAGATCTTTCAAGAAGAGTCGCATAAAAGCCGACCAAGAGAGGTCTGGGACAACATGCCACCCCTGCGGCTTGGTGGCACTTGACAGACAACATTTACCTGCTGATTCTCCAAGAGTGAGGCGCGGATCCAAACCGTACTCGATTGTGGTGGAGGGAGGCCGCCGACCGATCGTGGCCATGTAGATGATCTAATTTTGACCGGCAATGAGCGCTTGATACGTTCATGCAAGGAGGATTCTACTAGCTGAGATGAAGAGACTGGGCACCTTATTGTTTCCCGGACAGATTTTGGCGCGTAGCGGAGGACTCGTTTTGTTTCTTCGGTGGCAAGTATGCTCCCGGGAGATTCTGGAGAGGTTCATCATGCAAGGTCGCAAGCTCACACATACCCTCTTCCGTGTTGGAGCAGGGCGAGGTGATGCTACTGGGGCGGGGAGGGTGGATGCCACCGTTCATCGACGCTGTGTCGCTATGTATCCGGTCAATACACGACCCGATATATGTTATGCGCTAACCAGCCTTTCGGTGGCTTGCGGTTAAGCCTACCAAGATTTTTTTGAATGCGGGCAAGCATGTATTGGCGCCAGGCGAGAGGCAACATCGGGGATAAGGCTCAGTGTATGGAGAGATGGGATGGGGCGAAGCTTTCCAAGCCACCGTATGCAATATTGGGTGGAGTCCAACTTAATTTAAGAGCAATATCCGAGGAGTTTTCAGCATTGGTCGACAAAGCAGCTTCGGCAACAGAAGCGTACAGATCCGTGGCACTCGGGCCCAACAGTAGGCCGAGTACATGCAAGGGCCTAGTTTGGCCGCATGCGAGGCTATTTGGATGAGGAAGATCTCATGATTGTTCGTGTTGCATTTGGAGCTCAAGGATTCATCGTGATAACCAAAGAGTTGCATTAAACCTCCCTACCAATCCGCATTTCATGATAGGTCCAAACACATCGACATCGTGCACCATCATATCGTAGATTGTGTTCAGCGGAGAATCATGATGCTTTCATATGTTCCTTAATGAGGACCTGTGTGGATGCCGACATCCGACGGTATGCGCCTTACCAGAGTGTTCGAATCGACAGAGGCAGATAGGGCGTATAATCCACATTCACGAGAGGGAGTGGTTGAATGCAAGAAGATGATGGAGCTTAGTGAGCCTAAGCGCTTTCACTAAGTGGGCCCGCAGCAAATTCTCGCAAATTTATTTTAGACTATGTCTATTTTTGCAGGGACATATGGAGCATGGTTTGGGATTCTGGCTTGAGATTCTTGAAGTATGTAAACAGTGTTGTCAAAAATAGATGAGACTTGTTTTATGTCAAAGAGGTTTAACTTCTATTTTTAGATTGCCTCTCCTTAAAACAAGTGGTGTCAAATATTATTTACCCTTAATAATATTTAGACTATAAATGTTAGGCCTACTTTTGGAGCACTTTAGTTCGAGTTGCTGCAGTTGCTACCATCCGATGAGGAATCACGTGGTCTTCAAGTGGCTTGATGGCATCATGCATGTGGCTGACTTAGTTGACTTGGTAGAAGTTTAGAGGAGTTAATGAGATGTACTAGTGGAGTTGTGTTCAATATTTTAGGTCAACTAGTTGGAGATTAGTTTAACTTAGCTAATCAATTAGTTATGAGTGAGTGAATTAAACATTATTTAATTAATTAATTAATAACTCATTATTCAACTCAAGAACACATCAGTTCACTACAAGGCATGATCGGGCCTGAGACCACAGTAGATAGGATGGAAAGGTGAGCCAGGCTATCGCTTGCATTTCATATCGTTGTTATTTGCAACATACGTATGTGTGAGGCTTCTCCAGGAGGATTGCGGTAGCTTAGGGCCGGGTGGTTTATTTTATATAAAGAGGCCATCCCATAGCATTGAAATAGGAAATAGAGGCAGCAAGAATTAAGGTGAGTTTTGAACCAGAATCCGTTCAAAACCGAACTAGATTGTGAGTAACTTATGAGAAAGTACCGAGTACTTGTGAGGAGTATCAGATGAGTTTGTTACTTGATTTCTCCATTATAATATACACAATAGTCATGTGGTTTTCAGCTATAATCTTCTCATAAGCATACCTGGTAAGTTAATGTGTATGATGATTTGATGTGTTATCGCTGATTTTATTTCCGCATGTTTGATGATTCGAGTTGAGTTGAGTGGAAGAGATTATGTGTTGTGTATGAAGTTCAAATAGTATGTGACCAGGATAGTCTCGATGGATAATTATTTATTATTCACAAATTTCTACACTTATAGGAGAATGAATAATAGTAGGATTAGATATGAAATAAATTGACTCATTAATATAGAGTGGAGGTAGTAAGATCGGAAGCCCACTCTACTTAATGGCTCTCCGCAACGCTATATGTAACGTAGCAATGGCCTCGAGAGTCTTTGTCAAAGTTGAATTTAACTTCGATGTATTCTTTGGAGTCCTCTTTGATTGTAAGTGTACCTCTCGTCGGCTCTTCAAAGCAAGTAAGGTGATCAAGATCTTCTCGGGGTCTCCATGCTTACATAACCGTGGTCCCGAAAGTCTTTAAGAAGCTTCGTTAGTGAAATGGCTTTTCAAAGCTCGAGGAGGCATGGAAATTTCTGGTAGAAGGTGTACTCTCCTCGAGAAATGGGATCACGATGTTGAAACACAAATATGGCTTGTTTCATAAAGCTATTTTAAACCGGCGTATTCTTCCTTTGGAACACGGGATTAGGTGCTAAATATTCAATTAATGTGCCCAAATCCCTTTAAATTTGTTTCTCATGAGCCGCTTACCGTGAAATTCACTGCACCTCTACCAGCAGGACTCGTGAATGTGAAGCACATGAATTCATCACTCTTGTGAACCCTACACAATACAATAAACTCATTATAAAAATCCAGGAGAGGTGGCGGAGGAATGTTGTGGAGGCCTCCAAAACAAGTGGGCTATAGCAGGAGGAAATGGTGAAAAACAAATGGGCAAATGATATCACTGAAGTCCGGTATGGAATAGGTCGGGCCATTGGATAGATGAAACAATGGTGATCAAACGGTTGTGATTTGATAATGGAGGTGTTAACACGGTTAGGCGGTAAGAACAATATTTAGTGTAAATTGTAATGTTTTAAGGTTCGGGAAAATACAAAAGGAAATGGACCGATGAATGAAGTCGTGCCTTCAATCGTGGGACCAAGAAAGGGTAGACTCATTAGATAGGAACCGTTGGAACTCGTGGGGAGATCAACTATGGGAATCTTCCTGAAAACACTGGTGGAAGCCCGATGAAGAAACATGGGTGAAAAAAAATGTGAGATGATATGTAACGAGATCCGGATCAATGGACTAAGTTGTGATTATCATGGAGGCTTCCTACAGGAGAGGAAGGTGGTTTTAATATAGGAATGAATCGGTATCGCGCGGTTTTAAGGCGGTTTAGAAATTTGCCCAAAATTACGTATGCCTCGCCGTGTGACACGTGTCTTCTGAAACCGCGATTTTCGGACAAAGACGAGGAGAGCGAAGGGGGGTCGCACACCAAAATAACGCGATATTACTCTCGGCCATTGATCTAGAGGAAAGATAGGACTACCGAGGATGGAGCGTGATGAGATGCATGGTCATGAATCAGGAATAACGACAGTTTGATCCTAGCCGTCGATCGAGATATACTGGGCCAAGATTGGTGAAGGGGCGAAAGTGTGTGTTTAATATACGGGGTGGGATGAATGAGACCGCTAGATCCGAGGAGACGAACGGCTGCGATTGGGCCGGACACCAATCTAGACACAGGGGTGGGAATGAGTGGTAATATGGGGATCGTTGATCATGCGGTGATGGATGGTTAAGATTCAACGGGGCTCACCAATTGGCATCAGATACGGATTGGGCGCTGGCATTTGCGATTGAGCGACCATCGTCCGATCCAAAAACAAACGTACTCGCCTACATATTCAGAGGGGTGAATCTGGGAGAACGACAGTAACGATGGAGTGGCGCCGACCGTCCGATCTTTGAAAAGATCAACGGCTCAAAGATCGACCGCCGGAGAACACGCCCCGCGATCTATAGAGTAAAAGACCAAGACGGTGAAAATCAAACGTAACAAAGAAAAACAGCCCCAAATGTCCGATTAAGTAATTAGCACCTGCAAGCCTTTAGCACTTGGTTCGAAAGCAGTCATGTGGGGCGGGTTAAGTGGGTTGGTTTAAAGGGCGAAGCCCCCCATATGCAATAAGTGTTTTTGGCCCTATTTTAATGCTTTTTAAGGCCAAAGGAGGGATTCAAAGAGAGAATAAAGTGAAGGTTATTAAACCAAACAAAGAGTGTTTGTAAGGTTTAGGTGGGAGTTAGGATGATTTAGAAGGCTAAAAGGGATTTTGAGGAATTTGCGTGAGGGGGAAAAGGTGATGAAATGGTAGGTTTAGTGGGAATGAAATAGGGGAAATGTGAGGTCCTTTTTGAGCATTCTTCTTCACATAATAGCGGTTTACAAATAGTAGTGAAGTGATTTGTTCAATGGAAAAGACACAAGGAGGCTTCAAGGATGATATGTTTTCAGAGGAAATGTATTCCTCAAGGCTCAAGAATTCTAGCCAATTGCTGGTTTGTCAAAATTTCCTGTGGCTAACAACAGTAGGCTATCTTATCGCCCCTCTTTCATTGTATCATTCAGGAACCCACACCTTAGCATGATTCCCTTGTTACTAGACCCACCCTAGCGCTAGAGGGATCGTCTCTATCCACAAAGAGGATTTTCCACATAACAAGTTGGCGAGACTATGTTGGGGAACAAGCAGAGTTTGTTCTGATCTTGTTGGGTCATTTTTGGGTCTTTGGTCTTGTTGTTTACCTTTCCGACGTGCTTCTAATCGTTCTTTCAAAACCTTGTTTAGCCCAAAGGTCAAGATTGACCTCTCGTCTTCGTTGATTTTTTTTCCTTTCATTGGTTAATCGGCTTGGCGCGGTTTTCCTTGAATAGTTGTGCCGATTGGTGCATGCTTTGTATCACCATTTCATCACCTCGTTTGGCATCAGATACCGCCTCACAGCTTGTGTCGACCTCGTGAGATTTTGGATGAGAGATTTGCATGAGTTTTGCTGATTGTACTTGTCGGGTTATTCTGAGAGTAATGTTTTGACCGTCTTTGATTACCTGGAAGCTCATTTTCTTCTGGGCTTGTTTGTCCATTTATTATGTGACTTGGAGGTCTTAGGTTTTCTCGAGTGCCTTAGTTCATCGAGCCTTCTGCTGAGATCGAGTTTATAGTTGTCGAATTCGTTCCCCGTTTAATTTCTTCGGTCTCTTTTCGATCTCGTTGAGTATGTTCATTGGTTGAATGATCATTGCCTTGCTTGTTTGATTTTTTTCTTCTTACCTCCAAGAACGATTACGCTCGCTGCATGGGTCATTTTCGAGATTTCTCTTGATTTGAAAAGTTTGTAGCATTAGTTTAGTCTTCAGGTTTTGTTTCTTTATGCTCGAGGAGTAATTCCACTAACTTTCCCATTTGCTCTCTCAAACTAATGTTTAGTTTTGTTTTTATGTCATTTAGTGCATTGTTTGCTCTATTACATCAAAAAACAAAAATATTGCATTTCGTTTGCTTTGAAAATGAAACATTCTTTCAAGATAACTTGCATTGCATCAAGCAAGGAAAGAGTTTTTTGTTTTCCATAGGATTGTATTTAGATGCATTAGTGGATGTTTTCACATGATTTCAATATTTGCTTATTGTTGAAAGTTTTCTTTTCCTTCGTAGATAGCTTTCATTGAATGAAAATGATATCCTTCTACATATAGTTTTGTATTTAGGAATATTTCGCATCCAACATACGTGCTGGCCCCTCGGAAATTGAAACTTAATCCAAGATCAACATTAAAATTTATTTCAATTAACGAAGGCAACATTGAAAACTCAATAACAAAATATTCTAGTGGTCTAAGTTAGAGAGCTTGTTCCAAATATGCCTTAAAACCTAGTAGTCAGCTGCTCACTATCCGTTTCCGTATGCGCACTAGTACAGACTTGTGCTCGCGTTGTACTATCTAGTATATAAAGGGAGACCCCAGATTGCAATCCCTTTATTCATAGGAAGCTCTAGTTCATTACCAGAATCGTGATACACCGAACACAAGATCTGTGGAGACCACTCCGCACGTACATCAAGTCCTTGGTCATTTCTCTTTCATTTTATCACCAAGGTGTTATGGAAGTTCATGTAAACTTGTATACCCTCTGCTAGATTACTCCGAGTGTACTATTTTTTATCTTTACCGACTCCTTAAATTTGAAAATATCATAATGGTTAATTTGTCCTTTCGCACTCGTTCAACATTGAAAGTGATCTGAGCCATCTTTTGTCTGCTTTTGACTCTTAAAACATGAAACAACAAAGTTTGGTCTTATTGTCGTAAAATAAACTACCCACGATTACACGCCCATAAAAGTTATAACACTTGGCTTGTTTTTGATTGCCTTGGTTTTTTCGAGTCTTTATTCTAGATTTTCTTTTTCCTTTCTTGTTTAAAGGCCACGGTGGCGAAACCACCAGCTTCTGCCCGCTCCTTCTAGAGGTAGTCCTTTACCGGATGGGGCCATTCAAACCCTTAGTCCTCTAGGTCCGCCGAGCTTCAATAGCCTATTCTCCCCGTTGATCTTACCCCTTGCTACCCGACTTTCGCCGACGAGCCAAGCTTGAGTTCAATTGGCCTCCGTGGGCACTTGAATCGTTTTTTGGGGATGAGGAAGAATTTCTCCTCTTATGTCGATCTACCATTTTATTCCATAATATACCTCCTAGTCCTCGAAAGTATTTTCAAGATCTTACTGAGGAGTAAGACATGGACAGACATTAGGTCCTACTAGCGCACCTAAATTCTTTAGCCATGAAGAGTACTGACCCTTCGAAACACCACTCGTGTGTCTACTAATATTCATCATCGAGAAGTCACTTCTCCACCCAAATATAGGTATTTGGGTTAGATTATTATCGGCGTTTCCTCCATGGCAGCACTACTTCCGGTCTGTGGAGTCCGTTCTTCCATCATAGGGATCGCCACCGCCGACACTTTTCGTTGATTGCTACATCTATCCCGGCCTGAACCTTATTGTCTCAGGCGGGGCCGTGTGTGCATTTGGCCACTGTGCACCACAACCTCGATCGAGATACCTAGTGGGTCCGTCTTTGAAGAGACGATTGCCATCCATCACCGTAACTCGGTTTCTAAATAGCCCCCATGCTCCTATTAATCCACCACACCATTATGGCGAATATGGTAATCCCCCGTTTATTTGTCTTTATCTTACCCTCATCACTATGATGTTACTCAGAACGACATATGTGTTTCCTACCTCTATAATTATGATGGAGCATGGCGTACTCATGAGGACTTCTATGAAATCGTTCCGCGAGATAGGAGAACACTGTGCAAACTTTCCGGGCCCACAAGGACAACCCTTTAGGACAACCTTCGCCGTAGTTGGGATTTGTATACGGTCCTTAGGGACAACCTTACGGTCCATAGGGCCACCACAAGGCCGCACTACAGTCCAACAAGGACAACCCTTCGTTCCTCCTCTTCCAAGGCAACTCGGTTCACCACAACATCTGGCCAACCAGTGGAAAATTTTAGTGTAATTTTAAAATTTCAAGGGCGGAAATTTAAGGGGTTTTAGATTTTAAAGGGGCGAATTTTTTATATAAAACCTATTTTGTATAGTTTTGTATAAATAGCCCCAAAATTATTTTAAAATAAATAATTATTATGGTTTAGCCAAAAAAAATAACTGCAGATAAAAGATGAAATGTTGGATTCGCCTTCGATTCACTGGTTTGTGATTTTATGGGGTTGTATTCGCCCCCGATTTACTAAGTTGGAGGGTTTTGGATTTGCATTCGCCATTAATTTATGTTGATGATGCTGGTTTTGCCTCAGATTTACGATTTACGCTGATGATGCTGGATGATGCTGGTTTTGGGTTGCATATGCCCCAGATTTACAGGGTAATGGAGATTTATGGTGATGATGCTGGTTTTGGGTTGCATATGCCCAGATTTATAGGGAAATGGAGGGTTTTGGGTGGATTTTTTTTGGAACCAGAGCTAAAGCCATACAATATCCGGTAATATTATGAAGTCTTTTCATGTGCAGGGGTCCAGGTATACTGATACATGTTCTTTCTTGGTTGGTTACCTTATTTACACTCTGGCAGCTGGTAGAGATGCATGAAATCGTCCCAGGAAAGTGCTTCGATCGATATCACGAGTTAGCACAGCATGTGTTTGGAGAGAAGGTTGGCATATGGATTCTTGTTCCCCAGAATTTGATGGTTGAAGTTGGTGTGAACATAGTTTATATGGTTATTGGTGGACAATCATTAAAGAAATTTCACGAAACAATGTGAAGAGGTTGTAAACCACTGAGGCAGTCTTACTGGATCCTCATTTTTAGTTGTATTCACTACCTTTTAGCACTGTTACCCAATCTGAGTTCTGTGGCAGGGGTCTCAATGGCTGCATCACTTACGTCTCTATGGTATGCATTCTGCAATTTCGTCGATAGGAGTCTATTAGTTTCTATTTCAGTAGACTGTAATAGGAAATAGGTGGTATCTCTAGTACTACAACCTGTATTATTATTTGTTTATACCTAATTTTTGATATACGGGAATCCAATTTTGACTTTTTTCATCTGGATCTTGTGTAGCTACTCCACCATTGGTTGGGTAGCCTGCGTTTATCATGGTAGAGTGGAGGATGTAAGCTATGCGTATTTACATGAAACACCAACCACCACAGTGTTTCGTGTTCTTAATTTCTTGGGAGTAATTGGATTTGCATACGCTGGACATAATGTTGCTCTGGAGATCCAAGCTACCATTCCTTCATCACCAGAAAGGCCATCTAAGATCCCCATGTGGCGGGGTGTTATGTTTGCATATTTTATTGTTGCTCTCTGTTACTTTCCAGTAGCTATAGTGGGTTACTAGGCCTTCGGTCAGACTGTTTCTGACAATTTACTCTTGACACTAAAAAAACCACATTGGCTCATTGCAGCAACAAATATGATGGTGGGAATACATGTTATTGGAAGCTATCAGGTATTGTTCTAATTGTTGAAATTATTGCTAGCACTCTAGTACATTTTATACCAGCTACAATAATTTGACTCTTAATTAATTTTCACCATTCAATCAAACATTTTACTTCTTACCAACCACAAATAGTCATTTATGTTTCCATGTCAAGGTCTGTGCTTTTGATATTGCCTCGTAAAATTCCAGGTTTTTGCTGTGCCAGTATACGATGGGCTAGAAACAGTGCTGGTAAACAAATTTAAGTTACCACCAGGACTATATCTTCGGTTGCTCGATTTTCTTATGTTGGTGAGTGAAATTTGTTGCATATATCATCAAATTAGCAGTGACGTTTTCATTTCAGGGTTGCTCTTACTTACATTCTTACCTCAAGGACTGCTTTCACCACTTTCAATGCTGTTACATAATAAATAACCAGATCCCCCTCATGGCTTCTTGTCCTTTGTCTTGCGAGCAGGTACCTTTCCTTTTGGGACCCTCTTCATTGAGCTCTTCTTCATCATGTCTAGCATCTGGCTGGGAAGGTTTTGTTATGTCTTTGGTTTCCTATTTGTTGTGCTTGTCCTACTTCTTATTGTGTGTGCTGAGTCTCTGTGGTTCTTACATACATGCACCTATGTGTGGAGGATTGGTAGTGGTGGTGGAAGTCATTCTTTGACTCTGGCTCAGTTGCTCTCTATGTTTTCCTATATGCAATCAACTATTTGGTTTTTTATCTTCGCAGCTTGAGTGGCTCATTTTCTGCAGTGCTTCTAGGGGTTTCGGTGGTGTAGCATGCCTTATCTGTGAGTCCCTTCAAGGAAAAGTATCTATGATCACCTCCAACAAGTATGCAGGATTCATGTGGGTTTGAGTTCAAGGAAATGCCTTTCTTTCTCCCTTCCAGCACAAATATTTTCTTGCTTGTAGGCAGACATAGATTATATCCTGGCGGCATGTTTAGGGGATGTTCTTGACTACTTAGACGTATTATAGAGCTAAGTAAGGTCTTGTAAGGCTAAATAATAAGGTAAGGTGGCTAAATTACGTTGAAGAAGCGCCAGTTGGACTAGCACGCTCACTAGCAGCACCATCTATTGAACCAGCATCAGTACCAGCAGCGGGAGAAGTAAAGGTAGCTCGGGCAAAGGCAGTTGTTCATATATACGATGCAGATGCAGATGTAGATCCATACCAAGATACAGATCCATATGTTGTAGACCCAGAGTGAGTTACTTACCGAACAAACCCCCAAACAGATCTAGATGCAGTTTTTCTACAGCTCGTAGCTCCCCTTCTAAGGTTCCATAAAAGAAAGACCTGGAAGCATCAAAGCAAGCATATTCACCAGATCGAGAGGCAGAGGTGCTGGGAGAAGCAAGAGAAAAGCTCGATATGGGGGTAGAAGCAACATATAAAGTGTAAGCACGATCCAACCAAGCATCACCAGTAGCAACACTAGTCTGTCCAGAAGGATTATTAGCAGCAGCTATAGCAAAGAAGCGATTAAGGAAGATCAAATTGTCAAATAAGGATACTGCAATGTTAGTACTAATTGTCGTTAATCGTTTTTTTGTTAATTGTGATGTATAATTCACAAAAGTGAGTCTTTATGTAACAAACATTTTTGTGACCGCTGGTCATGAGTAGAAGTCAAGGGATGGCTGCAAATGAGCTGGAAACCCATGCATTCCTCTAGGCAAGCCATTATATTTATTTTTCTTTCTGAATTGATCTCAACCTGTAGCAAAATATCTATGTTCCCTTAATTTTATTTAGCAGGAAAAATTAATATTAAGGACTGTTATGCACAATTTTGCCTTTAATTGGGTAAATCTGGAATAAATATTAGATGTTTACCAACTCTTATGTATGGATGTCAAATCTTTTCTGCCTTGATTTAGCAACTATAAAAGTGCCTTCCTGCTCCTATAGTGACCTCTTATTTTGTTTTAATTGTTTTTCTAGTTGGATTTTCAAAGGGATGCATTCTTCAAAGCTAGAAATCATCTCTGGATCTATAAACAGTGGGTTCAGTTTAATTAGTTATCATATATGTTTTCTAAGATTAGATATTTGTGGGCTTTAAAGTGAATCTAAATATAATATTTGTCATGGTGATGAGACTTACTATTATAACTTATAATTTAAATTTTCAACAAGGAGATAACAGTTACAGTTTGAAATGTTTCAAAATTTTCAATGGAGAGATATCTCTACTCTTGGAGAGATATCCTTGCCAATGATAAATTTATGCACAAAAGGTGTCATATTAAGAGTTATGCGAGGGTTCATCTTACAAGGAAACAATTAGTTGGTTTTTCATATATTTTTAAACCCGGTTTTGGGTCAATATCATAGAGATGATGAATAACTGTTACTACCACCATAATGGGATGTTGCAGAATACATTTCAAAAAGCGCATCCTGATTTGATGTAGCTACTATCCATATACTTGGCTTCTCTTTCTCTTCACTTTTTTTCTTTTCTTTTCTATTTCTTTACAATTATAATAGATTAGATATATTTTTATCTAGGAGATGCAACTAATTCTCCTAATTTGCACATAGCTTACAAGCAGAGTGCTTCCCTTACAATTGTTGGGGTGTGCCAAACGATTTTTGTCATTACCTTGTGAAGTTGTTTCTTATATCTGTGATAGAGTCATCATTCATCTCTCTGTCTCTCTCTCTCATGGAAAGATACTCCAATTGTGATGGTTCTTACCCTTCATATTGGCATGAGTGATAAATTGTGATTCTCATTGCATGACAAATTTTGCAGGGGTAATTCACAAGTATGCTAATGGCACAAACCTTGATTTTTGCTTGGAGATTGTGTATGATGGTTGTGGACCCTCTTACTTCTTCTTGGTGGTGCAAGGGATGCTACATAATTGATTCAGTGGATTTCATTGTATGTATAGTTTTCAATTAATTTCTACAATCAAATCGATGCATTGTATTTTCATAATCTTTGACCCTTTGGAATTATTACCTAGTTTTTTCCAAGAATTTAATGGTCTGCTAATGGTGGTTGTGTGCATTAGCTGTAGCATAGTTAATTGATAGAAGACAAGGGTAAAGGTTTGTTTTGTGTCTTGCATGCAGCACAAGGTATGCTGACCAATGTTCCTTTCATGGGACTGGTTGATTGGGATACTTGTGGAGCCCAGATTAAATATCCAAGCTTGTTTCTTGAAATTGTTTGGTATTGGTGTGTAACTCAAATTCCAAGTCTCCTCCCTTCATCTTTAGAGTTTCTTGCTGTCGGGATTCCCTATGAAGTGGTTATTGCCTGCTTGACATGGAGGCATATTGGTCATGCGATCATTTGAATTAGGTTTTTCTCCTTGGCTCTAACTGGTACATATGATCTACCAGTGAATAAATATTTCAACAGAGACTATAATTTATCCTATTTGAAGAAAAATATCATCAATTTGTCAAGGTTGGAACTGGGTTTTGTCTTTGCCAGTTGAGAACCCCAGCAGTCATGTTCTTGTCATTGTCCACTTGGTCACATTGGTGGTTGTTGTTACCCCTGATGTTGACATGATTGGTAAATGCATATTTGAGGGGTAACTTGTAGGATGCTCAAGGGCTATAGACATGCACTTATTTTTGGTTGAGAGTAGTCCTTCATGTGATGATATTCCTGGATATTCAGCATAGTGATTCTCCTTGATAATAATGTGGTTTCCTTGGTTGGAATGATGATTCTAGCCTTCACAAGGTTAGATTATCAGTGGAGGTTGCTTCAGTGGTGCATAATGTTCTTCATGAACCAACATCAAGGTGGTCAAATAATCACATCTTGGTCACTTTCACCTTGTGCTGCATGGTTATATCATAAGTATCCTCTAATGTGGTAATACACTTACCTAGTTTCATTCATGTTCATGCCCTTTTTCCATAGTTTTACCTAGGCAATTTGTTTTATCTAGGCAGGGAAGAATTGGGAAAAATTGAAATAAATTTGAAGGGCCTAGCTCTGTGATAGCCTTTTCTTCTCTTTATATATATTCAATTCCAATTTTAGCAAAGTTGTGGGCCAAATTGATACCAGGAAGCTGCCGAAATACATATCATTCTGGAATAAATTCTCCAGAATTATTTCTGCAACAATTAGAAAAATCATTAAGACGAATGGGGAATTACTTTCTGGGTCTAGGTGAAGAACAAGAGTTGCACATACTTGAGTTTAATTCCCTCAGTTATATTTTGAGGTTGTTTGTGTCAGGACTAAATTTACATTCACAGATATTTACCAGATTGAAGACTGAAGTCCATAGTTTCTACTACTGAGGTCCCCTATGAAGGAATTGGGTTGGAGCATTCTGACTTTTTAGAGCGAGTTAAGAAGAAAATTTGTGATGAAAATCCAAATATATCATGCCCCTTGAAACTTGTTCAGGAATTACCTAAACATTTTTTCATTGAACCCATACCTCTCAGTGAATAACTTAAAGAAATTAGAGTAGTTTTGCTTGTTCCAGAAAATAGTTATGATCGTCGTCTTAATTCTGTAATAGGCGTGCCTATTGAAATTTGGTTGTTGATGGTTTTGGGAGACTCGGTACAATATAAAAAAATAGATATTAATGAATTTGAAGGAAATGGTGGAGTAAAATCTGGTTCAGTTACTTTTCCATTTAATGTTGTGAATAAAAATTCATCATGTTTCTTAGAAGTTTATATTATGATGGAATGCCACTTTGAATTTGGGAGAGTTCTATTAAATATATTTCAGGCAGTTTCAAAACAAGAACTTGTTTCACTATCCCATGATGGGCTCCATTTTTCCCTTTGGTATTTGGGCCTGCAAGATCTTCTATCCATTGAAAAAGTTTGCAAGTCTCTGCATGCTGCAGTGAAAGATGATCCTCATCTATGGAAAACTATACATACAATGAAATCCACTGAATCAATTATGTAGCATCCCTTGCACCACCAAGAAGAAGTAAGAGGGTCCACAACCATCATACACAATCTCCAAGCAAAAATCAAGGTTTGTGCCATTAGCATACTTGTGAATTACCCCTGCAAAACTTGTCATGCAATGAGAATCACAATTTATCACTCATGCCAATATGAAGGGTAAGAACCATCGGAATGATTGAACGAATTTGGTCACCAATCATCATCATAGTTCTAAGTTTTCTTTATGGTTTATTCGCAACCAATCATCATCATGAGTTCTCTATGGTTTTCCCTCAACCAATGAAGTGTGCAGTAGGTGTCAATAAGGTCTATCATTGTCTTCCACCCTGCCATGTCTTATCCTCATTAATATCAATGTTTAAAATGTGAGTAATCTGTGAAGCATCTAATAAAACATGAATCATGACTCATTAGCCGAAATAATGTTTATGATAATTTTGTATTTCTTTTTGCATTGAAAATTTACCTTGTAAACCTTTACATGTATTATGTGAGCATGTGTAAAAATTAAGTGTTTTTAGATATGAAATGGTATGAGTATTACTATTACATATACATAATACATATAGCTTCTTATTCAAAACTAAATGATATTTTTAACTCAATTCCCATTTTGGGCACCACGACACTGTCAATGTCAAGCACTAGTGGGTGAATGATAGTTAGGGCGGATCTGGGAGTGAGCACAAGGGGTACTAAAATTTAACGAATACAAAGTGGTAGTGGAAATTGATTTACTTTACATATTTTGAAATGAAAAAATTGCAAGACTTCCTATGATGCTTGGCGTCTTTTTTCCAAGTGAGGGATCCATTCTGGTCTACTTAGGAAACATATATGAAATTGATCCATCTCCAATATTGATATGTCCAGTAATATAGCATGGGTGTGACACTTTTCTTTCATGTGCCTTTATTTCAGTAATGAAGTTCCTATTCCTATGGCTAAACATATTCATGTGGTTTAACAAATTTTGTTGTTGAACTTGTTTCCTTGTACAAGGTTTTTGTTGTTAATCTTTTCCCCTGTATATGTACTTATTCTAGAGGTAAATGATTCAATCACTATATGAGGTTCCCCTCTTACAAACTAGTTGTTCCCATTGCTTGTTTAACCACAAAACCAAGTCCATCATTTCCTATCTTTGTACTCAGATCCATGGGCTTTCTAATTCTTTGCCCATATTTGCCTAGGCCTTTGCTGCCATGAAATCTAATCTAAGATTGGAATCAATTTCTTTGGTATTTTTTTCAAAACACCCTATGCATTCATATTTAATGTTTGGTACATCATTTTCAGAAGTCCCATATCATGCAAGAGACACATCATCATTATTAGTAACATCAAGCAAACTTTCAAGCTTTTGAACTGTGTCAAAGGTGTCACAAGTAACACCTTTCACAAAAATCTCCTTGCAATCATGTTTTATGATCTTCTGTTTGTTTAAAAACATTTTTATAGAATTTAAAAGAAATCTATCTATGAACTAGTTCTATGTATAGGTTCTTGGTATTAAAGATTTTGTTAGCATCTCATGTGGTCCTCCTAGGTGGTCTTGCCACAAGAAAATACGTAGGCAGAAATATAGTGACTAGTGCCTACTAGGATGTGAATTTGTTTTGTGTAAGCGCATTTTTTGTTTGGGTTAATGTTTTTTATGTTTAGCTTTCGTTCTGATAATTTTTTGTTTTATCCAGTGATGGTGAAACTTTCATATCAGTGGATGACCTAAGAATAAAATTATGGAACCTGGAAATATGTGATCAGAGTTTCAACATTGTTGACGTCAAACCTGCCAACATGGAAGACCTGACTGGTAATTGTTGCTTTCCTGGTTGCAAAAAAACATTATTTTATATGTATATGATAATTATTTGGAACTGTTGCTTTAAGATGTAGCTTTATTGTCTGAAAATGGTTTATGTCTATTTCAATTTATATGTGTGAACTTATTGATAAAATTCCCAATAATACCTCTTCATTTCATGCGTGTGTTTTACCCCATATTCCAAACAATAATTATATGATTAGGACATCATGTAGTGTGTTGCACTTGTTACCATAAATATTTTGCTGGTAATAGATTTTCTGCTTATCTCTTTCATTGCCACAGGAGTAGCTTTGTTTTTTATTCCATTTAGCTATTTTCGAACATGTAGTGGGGATTTTCTAGTGCTGTACCATACATTAAGCCAGTGACCTATAGATTGTTTATAAAAGGTTCGTTCACATTTCTTGGTATGAAACTCTTGAGTTTTCTAGAGATGAGGAATTGTGTGCATTTTGTTTCTGACAGTAACACTAAATGGGTTATATGTTGAATTTATCCCTTTCTTTGAAACCATCGAGGTATTTCTGCAAATTCTATATGCCCTTATCCTATTGGGTACATGCAATATTGTGCATTTATTTGTTTGTTGCACCATCTCGATCTGTAGTTTATTCCGTTAAATGTTCTTTTACACCATGGCTATTGATGGTCCCTTAAACGGTTCCTTGGTTTGTGTTTTCTCTACCCAGTGCATACTGTGATTGATGCAAGAATAAAAATCCAAGTCTATTATGGAAGGAAGAAGTTAAATGTGTATTTTTCTATAGAAAACATGTCTGAAAGGTTCTATATAACTCAATTTGTTTGAAAGGTACTATTTTTTAAGATGCTTCCAATTATGAATGTGTGGCAATATGTTCATGCTCAATCTGGAAATATTATAATGTTGTATAGTGGGATTACAACATTCAATGGAGATCCCTTCCAGTAAGAAGCGGCAGGTGGGTGGTATATATTCTGGCAAAGTCATCTGGGATCTGCATCAGGTCTCAACTGCTTCAGATGGAATGTTTACAGAGGCAAGACTCCACCTGAGTGGTGAAATGTGTCTATGGGGGATTTGAACCTTGTTGGGGGGTGTGAAACATACTCTACCTTACCAAGTACTCAAGCTCATGTTGGCAACAAAATTACTATTACAAGGAAAGTACATAATATATTATCAGAATGATATGATTTGATTTAGAGAAATTGGAAAATATTATGATTTGCATTATAGGAAAAATGAAGATATTGTAGAAATTCATGGTTGGTTTACCTCTTTGTCATCAATTTAGAAATTGGACCATTAATATAGTATATACAGGCCAACCAAAATAGGGAAAATTTGGATTTTTGCAAACCATTTAATTCTGGATTTTGAAAACAGCCAAAATCCAATTTGTAGTCTGTACTATTTGACACAACTGCTGGGATTTCTTTAGAAAAGGTATTGAAATGGTATTGACACACATAGATGTCCAAAATGTTAGATAGACTAAATATTTTATATGATACACGAAGGCAGTGTACCAGGTGTCTCCAGTCTATATCTAAGTGTGATAATGGAAAACATATAGTAAGAAGCATGATCACCTGTGTAATTTCTTCTAACATTCTTAAGGACTATACTAAATAGCTCTGAGATATTGCAGCATATTACATATGCCTCAAACTTATCAGGCATGCTCAAGTTAAGGAGCACTAGTCGCTGAAAATGCTATCTGCAAGATATTATGCTGTCAATATAGAAATCATGATAATTATTATGTACAACGTAAACATCAGGAGGTCGGGCTTGTTTATGTGGCTGACAACTAAACCCATGTCCCTAGTCCAGAAGCTCCCATCTCAAACTCTAGCAAGACTCCTCCCTTTCCAAGGATTTCTTAATGTGAAATACCTCATATAAACATACAAATAGTTCAAGATAGACTTAGCAGTCTATTTGATCTAGGAATACTTGAGGTGGCATTGCTCATGTAGGGTTCCTATTTGATAATGGCTTCCCTAAGTCATGTCAGGGTCAACATGGATGCAATTATCATAGCACCTCAGGTATTTGTATATAATCCTACTTGTTAATGTCTTCCCTAAGCCTTGACAGGGTCAATGTGGATGAAATTATCATAAGCACATGTTTGTGTACACATTCACCAATATTTGTGTAATATTTGTATGCGTTGTTTGTATGGATTCAAACCATGTGGATCCTTTGCACTGAAACAATTTTTTCATTTTAGTATCTATCTTGATTTCTTGCATTTCTTGACAAATTTGGCCAGAATGAGTTTGGTCCTTGGAGTATATTTGCTCTCCCATTTTAAGATCAAGTTGACTGTTCTTCTTGCCTATGGCATGTTTGTTGCACGTCAACTTCCAAACACAATGGTGGCTGGTAACCTTGAGGGGCTTGACTGGATTGGAAATTTGTGACCATTGAATGTACTTTGGATAAACATATCTTGGACAATGGTGCAACCGATTGAGCTTACTCATGGAAGTATTTCAATTAGTTTTCCTGCAAATAAATCACAAATGTATGTTGCCTTTGTCAAATTATATATTGCTTGAAATAATTAGTTTTTGATATATTGCTTGAAATAATTGTTTTTTCTTGTCCAAATAGTGCTTGGAACAATTCCTTGCCAATGATAAATTTATGCACAAAAGGTGTCATATTAAGAGTTATGCGAGGGTTCATCTTACAAGGAAACAATTAGTGGGTTTTTCAAATATTTTTAAACCTGGTTTTGGGTCAATATCATAGAGATGATGAATAACTATTACTACCACCATAATGGGATGCTGCAGAATACATTTCAAAAAGTGCATCCCGATTTGATGTAGCTACTAGCCATATACTTGGCTTCTCTTTCTCTTCACTTTTTTTCTTTTCTTTTCTATTGCTTTACAATTATAATAGATTAGATATATTGTTATCTAGGAGATGCAACTAATTCTCCTAATTTGCACGTAGCTTACAAGCAAAGTGCTTCCCTTACAATTGTTGGGGTGTGCCAAACGATTTTTGTCATTACCTTGTGAAGTTGTTTCTTATATCTGTGATAGAGTGGTCATTCATCTCTCTGTCTCTCTCTCTCATGGAAAGATACTCCAATTGTGATGGTTCTTACCCTTCATATTTGCATGAGTGATAAATTGTGATTCTCATCGCATGACAAGTTTTGCAGGGGTAATTCACAAGTATGCTAATGGCACAAACCTTGATTTTTGCTTGGAGATTGTGTATGATGGTTGTGGACCCTCTTACTTCTTCTTGGTGGTGCAAGGGATGCTACATAATTGATTCAGTGGATTTCATTGTATGTATAGTTTTCACTTAATTTCTACATTCAAATCGATGCATTGTATTTTCATAATATTTGACCCTTTGGAATTATTAACTAGTTTTTTCCAAGCATTTAATGGTCTGCTAATGGTGGTTGTGTGCATTAGCTGTAGCATAGTTAATTGACAGAAGACAAGGGTAAAGGTTTTTTTTGTGTCTTGCATGCAGCACAAGGTATGCTGACCAATGTTCCTTTCATGGGACTGGTTGATTGGGATACTTGTGGAGCCCAGATTAAATATCCAAGCTTGTTTCTTGAAATTGTTTGGTATTGGTGTGTAACTCAAATTCCAAGTCTCCTCCCTTCATCTTTAGAGTTTCTTGTTGTTGGGATTCCCTATGAAGTGGTGATTGCCTGCTTGACATGGAGGTATATTGGTCATGCGATCATTTGAATTGGGTTTTGCTCCTTGGCTCTAACTGGTACATATGATCTACCAGTCAATAAATATTTCAGGAGAGACTATAATTTATCCTATTTGAAGAAACATATCATCAATTTGTCAAGGTTGGAACTGGGTTTTGTCTTTTCCAGTCGAGAACCCCAGAAGTCATGTTCTTGTCATTGTCCACTTGGTCACATTGGTGGTTGTTGTTACCCCTAATGTTAACATGATTGGTAAATGCATATTTCATGGGTAACTTGTAGGATGCTCAAGGGCTATAGACACACACTTATTTTTGGTTGAGAGTAGTCCTTCATGTGATGATATTCCTGGATGTTCAGCATAATGATTCTCCTTGATAATAATGTGGTTGCCTTGGTTGGAATGATGATTCTAGCCTTCACAAGGTTAGATTATCAGTGGAGGTTGCTTCAGTGGTGCATAATGTTCTTCATGAACCAACATCAAGGTGGTTAAATAATCACATATTGGTCACTTTCACATTGTGCTGCATGGTTAGATCATAAGTATCCTCTGATGTGGTAACACACTTACCTAGTTTCATTCATGTTCATGCCATTTTCCATAGTTTTACCTAGGCAGGGAAGACTTGGGAAAAATTGAAAGAAATTTTGAAGGGCCTAGCTCTGTGATAGCATTTTCTTCTCTTTATATATACTCAATTCCAATTTTAGCAAAGTTGTGGGCCAACTTCATACCTGGAAGCTGCCGAAATACATATCATTCTGGAATAAATTCACCATAATTCTTTCTGCAACAATTAGAAAAATCATTAAGACGAATGGGGAATTAATTTTTGGGTCTAGGTGAAGAACAAGAGTTGCACATACTTGAGTTGAATTCCCTCAGTTATATGTTGAGGTTGTTTGTGTAAGGACTAAATTTACATTCACAGATATTTACCAGATTGAAGACTAAAGTCCATAGTTTCTACTGCTGAGGTCCCCCCATGAAGGAATTGGATTGGAGCATTCTGACTTTTTAGAGCTGAGTTAAGAAGAAACTTTGTGATGACAATCCAAATATATCATGTCCCTTGAAACTTGTGCAGGAATTACCTAAACAATTTTTCATTGAACCCATACCTCTCAGTGAATAACTTATAGAAATTAGAGCAGTTTTGCTTGTTCCAGAAAATAGTTATGAGTGTCCTCTTAATTTTGTAATAGGCGTGCCTATTGGAATTTGGTTGTTGATGGTTTTGGGAGACTCAGTACAATATAACCAAATAGATGTCAATGAATTTGAAGGAAATTGTGGAGTAAAATCTGGTTCAGTTACTTTGCCATTTAATGTTGTGAAAAAAGATTCATCATGTTTGTTAGAAGTTTCTGTTATGATGGAATGCCAATTTGAATTTGGGAGAGTTCTATTAAATAGATTTCAGGCTGGCTCAAAATGAGAACTTATTTCACTATCCCATGATGGGCTCCATTTTTCCCTTTGGTATTTGGGCCTGCAAGATCTTCTATCCATTGAAAAAGTTTGCAAGTCTCTACATGCTGCAGTGAAAGATGATCCTCATCTATGGAAAACTATACATGTGGATGATCCTTCTTGGTTTAAACTATCTCCTCCATATACCATTGTTGACTAAGGTATGCAGAGAAGAGGGTGAAGATAATATTGATTTTGATCGCAGACAATCAAGATTTCCTACACAGCTACCCCCCCACAAGTGATGGTACATATTCCTGTCTCTTATCGTTTTTTCTACTCCTGACCATATCACTCTGCACAATACATAAATTTAATATGGGAAAGGTAACAGTTGTGGTGCAATACTGGTGCAAGATTGTACTATTTTTCGGCATATTTGATTGCATTATTTTGGTGCTACAATCAACAATTGTGTATCATGTATGGTAATGTGTTTGGCCTGAATGGTTGTGATTAGAATTTGGTATCTTCGCATTTTTAAGTAAAAACAGATCAAACATTTTGTTTGTTTTTATTAATTTATGTTTATTTTTTATCCAGTGGAGATGATTGGTGACTTGGATTCCTTTTAATCAGGCTTCACCATGTGGCCTTACCTAGTGATATACAACTCGTCTCTTGACGTTTTCTTCCCTTATAACCATGTCACATTATTCATACCATAGCGAAAAGTACTGGTGTAATACTGATGGATGCTTGTACTATTTTTGGCATTTTCGAGTGCTTCATTTGGTGCTACAAACAAGTTTGGATGTGTGTTACTTAGTTTGGCACGACTTGTGAGTGTTTGAGATATTTTGTTTGGATTGAATACTTTTGATTACAGTTCGATGCTTCTAGATATGGATTATTTTCAAGTATTGAACTTACTTCAACATCAATTTAGAAACTGATAGAACCCTGTTGTTTGTTGCTTCATTTTTGTTTAACTATCTCTTGCAATATCTGGTAGATATTGATATCAATATCTGTTTATCTATTGTAGGTCAATGAGATTGATTCCAGTGTAGCTCTGAACATGTCTGGGTAGACTTTGGAGATGACAACTTTACCATTAGCAGTTGGGAACATAAAGTACTGGTTAGCAGAGATGGACAAATGAAGCTATCAACTAAAGTATTTTTTGCTTCAATTAACCAACGAAGTGAATGTGCTGCAGGGAAGAGTGCTTGTATTTCTTTGGTAGCAATTATTGCTGACTGGTTACAAAACAACTCCAATTCTATGCCAATAAAATCACAGTTTGACACATTGATATGTGGAGGATATCTGGAGTGGAGGAAGCTATAGGAACTAGAGGAATATAGAGAGAGGTTCCCTGATGGACACTTTGATTTGGAAACAATATTGCAGTCAAACACATTTTATAACTAGCATTGAACCTCCACATATTTTTGAATTGTGGCAATTGTCTTAAGATTAGATTGGGATGCAGGGGCTCTAAATTGGTTTTGCTTGGAAATATTATTTCTTTTAACATTATTGATTATGCACACAAGTGTCAAGGCTCTTGTGTGATGTTCCAGTGATATTTCAATATTGTTTGTAAAGACTCTGTTTTTCTTGTGAAAGTTGGCATCCCCTAAAAGTTAGACAAGAAGGTGGGTTGGAATTGTTGGCGGGCTCTGAGACTCGACAGTATCATAATAATACGAAATAGAATTAGATGTTAGTAGAATAGTATTCTATAATGTGATATTTACATATTAATACTACTGTGTTGTTAAATAATAGACTTTATTAGACAATAATGTGGAAGTTAAATAAAATCTTTTTCAATGACAAACTGTTGAAATAATTATTTAGTCTCATATTCTACTTCAATTTTTGTGATCCTTCGAGTGGCAAGGCACCTTCTATTAAGAAAATTTGCCTCCGTGACATATCATGCTTGTAAGTTAATCATAAATTTGTAGATTGTTTTACTTACTTTTGATGATGGGTAGTTCCAATAAATGGAAATGTTTAGTTGGGTTCAGTGTTTATCATCTTTATATAGGATTGGCTTCTGATAATAGTGTTTTATGCCCTATATAGAAATTTTTCACTAGCATGGAAATGCTTAATGGAGAAGGCTTGGTGTCGTTCTTGTGAATGTGCATTGTAACTCTTTGTAAAAATATAGAATGTTTTAATTGTAATTTTCACTTCGTTGATCTATTTGCAGGGGCAGAGTGGTACCTGCAACTCTTGAGGTGCATGAGGATGAATGTGGAAGTGATGATGATGTTGGTCATCAAAGACCAGCACTGAAGAAGCGAAATAAGTGTCTCCTCTAAATTTTGCTACCTTTTTGGGTGCTTTTTTTTGGAAACCATCATTGTTTCTATCTATGCACTGTAATTCATACGGTAAGCTAATCTTTAATTTAAGAAATATGGTATATAAACTATATATACTCCTACAATCTAAATATCATGGATAAATATTCAAAATTTCAAACTCATTAATTTCTTTTGGGAAAAAGGTTTTATAGATGCTTTTATTTGAGGCCTACTTGTGTGTTAATTCAACATTTAGATTTCTTTGCAAAATTATTGTTTGTAAAATCTATGTATTTGTAACTATCTCTTCAGGTAAAATTTAGATATATTAAAGTTATAACATCTTATAGCTTTTAAGTTGCACTAATCTATCATAAACATTGGTAAACGACAATATCTTATGTCAAACTCAATGCCATTTATTGTGTACAATGGGATTTCCACATTCGTTCTTCACCCAAATCCCGTTTGTTTTATATGCATTTTATATCATCGATCAAGGCATGAATGCTAATAATATATTGAGCCCTAGTTCTGAACTATCCTCTCTTCAATTTCTTTGTAAGGATTGAATACAATCTAATTGCATAAATTACAACTGGGGCAAAGTAATAACTCAATATTAAGATACACCATAAGCATTAATTTCTTCAAAGTATTATAAATGCATTTTAATATTACTTGATTTTCCATGCTTATATGGAACATTGTCGAGAGAAGGAACTATAACAACAATGGATTTGCATGAAAGCTTTATAATTTTTTCAAACGTGAAAGTTGTGATGCATTACTAAGTTTCTTCATTATTTTATAGATCATTACACGTCAAACCGACTTTACTCCTTGATTGGCATTGCATTCAACATTGTGCACAAGTATGATTTACATGTATCAATCAAAAGTATGATTTTATCTATATTTGATAATGCAAGTTGAATACATCATACAATACATAGGAGTGCTATGGCTATGAATTTCAATATGAAATAATCTATTGATTGCTACTATTACTATTATATATGGGGTGCTCTTCTAATGGCCATTTATTAGCTATGTGAAGAAGGCTTTGTGGAATTTGTATTTACTATAAGATTATGCATAGCTGAGTTACGGACAACTAAGTAGAATTTGGTAGGAAGTTTGGAGTATGTGTAATTCACAATGATCTTGTCTTCTCTTCATTGATGACTTTTCAATGTGTGAGTTTTGACCTAAGCCATTGCATTATCAATGTGTCAAGGCTCAAAACTCTACCTATATGTCAACTACTTATGATCATTCCTAGGAACATGAATCCTAATTTTTGTAGGTTTAAAATTTATCACAAGTTTTCTCTATTGTGGTCGAATTAGTGGAGGTTATCTCAAAATTTATTGAAGGTACCATGGATCTAAATTTCTTATGAACTTTCAACACTATAACAAACTTTGGTGCAAATTGTTCATCAATTCTCACTTGGTTAGGGTTATAGATGTTGATGAAAACTTTGTGTGCATGCATGAGAGTTGGGTGCAAATGCATAATGTTGTGTAGCATTAGTGTGATAAATATGGGATAGTGCAAAGCATAGTTTTGAATATTAGTCTGAGTTGACTCGTACCTAATCAACTCAGTTAAATTGATTGTTGGTTGAACGGTTAATTGTTGGTTCAATGGACATAAGATCTTGTAGGCCCAAATACCAAAGGGAAAAATGAAGCCCATCATGGGGTTCTCTTTGTAATTCTCCACCACTGATACTCTTTGTAATTCTCCACCACTGATACCTTCCATGCTTCCTCAAACTCCTCTCCAACCTCCATATTACTGCTAGTAGTAGCATGAGAAACAACACTACACTTAGCAAAACTCGAACGCGTTTTCCAAACTGCACGAGAACTAATTTCCTCACTAATCGCCATGTGCCATGCTTGGTCTCAGTGGTTCACTTCCTTCAACTCCTGGTTCAACTGCCATATCTTCATTAGAACCAACACCTCGAACCCCACTAGACAACGATTCACCATTTTGTACTAGTGATTCGCCATGATTTTATAAGATAATATAACTTTGAGAGATTCGCTAAAAATATATATACATATTATATTATTAATAAAATCGCTCTTCATTTTTCCTATGTATCATGGGGATTTCACCCAGCTTATTATATACATAAATTAGGTGTTCTTAAAATTTTCCCCCGGCAAGATCTCACAGTATAAGGTGTCTTTTTCAATTGTAATCAATCTATGTACACCCAACATCTCATTGGTGTCAAAAGTCTTGATCACAAAGGAATGATCTATCACAATGTGTGTCCCCAAGATTGCATTCAATGTTGGAACACACTTCCTCCATTGTTTTTTCTCATTTCCTATCAACATAGACACATGTTGCTCATGATCTTCATATGTAAGATCCTTTGGAACTTCTTGCAAAGATGCAAGAACTCCTCTAGTTGAAGTAATTGATTCATCTCCATCTCCAAATAGAAGTAGATCTCCTCCTGCTGTCATAGCGCTGAAGGATCTTTCTGGCTCTTCCTCTTCCTCCTCCTCATCAACGGAGAATAACTCATCATTAAGAGATCCTTTGTCTTGATCTCCTTTTGAAGACGAAATCCTCATGTCTTCCTCTTGAGAAGAAAGTTCGTGCTGAAGTGGGGCCTTTGCCCTTGGAAAACCATGTTGCAGATCTTTAACCCCCTCAACAATGTTCTAAAATGGAGTTGGCTTCATGGATCCTTACAACTCATGCAAAGGTTCTAATTTCTTGGGCTTGGTTTTCTCTCCCAAGGAAGTTTCAAATTGTTTTAAATCAAATATTTTCACTAACCTCCTAGTGAACTTTGCATAAGTAGATATATTTGCATTATTCAGTGAATAAGATTCAAAGACCACCAGGAATAAGCCTTACCTTCAAGATGCAGCACTACTACTCTAATGGCTTCCTCTTCTGAAACTTTATGCAGCCGGAAATATGTGTCTAGCTTCTTTACTCAAGCCTTGGTTGTGCTCTTGGGTGACCCATCAAAAGTAGGTAGAAAGGATCTACCCAAAGTGTGTTGCATGCACCCTCTTCTTCTATTGTAGTTACTGGGTCTTCTAACTTCTTTGATTTGAAAAAACCCTTGGAAGCTTAGATGCTCCTTGAATCTTCTAGACTGAGATTCATATTCTTGGAGATAGTCACCAAGAGTCTTCTCCTTTGGTGTTTCTCCTCCTTCTTCTTCTCTTGCCAAGAATGTAGGCATGGTACCACGTTGTAGATCTAATTGTGTGGTTGAATGATCACACCCATAATATGAAGAAATCAAGCTTTCTTCATGTGAAAATATTCTTGAGGTACCTTCATGTCTTTCCTTGCTCATTCCCATGATTTCTCTCTTAAGATCATGTATAGCTTGGAGAAGAAATACTGAAAACTTCTTTCCCTCCATTTCTCCAAATAACGGAGACTTTCCTTTTTCCCTTCTGTAAGTCTTCTCTTTTCTGTGAGAAGCTTCTTCTTCTTCTGATAACATAGATGCAATGTCTTCACAGGCTGAGCCAAGATAGCGATCTGACACCACTGTAATATTCCCAAATGGGAAAAGCATTAATATAGTGCATGAATATAGAAATAGCAGTAAGTATCAACACATTACATGTGATCCAAATGATAGATCCATGGTATTATGTATAACAACAATAAATAAGTACAAGATCTTGGGGATCAAGCCCCTTAAGATAGGTAAAAGAAGCCTCCAATGCCTAAATTCACCCACAACATGTAATAAACTACTACAAAAAGTACTGAAGCAATAAAAATGCAGTTTTAATGACTAATAATGCAACTGGGACATATAAATAAATGGATATGAAAATATCATGCTCATACAAGGCAAAAAATGGAGATCTATGCTCCCATACACGTTTCCTAGACAACCTAGGAAGGGTTTCCAGAAATACACAAAATATAAATGGTGGATCTAAAGCCCTAGGGCTGAAGATGCACTGCAAATGAAGCACATAAAAGGAGGTGGCTGAATTTGATGTAGATCTTAAAGAACTCCTCCAAAGAAGCCTCTCAATGAAGGGCTGATCCCTTAAATGGAAAGCAAACACTCCAAATGGAGCACTAAACTTGCCCCAGCAACAACTCACTAAAATAATGTAGATCTAGACTGGAGCTGCACTATAGGGAATAAAATCAACTTCGTCCGACAAGCAAGATGTCAAATGGGCTCTGTGGGCTCTCTTTATATAAGCCTTCCTCTTCCAATGGAAGGAAACTTTCCATCGCAGTGGTCCAGCTCAGAAAATTACCTCCATAAATGTCCACTCCTCCATGAAAACGCTATTGATTTGGCTGTGCTGACCTACCACATGCTCTATCCTTGTTCACACTCTTAGGTGCTTATTGGCTATAACATAGATCCACTTTCACAGAAGTGGTTTATCTTTAATAAAGAGATCATGTGTCCTCACTGCACTTATTCATCGACAAGAAAGAAAATTAGATTTTGGGTTATCTGAATTAGTTGCATGTTAATTTATATATTATTGCATAAACAAAGCAAAAGAGAATGACAGAAGGTATGATTTTTCTTTTTATATGAATATCTATCAATAGGTGTTACTTATTTGATTCTATTTGTTCCTAGGTGTCACAAACTCATCAACTTGATTTCAGCTTAAATGGGTTTCTGGCCCACCTGGTTTATGATGTTTTCTATGTATTCTATTTAACTTTTTTGAATATTGAGAAGAGCAATATCTATCCCAAAGTTTCTCTTAATTCTTTGTCATGTTATCAGAGCTTCACGCCGCATAAGACTCCAGAGAGAGAATCATAGACCAAGAAGTCAAGAAGGAGAAGAAGCCTCCATTTGTTTGAAGAAGCTAGTGCGTGAAGCCGGTTTTGTGAAGAGGAAGAAGAATATCATTTCCTCAGTTGAAAGAGAAGGTTAGGAATTTTTTATTTTTTTTAGTGCCCAATGCACCCATTCTTAGAGAGCAAGTGCATTGACCTAGGCAGACTTGCGAAACTCAGAAAAAAGGTGTCTCAAGGAATATACAACCTATCGAAAAATTCAATGATGTTTTTTTCATATTACGAAGCTTTCAAAAAGGAGCGGAGGTTTTGTTTTGAAAGGCTCGAGGAGCACGACCACGAAGTTCACGTGGGCTCCACAAAGTCGTTTGAAGGTCAAACAAAGGAGCCTTCACGAATTTAAAAAAGGTTCATGTTTTTTTTTAAATGATTAAAGGTTCACATTCTTTGCTGCTTCATTTTTTATATCCACATTTTTAAATGAGCCTCAAAGCCTCCTTTTTAAAAGGATATATTTCAAAAGTTTTGAAAAAAAGTTATCTCAAATTATTTTAAAAGGGTTATTTAAATTTTTTTTTTTTTTAACAACATGTTTTTAAAGGGAGTTTTAAAAAAAATACATATATTTTTAAAAGGTCTTTTAAAAAAGGGGAGCTTATTTTATTAAAGAAAGGGATTTTTTTTATAGAAAGGAGTTGTTGATTAAAAAACATAAATTAAAAAGCATTTTTGAATAAAAAAAAGGATTTAAAAAAAGAAAAACAAAGAGGCACACATCCACATTTGAAGAAATGGATTCCTCCAACGCTTTGCCACATACGTTGATTCTGCTTGGAAAAAATTATGAGTTTTGGTCTTTAAGAATGAGGACTTTTTTACAATCAAAATAATGTTGGGATACCATGCCAAACGGTTATATAGAGCCCACCCATGAACAATTAGCAACCATGAATAATAATCAAAGGAATGTTGTTGCAGAAATCAGAAAGAAAGAACATAGAGCCAATTGTTGGACACAAAACGCAGTGGATGGGTCTATCTTTGCAAGATAACTCACTCCATAACATCAGAAATTACTCTTGGAGATTTTTCCAACATTAAAGTAGAAGGGGAAGGTACTGTCCCTGTTCTTACCAAACAAAATCAATAGAAATACATACCCGATGTTTATTATGTTCCACATCCGAAGGATAACCTCATTAGTGTAGGTCAATTTATGGAACATGGTTATCATGTGATATTCCAAGGGAACACATGCTATATCTATGACAAACCTCCAAATAGAATATTGATAGGAAAGGTTGAAAAAACCAACAATAGGATGTTTGCATTGACTCTTAGAAGTCAAAAGCTTTCACAACCGTTTGCCCACAATGTGTCAAGAATAGATAAGTATCAGTTGTGGCATTCTAGGTATGGGCACATCCCATTCAAGAGTCTAAGTCTGCCGTGTACCTGTTCAATAGTTTCCCCCATAGTGAATGAAAAATATTGTTATTATGAAATTTGTGTTCTAGAAAAGCATAAAAGAGATATTTTTCTTCATCTTCCTCTAGAGAAAAAGAGCCTTTAGAGCTAGTCCATAAAGATATATGTGGCCCAATGCAAACATAATCCATTGGTGGAAGTATTTATTTTATGACCTTCATCGATGATTATAGAAGGAATATATGGGTGTATTTCTCAAAAATAAATGAGATACATTCCCAAGGTTTAAATAATTCAAAGAAAAAGTAGAAGAGGATAGTGGAAATCCTTTAAAAGTCCTAAAGTCAGATAGAGGAGGAGAATACAATTCTAACGACTTCAAAGATTTTTGTCAAAAACAAGGAATCATAATTCAAAACACAACAATATATACACCACAACGAAATGGAGTAAAAAAAGGAAAAATTAGTCAATCATGAACATGGCTAGATGTATGATTTTTGAAAACAAGTTGTTGAATGAATATTGGGCTAAAGCAGTTTCGAAAACAATGTAATTTATAAACAGATCTCCAACAACTAGTCTCCAAGATGCGGTACCTCAAGAAGCATGGGATGGTAAGAAGGTGAATGTATCACATTTTATAATTTTTGGATTAGTAGCTTTTGCACATGTTCCTAATCAGCTAAGAAAGAAGCTTGATGATAGGTGTGAAATGTGTATTTTCGTAGGCTACAGTGTGCAGTCAAAGGCCTATAGGCTTTATAATCCAGTTACTAAGAAGTTTTTTTTAAGCAGATATGTTAAATTTTTTGAAAATAAATCTTAGTATGATCATGTTGATGAAGCTTCAAATCAACCTTTTAATCCACCACGAATACCAAAATTTCAGGTTCAAGAAGAGACATACTACTCTAAAAATGGTACATCTTCAAGCAATGAATCCATAGACGATTCAATATCTTTAGAAGAGATTCAAAAAAAAGAAGCATCATAGAAATATATGAGTAGGAGCATGAGTTTGATCAACGTGATAATTTTTCATTTCTTTTATCTCAACCAACCCATTTTGAAGAAGAAGTTAAAGAAAAACACTGGGTTGATGCAATGAACCAAAACATTTTTTCCATAGAGAAGAAATATACTTTGGAATTAGCTTATCTACCAAGAGACAAAACCAAATTGGTGTAAAATGGGTATATACCACCAAGCTAAATGAAAATGGAGAAATTGAGGAACATAATGAAAGGTTGGTTGCCAAAGAATTCTCACAACAGTTTGGTGTTGACTATGGTGAAACCTTTGCTCCAGTAGCAAGTTTAGACATTGTCAAAACCAACAACTCAACACAAATGGAAATTCCATCCAATTTATGTAAAACATGCTTTCTTAAATGGTATATTGTAGGAAGAAGTTTCTATAGATAAACGTCCTAGTTTTGAAGTTCTAGGAAAGGAGAATAAGGTGCATATATTGAAGAAATATTTGTATGGTATGAAGCAAGCTCCAAGAGCTTGGTACAGTCACATCAACACATATCTCATCAACATTTTTTTTTGCAGAAGAAACCATGAGCCAATTTTGCATACCAAAACTCATGAAGATAAATTATCATTGTATGCCTTTACGTAGATGATCTTCTTTATACAGGAAATATGATGTTAGAAGACTTCAAAGTAGCAATCCAAACAGAGTTTGATATGACTAATCTAGTGGTCATGAAATACTTCATAGGCATTGCAATTCAACAATATGCTAATGGAATTTTTGTTGGTCAACAAAAATATGCCACTTACATTATCCAAAAGTTCAGAATGACCACTTTCAAACCAGTTGATACACCAATTGCTCAAGGCACCAAGATGAGTAAAGAAGAGCACAAAGTACCTATCTGAATGCTCTCAGTATTTCCAAGTTTAACTAATATGTTGATTGTTATAGTTGTAGATATGTTTCCAAGATTATTTTTCAGATTTAGAATGAATGACTGACATATGACATTAAGGACTATCCACAATATCATAAGAAACATAAATGAAAAATCATTCTCGATTCTATCAAGGATATGTAGAAAATATGAACGATGATGATAATTTTCCCATGGAATTTCATCCAAAGTCATTATTTCCATGACACTTTTGTTAGTTGGAAAGTCGTTATCGAAGGGATCAAGAAACAATATTGGTACTAACCATGACAAATGAGAATAATCATCAATTATTGCATTCACTTGATCAATTTTGGATGATGGTGGGTTGGAAAACAATTGATTTGTCTGATAAGTTGATTCAAGTGGCCATACAGGAATCTCACTTCCATACGAGGTCAATTCAGACTCTAAAGGCACAATTCAAGGTTTAGAAGATTAATTTTTTCTTGATGTAATCATATTAACCTGAGAAACATTACGATGAAAATTTGGTGGAGGGAGTGAAAAATTTCTAATGAGTGACAAATCCTTAAGAGAACCTACCCCAACATCTTCATACAGAGTAACCATTTTTCCAACAAAGGGTACATAGCCTATAGAATTAGGTTACTTTTACAATTTTTCCTTTATGGGGAAAAATTATCATGCGAAAAAATGATGAGACCATTGTCGATATAGCATAGGTCCAACTTCGACCCAGTAAAAGGTTATAATCAAGTTGAGCATCAACAACTTCAACTTCAATTGCAGCTGTCTTACCTTCTAACTCTATGGGTAGATCATTTAAAATTACATATGGAAGAATAAATCTTCCATAAAAGGCTTTCAAAGTTGTGGGATACTAATTGATGGTTGGATAACCCAAGGCTTTCCAACAAGCAATAGACATGATACATGTAGAAGCTCCTTCGTAAATTACCATTTGAAACACTCATTTATTTTTGATGAAAAATGGTATTTGAAATGCTAGTTGATGCGTAAGTGTAGGTGCATGACTCTCAAGATCAAAGACAATGAGATTAGAATATTGAGGATAAATAACTCCTATTGCTGAGAATAGTAATTTCCTTTGTGCTAGACAAGTTTGCAACACTTCAAGGTCTGTCATTGTTGAAAGTGACATTGTCAGATCTTCAACAATGTTGTAATTTTGAGCATCTCTTGCATGAGGTTTAAAATCTGACTTTTTCATAACACATTTAGGAGGCAGTCGAATCACCATGTCATAATTTTTTTTTTAAATTTTTAATGGTTTAGAATGAGGATTAATTGATGTGGAATATTGACTAGGTAAACTAGCATTGTTTCCATGTACGACAAGACCCTTAGATCCATAATATTTAGATATTGTTTTTTCTATAACTTGTGAAGGAATCATCATGATATTTGTTGATGTGGAAGAAGAACAAGGGTTGTGTGAAACCATATTACTGTCTTGAGAAGAAAATGGTTCTTTCAAAAAATAAGGGGTGGGTGAACCTTTAATGAATTTAGTAACCTCAGCGTGATGAGGGCACTACTTGGTGTAATGATCTTCATCACAAATTAGACAAAGATAACGAGGCTTTTTATTTTTTTCGAATGGTTTGTTTTTGTTTGATTTATATTTTGGAGAAGAATTTTTTTTTCTTTACCTTTTCCTTTCTTTTTACCTCTGGTTGATATATTCTTTCCAATAGAGGATTCTAAAACATTAATTTCAAAAGTAACTTCTGGGGAAGGATTTTTGTTGGGTGAATCTGGTAAATCCTAAATCTGAGTATTTTTAAAATTCTTTTTTTTACTCTTAGATTTATGGATAACATAACCAATCACACCATTAGCAGTGTGAGATCCTTTAGGAGTTGAGGTTGTTTGACCTGGGCGAGGAAAATCCAGGATTTTATAATACAAAGTGTCAGACATCTAGGATTTTAGAAAAGGTCTAGATACTGGGCACAAGTAGTTACCTGCTCTTTAGTTACAACACCTCCCTTGGCTACATCTTCAGTAATGAATGGACACAATGATTTTATGAACCATTCAGCCAAAATATGATCTGGAATAAAAAATTTAACTAGACGACGTCTATGTCTCCATTAATGTATATGATCGAAGATGTAAGTAGATGAGGATTGTGTTATCATCAATAAAAATTAGGTTGGTTAGGAGTGTCATTTTGAGTTAGGTCAATTAGTTTTGGTCAAATAAATTCATGAAAATTGAAAAAATTCATGTTTGGTGTATAGTCCTAAAGGGTTTTAGTGGTTATCAGTCATGTGAATAAGGTCTTGTCATATGTACAGTTGAAAAATCCAGATGCATGAGGTTAATTAAGTCATTTTTGACACTTGGCACATTTTACCCGAGTTTGTGATGTTTTCTGTGCAAAATAGGTTGTTTTCGCTGTGGACTCACCTGACAGTTCCGTAGTGAATCTATCATCCCACTAAATGAATTCACTACGAACTCATGTTTTTCTGCAAGAGGTAAGGGGATCAGTGAGTTTTCATATTTTCAGTGGTTAGGGGTCAGTTTTTCATCATGTGCATACCTGCTATGACTCATTATTCGATGTATTACATGCTTGGCAATCATCACACCACCATTATTATGTTTTCCCCTCCCACTTTCATTTCCTAATTTAGCCTTCATCCATTCGAGCTACAACACTTACCTTTCGATCCTTGTGAGATTCTTGATCCATTGCCATCATTTTTCCCTTTTATATTTTGTCTAGATGTTGTCTTAGGTTAATTTCCACCTTTGTCAACAAGAAGCTTGCTTTCATATAATTTTTTTGCAGGTGTCAAGAGTTCAAGAACGGCTTCGCCGTTTTGAAGAATATGGTTTCACATAAGAAGACCAATGAAGGAGGTTTAGTAGTTAGATATGAGCCTATGGACCTGAAATTGGTTATGGAGGATCCAAGTTTTTCACAAGCCTTCACCAATGCTAGCTGCATGCATTTCTTCCAGAAGATACAAGGGGATTGTTGTGTTTTTTTATTGTTTAAGTAGTCATTTTCAAGAGTGGTTTATGGGTAAATGGAGATGAGGTCTAAAAAAATGATGGAGCTTATTGTCAAATATGGATCAAAGAACATTAAACTCTTTCAATTTTTTCACAGTTGTTACAAATTGGGATATTCGAAGATGTCTTTAGGCTCTATTTTTAGAGTTCATTTTTCCCTTGTTTTAGACAGGTTTTTCAAATGCAGATTCCAGACATCTGGAGATGGTTTTCAAAAAACCAAGAGAGATTTTTCTTCAAAAATATATTATTTGAAAATAATCCTCCCATTTTGTAACATCTATCAAGGATCAAGAGATAGTAGCTCATTTATGACCCCTAGTTTTCAGAAAAGCATGTCAATTTTTAATGGAGGATGAGCCACCTGCTACTTCATGAGGAGGGTAAGACATGTTTTGAGAAAAATTTGTTTTAGAATTCTCCCTCTCATCGTTTCACATAGCTCTGGACAAGTTTTGGGAGGAAATAAGTGGAAATTTCAAATTCTGGAATTATCAGCCAAGTTTGTAGCGTACTCTAGGCTTAAAGCCAAGTTTTCGCTATAAACTCGCTAAAGATGATTTTATGTTCTAATTTATGAATTTTATCATAATAGGAGTGGGTAAAGGCATGTATTTAAGTATTTTGGACTAAAGAAGATCCTCCAGTGAGCAGAGAAGTTATAATGGTTGCAAAAATTTCCAAATGGAAAATGCTACGAACTCTCCTGAACTTTCTTGTACATGACTGTTTTAGCAGTCAAATTCAACTTCCATTTCTGACCAAATGAAAAAATATTTTAGAAATATGAAGGAGTTTTTTATTAAAGAAAATCCCATATACACAAACCTCTCTCAGTTTTTGAAACTTAATTAGGGTTTTAAAATTATGCACTCATATTTGAGGCCTATTTTTCAACATTTTCACTAACTAGATTTATGTAAAAATTGTAAAATTTGACTTGGAAGAGTTCCAACTCAGCATCCATGTGGCATAATGACACATCAGAAGTCCAGTACACTTAGAAAATTAGTTGGTTACATTTGATAAGGGTTATTAAAGGGTTTTTTCTAACTATTTAATGAAATAAGAGTCCTTTTTGTATTCAAACTCTGCTAAACAGAAATATCTCTAGGAAGTCTCCACGTGATGTAATCATATTTGAAATAGGTCTCTCGGGTGGGAATTCAAAGCTAGAAAGGTGGAAAATAATTTGTATGACTCCTCACTCTATAAGTAGAGGAGTTCTATAGTTATAGAGGGGTTGATTGATGTAATGCCTTATGCTACTTTTGTAATATTTTTCAGTTAGTGATATATAGTTGTAGAAAGCTTCTCTCACACCTGATATTCATCATGTACTCTTATGTGTGCTTACCTTATCTACCTTTTTAATGTTTATTCAGTTTTATTTATGTGAAATCACTTGGAATTCATGGTTAAACATGATCAAACTTCCTTTATGCATATAGTTTACTGTTAAAGCTATGTTTTGATGAGAGTACACATGCCTTAGCTTCCATGACAGATGTTTTCCATGTAATTGAGTTCCACTCTGACTCCATGCCCAACGGTAGCCATTAATTTACATCCTTCAACATAAAAAAATAAAACATTCAAAATACACTCAAGAGTTAGTCATATTTTTTACAAGCATTGTCTATTTAATATCTTACAATTTCTTGAGAGAGCCCTCTCAGGTTGGAAAGGCTAAGTTCCAACCAAAAGTGGTTTAAAACACTTACTATGAATTGGCTTTTGAGTAGCCCATTAGCTTCGGTTTAGTGATAACAAATTGTTTCAAAGAAGTCAAAAGTTCAGTACCAGTATCATACCATATCAGTAACTGAAAATGTGTCAAGAATGCAATAGCTAAGGCATTGAAGTTATGAAAAGAGGCTTGTGGTAACTCAATGTACCATTTTAATGTTGAACCAGTTAAAGTTCGTTGGAAGAGGCGTAATATAATGGAATCATCGATCAATGAATTTGAAGCGCACCAAAGATAATATGTCATGACATGGTTTGAAGGGTCCTCTCCTAATTTTCCTTCAAACTTCGGAATGTCACTGGGAAACTTAGTATGAATTGCTTGCCAAAACGGGTAATAATAAATGGGATCATTCATTAGCTGAGAAAAATCTGGTAAATCTAAAGTTGCAATGAATGGTAACTGTTGGTTGGGATCCTATTGTGAATATTTATAACCCTGAGGGTTAGGCCCAATACCTGGAGGAGGATATCTAGGATATCCTCGGATAACCTATGTGGTTGAAATTTTCATTCCTCTAGGGTAACCAAGGTGAGTCATACCAAAATAGGGTTGGGACGGAATTTTATAAGTATGACCAAGGTATGGTTGACTCTGGAAAGGAAGATTTTGACCTATTTTCCCTAAGTAATACTGCCCCTAAAATGGTTTTCTTTGTAAGGGCTTCCCTTCAAATAATTGACTCTGAAAAGGTTGGCCTTGTAAAGGTTGACCTTGAAATAGTTGGCTTTGAAACGACTAGCCTTGATACTGTGTTTGCATGGTTCCCATACCAGGTTGTCCCATGGGAATTTGAGGTATAGAATGGATCATAGGACCAACTTGATAGGTATATGCCTAAGGGATAACCTAAGTAGTTTTTTTCACATATATTTGAGGGGTAATGGAACAATATTTTGAGATACTCCCGAGATGGGGGTTTGAGGTGAGCTCGAAACCGGTTGTTTAACAAACATTTTTATAGTAGATTGGATAGGATTTTGTGGAATACTCAGAACATGTTGTTGAATTGGTTGCTGAACATGTGTGTTGATAGGTGGTTTTCATTAATGTCAACCCAAGCAGCACCAAGAGCTACCCCAATCTTCCATAGCAAGTTTGACATGGAAATTCATGGAATATTATCTCAAGATCCTTCTAGATATATTCTTCTCAACGATTTTTTTTTTTGATATATGGTACACCATGTGGTTCCTTCTGGTTTGAGAGAAAATTGAGTTTAAATTTTAAGACCCAGTTTTGTGGGCTAAAAGCCCAGGGGGTAGATAAATGACACCTTATTCACCAATGGTTATCAATATATGACAGAGATTCTCACCTCAATATCACCATGTATAAGTTGAATAAATTTAAGAATAAAAGGCACTCAACCAATCATTTACTTCACAGTCAGGTAGGACCATATGCACTAATCCAATCGTTGATTTGAAATAATAAATAATTTTTTAATGGTTAGTTAAAATATTAAATTTAAAAGTTTTTAAGGGTTAGTTATTATTATCTATTAATTATTAAAATATGCTTATTGATTTTTGAAGGAAGAGTATTAAACTCTTTTTCACCTATAGTGGTCCCCTTCACCATTTAACAAGAAGATGAAACCCCACTACATCCAAAAAAAGGCCAACAATCGTCTTTACATTGTATACAAGGCATACATTCCTTAAACTCCTAAATCTTCATGTCTAATCCTTGAAGCCCCTCATATTATCTAACGGTCACCTTTAATGCTCCCTTATAAAAGGACAACTTATCTCCTTCCAAAATTAAATAACTTACACAAATATTAAAAGGATAGTACCTCTGAAAATTTTGACTTTCGTGAGGCAGATAACGTAGGAAATATATAGGGTCAAGGTTCCGTCTTCTTAGGAAACATTTGGATAGGTTGGTACAGGTCTATACTTTGAGGCGTACCTTTCTCGTTTCATCACAACGAAGCAAATAAACATTACAGAGGCCTATTATAACAAAATTTGGTTCTAAAGAAAACTCAAGGTTCCATGATGCAGGGGCATTAGATTCGAAAAATACTTTGTATTTTATTAAACATAGGGGGGTCTTATGTTTGTGAGAAAATATTGAATTTATGTAAATATTAATATGCTTTTTGAGTGATTTTAATTAATTATTGTGAGGATTTTTTAATGTTCCCATATGAATGGAGAACATGAGGGAAATTAGATTTTAGATATTTAAGAATTAATTATGAAAGCCTAAGATAGATTTGGTTTCAAGATTTTAGGGATAAAATCTAGATTGTAGGGGTTTAAAGATTTTGAGGATTTGGTTGAGATATTTGAGGATTTGAACCTAAATTGGTTCAATTAAATTTGTATAAATTAATAATCTTAGAAGGAAAAATCAGAGAGAAATAGGAGAAGGTTTGGACAACAAATTTTGTAAGCCTACGGGCTTTTGTAAAAGGGCCATTGATTTGAAAATCTGGCCATGGACCAAGAGGGTTTTTTGTATTTGATTACATTTGTTTATATCAATGAGAAATTTGTTTTTAAAATTCTGGTGAAAAGTATATGTCTTCTTGATTAAATTCTGCATGAGAAATGTTTGAGTTTCTGAGTTTATACATACGATGAGTTTCTGAGTTTATGCATATGATAAAATTGGTAATAGATGAAGCTCTACATATATGGAAAGCATCGAATTAAATTAATGTAGATTTATGCTTTGAAGTGAATAAAAAGCGAAATTTATAAATGAGAGCACGTTAGAATTATATGCTTATTTTGCAAGATTGAAGAGGCAGTGCGTTAATGCTATACAACATTGATGAGTAGTAAAATTTGAAGCAGATCTGATGTTGAAACAAATCGTGATTGATGGAAGTCAATCAATGAAGAAGAGCAGAAATGGTTAACAAAACCGTGAATGGAGTTGAACCAACGTTGAAGATGGAGTTACACAAACACTGAAATGAACCAAATGCGCAAAGCACATGTAATCGATTGCGAATGTAGAGATAAATGTGAAGGCACTGTTGGAAAGAATACTCCAATTCGATGAGACAGAATGCCATGGAAGTTTCTGGGTGAACCACGAAGGGAAATTGCGATGGTAAATGATTAGCGAAGGTTCTTTTAAAGCATGTTCGATGACTAGTGATCAATGCAACAATTCAAATGCAAAATCGTGAAGTGATGGCGCTGAAGTGATGGCGCAGATTGAATTGAAACAGCATTGTGGAAGTTTGGTATGCAATAAAATGATGCATGAAGACAAAACAAATGGCATGAAATCAAATGTTGATATGAAGATAAAATGATGAGGTTTGAAGGCAAGGAACCTGACGAAGATGCAGTGAACGTGCAGAGAAAGATACGTAGTGGAAGGCGAGGTCGAACACAGTATTAGTATGGGAAAGGCGATGTAAAAATAAGCAGAACGTGAGGATTTTCGTACAATTTGAAGCGTCGAGGAGTTAAAATTAAGAGCAGAGGTGCTGTAATAAAGAGGTATGTGAATGGTAAATGCTGGGACCCTCTTTTATTGCGATGGTTGTTTTGTGTGTCAAAGTTATGAAGGTCAAAATTCAATGGATGTGCGTTGGTGAATATATGCATTGGTTTCATAAGATGAGCCTTTGCAAATGATAAGTCTTGAGACTTATAATAATTCTATCCTAATGGTATGAACAGTAAAAGAGAAGTCCGCCTATGAAGAATTAAGGGCTTTAATTATAACGCTTTAAATCAAAGATATGGAACATGATATTTGATTGAGTTTTTATATGTATTATGGATTTTAAATACAAATTGAATTTTGGGTTTTTAGAAATAAAACCAATGGGTGTTCAACCAAGTCCTTTTGTAAGACCTTTGAAAAAAACAACTTCGTTTGGAAGATAATCTTGGTATGAAGGTTGATGGTTCTTTATGAAATATGGTTTTTACCATAGGTTTGAAGTTGAATTAAGTACAAGCTTCAATTGAAGTTTAGATTTAGAAAACTTCTGCATATAAATGAAATCTGGGTTATGGTTTTATAACCATGTATTAAATTGAAGAAATATTCCTTGAAGATTTATTTATAAGCTTCCACAAAATTTTGTGAAATTGCCCAAACTTAGAGTTTTATTTGGGGAAAAGATTTGGGATGTGTTTTAATATGCATAGCCTGTGAATGAGAGTGTGGGTAAAGGCGGGGAAACCCACTATCAAGTGGTATAAGAGTGGGATAGCTCTGTTGAGAAATTGAAGAATTTAAAAAAAAGAAAAATCTGAATGTGTGATGAAGAATGAAGGAAGATCAGATTTTTAAATCTGATATGCAGTAAAGTACACAGAGTTGCAGTGAACAGAGATTTTCAGAAATGAATGGAGGACAAGATCTTGTAGAGATCTTGTAGGTAAAATAATTTTAAATCTGATTGAAATTTATGATTGCAGATAAGCTGATGATGGCAGTGAACCTGATATTAGACTAAAGGTTGGATAAGGAGAACAATTGCAGTGTTCTCAAGAGAAGGCGAGTTGAAGAGATAGCCTAGAGAGAGCAGAAGAGAGTGCTCAAGAGGTTCCATATATGGTGAACCAGAACTTGCCAAAAGACCAAGTCCAGTGAGTGGATTGGTGAGGTAAGTGGCAGTAGGAGAGCTTGCTGTTGCAGAGGCTAGTGCAACTCATGGTGAGTGAGAAAATCATGGAGAAGATGATCATGGAGGATTAGAGAAGAGGTTCAGAGGAATTCCATAGAGGTAAGATGACTGATAAGGTCAAAGAGAGAGAGATTGCAGTGCTGAAGGTACAATTGCAGGTACTACAGGAATGGCTACAAGAGGAGGAAAACTAGAAAGGAGGATGGATCTTTCCATTGAAGGGAAAGAGAGTGATTTGGCAACCATTGCAGATGAGGTTGAGGCAGAGGGAGATTGCCTTATTGAAAGAGGAACTTAGAGTTCTTGAGCCAGAGATGGAATTTGAAGATTCCACATGTAGATCTGTTCAAAAGGAAGTGTTGTAGGAAGCAGTCAAGACTGAAAAGTCTTGTGGTTTAAAAACTAATGAGTTGTGTGTGTTTGTAGGTACATCATAGGGAGATGAAAAAGCTTTAAAGTTTGTTAAAGAGAAGGAAAAATAATTGAATCTGAAATCAGTTCAGATCAATGCTGAGATGGTAAGATCTCAGGAAGGAATGAAAATAGAAGGGTCTCATGAGAATATTCAACAAAATGTTGGAGCAGAAGAAGAAAGACCATCTGATGATGGGTCAAAAGCCAGTGAAGGTATGGAAAATTATGTGAGGTTTCCAAGTTATACTTCTAATGAAATTGTTGAATTGTATAGGAAACTAGATCTTCAAAGAAGAGAATTGGAGAGGCAGAGAACTTACACACAGGATAATTTTCTGAAGAAGCAAGATAATAAATTTTTCATGAATGACAGTCATGAAGCAGAGGATGGAAAGAAGGAGAGACTAGCTGACAGTCTCATGGTGAATGAAAATCAGCATACTGATGTGCTAACAAAGAATTTGGAAGAAAACTTAGAGCAACATACTGAAGTGTTGCCAGAGAAAGATGAGGAGAAATGCAGTAAATATTTTCTAAGTCTTGAAAGAGACTTAAAACTACACAAAGCAGAATTGGTGACTGGATCATCAATTGAGACCACTGGGTCTTGTGATTTTGAAACTGACAATTCGATTGTGCTTACAGGTATTGCAGAAGACAATCCATCACTTGGAATTGTCTTGAGAGAAGAAGAATTGTTGCAGAAAGGAAATGAGACAATCATGTCTCATATGCAGAGGCTTGTTACCATGGGTGACAAGAAAGAGTTGGCTTGTCTGAATATCCAAGAGAATACTGGAGGACAGAATTTTGGAACTTCTACAGTGATGGAGAATCAGAATTCTATTCTGATTAAGGATGAAGGTACAATGCTTGAAGAACTTGATTTTATTGCCAGAATCAATCAAGAAGGTGAAGGAAAATTACTGAAGATTGTCAAAGAAGAAGAAGATGCTGGATTTGAATTACAACATACTGATGATGTGAAGCAAGTAAAGATGAGATGGCTGAAATGTTTGCTGAAGACATTTGAACCAGAGAAAGAAGTTGCAGGCACTGAAATGAAAATGCTTGAAGCTGTGAAAAGAATAGGAGCAGATATTAGTTTGCAGAATTTAATTTTGATTACTAGTATACAAAAAAAGATAAATGAGTATATTACTGCAGGAACAAAATTAAATAAAAGTTTATTTTTTAAGAGTAAATCTGCAGGTGATGAGTAAAGGAAAATTGTTGCAGAGGGATAGGAAGTTTGGGAGGCAGTAACAATTGGAGAGGTAACAACTGAGGCAACATTGATAACAACAACATCAATGTTGGCATCAAGAAGAGAAATAACAACAGTAACAACAAAATTAGTTATAGCAGTTGAATTAAAAAAAATTGGAGACAGCAACAGTGGGCTGGACATAGAGATTGAAAGAATCAGAAGACTAATGATGAAGGTGTCTCAGAAGCAGCAAACAGCAACAAGAAAGTAAAAGAATTTTTACAAAGGAAAGACAAAAAAATATTGTGAAAGTGCAGCCAGTGGAGCAAGGCATCATAAGATATGGAGACCTGGAGAAAAGAAGCAAACAACAGATATAGATGATGAGTTGCAAAACAAAGTATGGGATCTAGGAGGTAGAGATTAAAGGCACATGATAAAGAGATCATGAATCATTTTCAACCTTGGGAGTCTGATGCAAGGGCATTAGATTCGAAAAATACTTTGTATTTTATTAAACATAGGGGGTCTTATGTTTGTGAGAAAATATTGAATTTATGTAAATATTAATAGGGTTTTTGAGTGATTTTAATTAATTATTGTGAGGATTTGTTAATGTTCCCACATGAATGGAGAAAATGAGGGAAATTAGATTTTAGATATTTAAGAATTAATTATGAAAGCCTAAGATAGATTTGGTTTCAAGATTTTAGGGATAAAATCTGGATTGTAGGGGTTTGCAGATTTTGAGGATTTGGTTGAGATATTTGAGGATTTGAACCTAAATTGGTTCAATTAAATTTTTATAAATTAATAAGCTTAGAAGGAAAAATCAAAGAGAAATAGGAGAGAGGTTTGGACAACAAAGTTTGTAAGCCTATGGGCTTTTGTAAAAGGGCCATTGATTTGAAAATCTGGCCATGGACCAAGAGGGTTTTTTGTATTTGATTACATTTGTTTATATCGATGAGGAATTTGTTTTTAAAATTCTAGTGAAAAGTATATGTCTTCTTGATTAAATTCTGCATGAGAAATGTTTGAGTTTCTGAGTTTATGCATATGATAAACTTGGTAATAGATGAAGCTCTGCATTTATGGAAAGCATCCAATTAAATTAATGTTGATTTATGCTTTGAAGTGAATAAAAAATGAAGTTTATAAATGAAAGCACGTTAGAATTAGATTCTCATTTTGTAGGATTGAAGAGGCAGTGTGTTAATGCTATACAACATTGATGAACAGTAAAATTTGAAGCAGATCCATTGTTGAAACAAATCGTGATTGATGGAAGTCAATCAATGAAGAAGAGCAGACTTGGTTAACAAAACCGTGAGTGGAGTTGAAACAGCATTGAAGATGGAGTTACACAAATTCTGAAATGAACCAAATACGCTGAGCACAGGTAATCAATTTGAGGTTCGATTGAGAATGCAGAGATAAATGTGAAGGCGCTGTTGGAAAGAATAATCCAATTCGGTGAGATAGATTGCCGTGGAAGTTTCTGGGTGAACCATGAAGGGAAATTGCGATGGTAAATGATTAGCGAAGATTCTTTTAAAGCCTGTTCGATGACTAGTGATGAATGCAACGATTTAGACGTAGAATTGTGAAGTGATGGCACAGATTGAATTGAAAGAGCATTGTGGAAGTTTGGTATGCAATCAAATGATGCATGAAGAAAAAACGAATGGTATGAAATCAAATGTTGATATGAAGACAAAACGATGAGGTTCAAAGGCAAGGAACCTGACGAAGGTGCAGTGAACGCGCAGAGAAAGATACGTAGTGGAAGGCGAGGTTGAACATAGTATTAGTATGGGAAAGGCGATGTCAAAAGAAGCAGAACGTGAGGATTTTAACACAATTTGAAGCACTAAGGAGTTAAAATAGAGAGCAGAGGTGTTGTAATAAAGAGGTATGTGAATGGTAAATGCTGGGACCCTCTTTTATTGCGATGGTTGTTTTGTGTGTCAAAGTTACAGAGGTCAAAATTCAATGGATGTGCGTTGGTGAATATATGCATTGGTTTCATAAGATGAGCCTTTGCAAATGATAAGTCTTGAGACTTATAATAATTCTATCCTAATGGTATGAACAGTAAAAGAGAAGTCTGCCTATGAAGAATTAAGGGCTTTAATTATAAGGCTTTAAATCAAAGATATGGAACATGATATTTGATTGAGTTTTTATATGCATTGTGGATTTTAAATACAAATTGAAGTTTGGGTTTTTAGAAATAAAACCAATGGGTTTTCAACCAAGTCTTTTTGTAAGACCTTTGAAAAAAACAACTTCGTTTGGAAGATAATCTTGGTATGAAGGTTGATGGTTCTTTATGAAATATGGTTTTTACCATAGGTTTGAAGTTGAATTAAGTACAAGCTTCAATTGAAGTTTAGATTTAGAAAACTTCCACATATAAATGAAATCTAGGTTATGGTTTTATAACCATGTATTAAATTGAAGAAATATTCCTTGAAGATTTATTTATAAGCTTCCACAAAATTTTGTGAAATTTCCCAGACTTAGAGTTTTATTTGGGGCAAAGATTTGGGATGCGTTTTAATATGCATAGCCTGTGAATGAGAATGTGGGTATATAGCGGGGCGACCCGCTATCATTCCATGTATGGTGTCAAGCTTGCATCAAGTACATAAATGATTCTTCAAGAGGAGTGAGGTCCAAAATAACCATTTTTTGTTTTGAAGTAGATCTAAGTTATTGTGACAATCTTCCTTGTGAAGAAAATCACAGAATTGTGGCATATGTCACCTGAAAATGAATGTTGGACCTTGTTTTGGATTCGAACCTATGCTTTAAACAATGGTGTGTATTCCAGAACGCATTTGTTTTTTTCTCAAGGTCAAATTTCACCTTTTTATAAAATTATGCTAAAAACAAAATTGTTTCTTGAAAAAATTATTGAAAAAACACCCTCAAAACAAAACGAGTTGATGTTGGAATAACAAAAAAAAACATTGTGTCACACTTTTGACACATTGTAACAATGGAATTAAAGACAACATATTAGGACATTGAAAAATCGTAAAATTCTAAATTTTTTGATAGATGATGTTAAATATAAAAAAAATCATGTCTGAAGGGCTTATCATTTCGAACAATTTTTATCCATGTTGTTAAACATAAAATATCTTGACTCTAAACAACCCTAAAATTGTAATTATTTTCAACCATAACATTAAAGATAAAATTTCGTAGCGCATAAAAACCTTAATGACAAGTTGTAAATCTCAAGTTTTTAAATCTTAAGTTTTCAAGATACTTGAACCATGAAATTATGGAGAAATTATATGACTTCAACAATTTTTAAAAATGAACAAGTAAATGAAAAATTTATTATTCATATATTTGTTTGTTTATATATAAAAACATATTTTTTAATTTTTTTTTATTGTTTTTCTATATTTTAAATTATAATTGTTTTTGTTTTAAGAAAATAAAAATTTAAAATTAAAATATTCTTGTATATGTTTGTTTATATTTTAAAACATATTAATTTTTTTTTAATTGTTTTTTTTTTTATATTTTAAATAATAATTGTTTTAATTTAAAAAAAAATTAAAATTAAAAAATAATGTTTTTTATTATATTTGTTTGTTTATTTTTTAAAACATATTTTTTAATTTGTTTTTATTGTTTTTTTATATTTTTATATTTTAATTTAATAGTTTGTTTGTTTGTTTTTTTTTTTTTTTAAACAATACATTTTTTTTATTATAATAGTTTTTGTTTAAAAAAAAAAATTAAAATTTTTAAATAGTTTGTGTTTGAAAAAAATAAAATAAAATAAAAAATTAATTTGCCACCCGCCGGGGGCCGGAGGCAGGCTGGGTAGCCCTCGACGACGCCGCCCGGCCGGCCTCTAACCCTCGACTAGGCGGAGGGTGATTTCGAGAACCACCCCTGGTTGGGCGAAGGGTGATTCTCGGAATCGCCCTCTGCCTAGCCGGGGGTGATTCTCGGAATCACCCTTCACCCAACTGGGGGTGATTCTCGGAATTGGCCTCTGCCCAGTTGGGGGTGATTCTCGGAATCACCCTTCACCCAGCCAGGGGTAATTCTCAGAATCGTCATCCGCCGAGCTGGGGGTGATTCTCAGAATAGCCGTCTGCGCAACCAGGGGTGATTCTCAGAATCACCCTCTACCCAACCGAGGGTGATTCTCGGAATCGCCCTCTGCTCAATCGGGGGTGATTCTCGGAATTGCCCTCCGCCCAACCGGGGGCGATTCTTGGAATCACCCTTTGCCCAACCGGGGGAGATTCTATTTATCACCCTTCGCCCATCCAGGGGTGATTCTCGGAATCGCCCTCCGCCCAGCTGGGAGCGATTCTCGGAATCGCCCTTTGCCCAACCGGGGGAGATTCTCTTTATCGCCCTTCGCCCAGCCAGGGGTGATTCTCGGAATCACCCTCCGCCTAGCCGGGGGTTGGAGGTAGGCTGGGCAGCGCTGTTGAGGGTTGCCCTACCTACCTTCGGCCCCCGGCTGGGTGGAGGTAGGCTGGGCAGCCATCGATGGCACCACCCGGCTGCCCTCCAACCCCTGGCTTGGTGGAGAGATATTCTCGGAATCACCCTCTGCCTGGCCGGGGGCCAGAGGCCGGCTGAGCGACACCGTCGAGAGATTCCTGGCCTACCTCTGGCCTCCAGCTGGGCGGAAGGAAATTACAAGAATCGCCCTCCACCTAGACGTGGGTCGGAGCTAGGTTGGGTAGTCCTCGACGAAGTTGCCCGGCCTGCCTCTGGCCCCCGGCTGGGTGAAGGGTGATTTCAAGAATCACCCCTGGCTGGGCGGAGGGTGAATCTCAGAATCGCCCTCTGCCCAGCCGGGGGTGATTCTCGAAATTTCCCTCCACCCACCCGGGGGTGGATTCTCAAAATCACCCTTCGTCCAACCAGGGGTGATTCTCGGAATCACCCTTCGCCCAACAGAGGGTGATTCTCGGAATCTCTCTCCGCCCAGCAGGGGGCCAGAGGCAGGCCGGGCGGTGACGTCGAGGGATGCCCAACCTGCCTCCGACCTGCGGCTAGGCAGACGGTGATTCTCAGAATCACCCTCTGCGCAGCCGGGGGCCGGAGGCAGGCTGGGTAGCCCTCGACGGTGTCACCCAGCCGGCCTCCGGCCCCCGGCCCGACATAGGGTGATTCCGAGAATCTCCCTCCGCCTAGCTGGGGGATGGAGGCCAGCCGAGTGGCGCCATCGAGGGCTGCCTAGCCTGCCTCTACCCAGTCGGGGGCTCGAGGCAAGCTGGGCAGCCCTCGATGGTGCTGCCTGGCCTGCCTCCGACCCCCGGCTGGGCAGAGGGTGATTTCGATAATCACCCCCGGCTGAGCGGAGCGCGATTCCGAGAATCGCTCCCGGCTGGGGTGATTCCGAGAATCACCCTCGGCTAGGCGAAGGGTGATTCCGAATCGCCCCCGGTTATGCAGAGGCCGGCTGGGTGGCGTTGTCGAGGGCTGCCTAGCCTGCCTCCGCCCCCCGGCTGGGTGGAGGGCGATTCTCGGAATTTCCCTCCGCCCAGTCGAGGCCCGGAGGTAGGCCGAGTGACGCCGTCAAATGAAGGAGATTGGGTTTTGGATCTAATTTCAGTTTTAGGTAAGTTTTATTATACAAATTTAAATTTAAATATTTTATTTTTTACTTTTTATGTCTTTATACTAATTTTCTTACTTATTTCTTTTGTACTTGATGATTAGGTACAACACTAGCATGTTGCCTACCAAAAGGAAGAAATTGCATTGCCATTGAGAAAGACCCAGTGCAATGCAAATTTATTCAACAAAGAATTAACGCTCTTGAATTCCTTCCAGATGCGAAGCAAGAAGTTGGTTTGAGGAAAGGGGATTTTAATGAATCACGTGTGGCAAAAAAAGCAAAGGAACCTCAACCACCATTATATGGAATGATTGGAAAGGGACACTTTGGAATATTTGCAGACATGAAAGATCCATTAGAAGATGACAATGACCAAAATGAAGTAGAAAATGTTTTGGAAGAAGCCATCAATGATGTTCTAGATGATGTTGAACATGTATTAGTTGATATTGCTGAGGATCTTTAAGTTACGGTTGCAAACAATGCTCATTTTTTAGATCTATTAATAAGTTTTACTTGTAATTTTTAGACTTTGATATTTTATGTGAAGAATCCTTATTTTTTGCAAAACACATGTGATTACTATTATTTTTTGACATAAAATTCAATAAAAATGCTATTTTCTTAAGTTTTTTTTGTTAAGATTTTCCCAAAAATTAGTTTATTTAACATGTTTTTTTTTAACAAAAAGTCTCTAAAAGTGTATTTTTTGCATTCGATTTGTATTGAAAATTTGTATTTTTGTGTCATATCATTCAAAATATTGGTTTTTTAGCGAAAATTATTTGATGTGCATTGAAAAATTAATTAGCAATACATAAACTTGTAGAAAATATAAACTTTGTAATATTGACCCTTTTTTCAATTTTTATCTATGTAAAAAAGTGAAGATATCATTAAAAAAATTTATTTTTAAAAAGATTATTTTTTTCTTTTTAAAACACAAGTACATAAATGCACTTAAAAATGAACATCTCACAGAAGAAGAAGACATTAGAAAATGTATAGTGTCAAAATCAATCCTCTAAAAAAACGTTGGTGATGATACACCACCACTATTCAAAATCGACATAAAAAGCATCACAAAATAAATAAATAAATAAATAAATAAATAAAATAAAATAAAATTTGATTTTGCATCACCACTTTTCAAAATCGGGTGTTTTTCTTGCTACGTCAAAAAGTAGGTACTGGTGCAGTTACCTATTTCATCGGTAACGGTGTTTTTACTTCAATAAGTTTGGCCCCTCTCTCTTGCATAAGTTTCAGATTGTATAATGTTAAGTTTTATGTATTTGGGGCTTAATTTGGGCTCATTTTAAGTCTAGAAAGACATGTTTTAGGTTTTTCTAGTGTAACCATCAAGATTTGTAGTAGTTCTATTAGGGATTGCATTTATGACATAGTAAATACTTTAGAAATCCTTTTTTGCAGCATATTTCAGAGAAGGTAAGTTTTTTTGCATTGATTATTTCATACTGTATTTTTATTTGACCAAATCTGTGCAGATCAAATTAGCATTTCAAATTGTAGGTCAGTTGATTTTTTTGTGCTTTGGTTTAGAAACCATTTTTATAGTATTTATTGTAGACAAGTCTGTTAGTACTATTCACTGCTAAGTCTTCATTGATATTTAGGGGAGATTTTTATAGAATTTTTGTTAGCCATTTTGGATTCACATGAGTTTTAGGTATTCATTCATTAATCTTTTGTTGCAGTTAAAGGTAAGCGTTTGGGAATAAGGTATTTAAATTTTAATTTTTGAGGTTGTAGTTTCGCTTGGATACGTCTTATTTCCATGTGCATACCTTATCCAAGAACAAACCTTCCACATCACCTATAGTTGTGAAGAAATGAGAAGAAAGGGTAGCATGGAAGACTAGCGTTGTTGAAAGACACATTAAAGTACCACAAGCATCCAAGCCTTGAAAGAGCATTCCATCATTCTTGACCAATTTCTATTGCAAGTTTCATCATCAACATCAAGGATAATCTATATGGTCAATGTCAAGTCTTGTAGGCATTGTAAACAAAAATCTTAGAATCTTTTCTAAATTGAAGTCGAACATTGTAATTGAAAAATTTTTGTGTCATTTCCTAGAGTTGAAGAAGGGAAATTTGTCTTGGGAAAGGGGCATTGGTTTGAAGTTGGAAAATGTTTCCTTTCCTTTTTAGGGCAAGGGTTTAGGTCCTAGTGTTATTGGCCAGTCAAGAAAATCATTGAAATATCATTGTAGTTTGGATCATTGTCCCTAGTATGAGAGTCCACATATTTTATTCTGTTATTTTTATAGGGTGATAGGGTGGTGCTAGGTAGGTGAATGAAGTCACCTACAAGTTGGGGCTGGTAAACACTTCAGAATGGTAGGGCAGTGCTAGGGTGAGTTTTGGCTCACTTGGGTGTTGGGGCATCCTTTCAGCTAACTGCTGATAAAACTAGGGAGTTGGGGATCCTTCTAGTGGGAGCCGAAGGAGAATTCTTTTCTAGAGTTCTAGGAAGTTGTATTTTTCTTTTCAGTTGGGGTTGAATATTAAAGAACTTATTAGAAAAGTGTTTGGTGGTTTTTTACTCGGAGGGGGTTTTCCACCTAAAATTATTGTGCTAATTGCTAAGAAATGTTGATTCACCCCCACCCCACCCTCCCCTCCCCTCTCAGTATTTCCAAAAATTGGAATCATAGCTTGGTTCCTTAAGTAGAAGTTTAATAACTGGAAGGAGATCGTGGAGTAAACCAAGAATAGAGTTCCTATGTTTGATGGAGATAACTATGCACTATGGAGCAGAAGTATGCAGGTTCATTTACTTGTACAAGGATATAAAGTTTGGGAAATAGTTGAAAAGGGATATACAAGGTAAGAAATATATCATAAATGATGCTAAAGAAAAGGATCTTATTATAAGTGGACTCACTCAATCTGTCTATGTTAAGGCATTGGGTTGTAAAACAACTAAGGAGCTATGGGACAAGCTTCAAAATATCTATGCAAGAGACTCGAATGTCAAGGAAGCAAAACTTCAAATTTACAGAGCTCAATTTGAACAACTAAGAAGGAAAGAAGATGAGAACATTGTAGCTTACTTTCAACGTGTATATGAAATAACAAATTCCTTGCAAGGATTAGAAGAACTATTTGAAAAGAAGGTAATTGTTCAGAAAGTCCTTAGAACTGTTCCATCAAGATTTAATCCTAAGGTTTTGGTATTGGAAGATAGATTAGATTTAAGCAACTTGAGTATGGACGAACTACATGGGATACTTACAACTTATGAAATGAGGACTGAAGAATAAAATGTTTCATCTAATATAGAAACAACACTCACAACATCCAAGAAGACCATGAAGGGAAAACATATATCCAAACCTAGATATAATTGTTGCAAAGAGGAAGAAGAAGAAGAAGAACTTTCAAATAAAGAATTTATGTACATTACAAGGAAGATGAAAAGAGGAGCATGTAAGTATAAAGGAAAGCTTCCATTAGTATGTTTTAACTATGGTGAGATAGTCCATTTTGTTTTTAAGTTCCCTCTTAAGAATAACACATTTACAAAAGGAGAGAAGGGTCAAATAAATTTCAACTACCAAGGTAAGAAGAAAGGGTTTAAGAAAAACTTCCTCTCCAAGGAAGATAGCTCCTCATCTGAAGAAGAAAGTGACAGTGAATAAGAAAATAAAGAAAGAGTATTGTTTATGACTAATCATAACAAGATGGAAGCATATGACAAAGAATAATATGAAGAAGAAGAAATGACTAAAATCTAATTTCAAAATGAAGTTGTCATAATTATAAAAGAACTCAAAGCAGAAAGGAAAATTTTGAACTCTCTGGAAGCTGAATTGGAGGTAAATAATTTCAACAAAATGAATGAAGAAGATATCATCAAACTCAGAGTAAATTTAGAAGAATCCAGAAGAATTGAAGAATCGCTCAGGAATGAGTTAAAATAAAGAAACGAGGCAAGGAAATAACTAGAAGCCCAAATAGTATCTCTTCGAAAGGAAGTAAAAAGGGGAAATGTTATGCAAAATTTTGTTAATAGTTCTAAAAATTTGGATGAGCTCATTAGCAACCAAAGGTCATACAGTGACAAGATTGGTCTAGGCTACAAATAAATCCTTGAAAAGGGTTGAAACTCCTTGATGATTGAAAGGGAAAATGCATAGAAAACCTATGCTGAAAATGTTAAAGGATTTTCCAAGAAAGGATGTTTCCCAACTGAATCAAAGGTTAAAGATATACAAGAAGGCTCTTGGAAAACGATTCCATGAAGAAGGTTTCCTCCTAGGTACCAACCCACCTTTTATGGCTTTTGTTATTCATGTAGAAATTTTGGGCATAAATCTATAGACTGTTGTACTTATGAAAGAAAATTTGGAAGGTCGTTTGGGAATATCTATTCCAAAAATCTGCAAGAAAACTTTAGGCAAAATTATAATAGATTTGAATAGTTAATAAATGAAGTATAATGCTATAAATGCAACAAATTTTTACATTTGGATAAGGATTGCAAGTTTATGCTCCCCTGAAGGGAATCACACTAGAAAAATAATGAGCAAGTCTGGAAGAAGAAAAATAAAAGGTGTTCTCTTCCATTAAAGACTTAAAGTAAAAATAATATTTGGTATGTCTATAATGATTGTTCTACACATATGACTGGAGATAGGAATAAATTTATATCTTTAAAGGAAATAAATGATGGAAAAGTATACTTTGGAAATGATGGATCTTCAAATGTCATAGGAATAGGTACTGTCGAGATTGGAAGCAAGGATGCTACAGAAAAGGATGTGCTTCTTGTTGAAAATATGAATCACATTTTACTAAATGTAGGTCAAATGTGTGATCAAGGACACACAATGTTATTTGACTCAAAAAAATGTGAAAGAAGAAAGGAAAAATCTGGTCAACTTGTGGCTACTGCAGGTAGAGCTTCAAATACCATATACACCTTGGATGAGGTTGTTAAAGGATGTTTCTTGGTAAAAGAAGATGAGATTTAGCTATGACATAGATGAATGGGACATATAAATTTTGGAAACCTTGTTAGAATTAGCAAAAAGGAAATTGTGAGAGAAATTTCGTTGTTTTCAAAACCAACCAATGTTGTATGTGAACATTGTCGGCATGGAAAGAAGACAAAAGTCAAATTCAAGACAAAAGAACACTTCACATCACAACCATTGGAATTAATACATACTGATATGTGTGGAAAAATGAGGACTAAGCGATAGAATGGTGAATTATATTATATTTTAATGATAAATTATTATACCAGGATGATCGTTGTTAGTTTTTTGAAGAAAAAGTCCGAGGCATTTGAATGTTTCAAGATATACAAGGAAATGGTTGAGAATGAAATTGACTTAAAAATTAAATGTTTGAGATATGATAATGGAGGCGAATTTACCTCCAAATCATTTTAACATTTTTGTGAAGAAAATTGAATACAAATGCAATTATTAACAACGTGAATATCGAAAAAAATGGAGTTGTTGAAAGGAAGAATAGAACTGTACAAGAAATTTCCAGAACAATGCTAAATGATTCAAAATTAGATGAAAAATTTTGGGTTCAAGAAGTTGATACAATTTGTTTATTTTGATTAGAAGTCTACTTAGAAACAATTGTGATAAGACTCCATATGAACTTTTGAAAGGAAGACCAGAAAATGTAAAATATTTTAGGGTATTTGGAAGCAAATGCTACATTAAAAGAGAAGATGAAAAAATAGGGAAGTTTGATTCTTGAGTAGGAAAATGTATTTTTGTTGGTTATTCACACAGAAGAAAAGCATATAAATGTTACAATCAGATACTTAAAATAATAGTTGAAAGCATCAATTTAACATTTAATAAAGATTATGGGTCAAAGGTTAACTTAGGAAAGCTCCTCTTCGAGAAAATCAAAGATACACGAGTCAAAACCAAAAAAGGTCAAAGAATAAGTCCCAAAATAAGCACAAGTGAATAAGGAAACTACTACCAACCACAAAGAGATACAAGACAAGCAGTAGTTTGAACAAGAAACACCCCCAAAATCCCCTAAATAATTGTGTCAAAGGAATCATCCATTAAAGTAGATCATTGGGGATCTCAATGAAGGAATAGGAAATAGAAGAAATTAACATATTTTTGTACCGCAACAATCCCATATTTCTCTCTTAGCTACATTTGAGCCAAATTTTTTTGAAGAAGACAGCCAAGATGAACATTGGGTAGCTGCTATGATTGAAGAATTGGATCAAATTGAGAATAATGACACTTTGGAATTGTTCCCACGACCAAAAGACAAAAATGTCATTGGGACAAAATGGGTTTTCGGGGAATGTTGGGGTTCCCATGTTTTGGCAAGGTTGGTAATGCCAAAATATGAGACAACAATCAGAACCACTTTCAGAATTTAGGATCTAGCCCTCCTGGGTCCAGAGAGGGATCTCTCTATAATAGTCAAAGTATATTTGTCTTTGAAGCTCAAATGATAAGATGTTAGGCTAGTTATAGGCACAAGGTTTGTTTGTTTTGTTTGGTTTGGTTTGGTTATTGGTTATCAAGAAAGGTGGGTTCAATGTAAGACAAATCTGAGAAAACAGGGATATGGAAGAGGTGAAATGTTCCAGGAAATATTCAACCATTGGGCAATGGAGTCAGGAAAGGATTTGCTTGCTACTCAATAGGCAGGCTTTCAATTGGGCTAGTCATCTAAAATATAGGATCTTAAAGATGATTATGTGATATGAAAGGTAGGAAAGGAGGAGATAACACAGATTCAGAGCACAAAGTTAAAGATCAACTGGTCACACAAGGATCCTAGTGGAAAGGGCTAACTCTAATCCCCAGTGTTCCCAAATATTCCAAATAAATCCTTAACAAGAAAACATCTAAGAACAGATACATTTAATTCATACATAAGAGAGCAGGCAATACCATCCACTACACTGGTTAAATTATCTGAAATCAATTCTTAGATAATACATTCAGAACAGAAACATCAAAGGCAAGGAGAGCAGAAACATAGGGTACCTAACAAGGGTAAATCCTATGCCAATATTTTGATGCAAGCCAGTAGAAACGAAATGAACTGAATGTAAACAAAAAGATAGGAAAACATCACCACTGCTTCAGATCAGGATCCAAAGAAATGTGCTTGTCATATTAAATAGAAATACCAGTCAAGTACAACATGCCAATGGCTGAATACTCAGTCTGAAAACATCTTCTTCAACCTATCTTACGGCTTTACATTGAGACTGTGTCTCAAAAGAAACTACTTGTAGTTCTCTGATAACTGATCAACAACCTTTACAATGATTTTCTTCATGAATTTATAGCTCCAGTGGAGCAGAGAAGGTAGGTGAGAAACTAAATGCAGTATTAAAACTTTTGAAAAGAAAGAGGGCCGAAACCCCTTCTGCCTAAATTCTGAGCATTCAATTCCTGTCATTCTTTGGATGGAAGAGTGGTCTTCTTCAGGCTTCCATTAATTCCAGGTATGCCTCTTGATGTACTTTGATCTGCATGACTCTGTGATGCTATTGGTGAAATAACAAAGATGAATTATTAAGAAGTCTACTATACTGATGGAATAAATGCTCTGATAGCATAGGGTTACTGTAGGGGGGGGGGGAACTTTGCTTGGGCACAATATAAACTGAAAGAATAATGTGTACTGTGTCCTTGCTCTGGAAGAAACATTCTGCTGATTTGAACCCTGATTTCATTGTTTTCTGCGTGCTGGACCTCCTGTGTGATCCTCGGGATTCTTGATCTGGTACTTTGTCTCTAAACTGCTGCATTAAGGCCCAAAACCTTCAATACCGAGCGCTGAAATCCTTGATCATAAGTTGGTTTTTTCCCACTGCTCCATAAATGTCTCAATTCTGCAAGATCTGGGCTTTGATGGCGCTGGATAGGGTTTTCGAAGTTTCAAAATCTGTCCTTTGATGGAATTTATACTGCCGCCACCTTTCTTGACATTTCCTTGTAGCACCAGCTTCCAAGTCCAACTCTCTGTCTGTGCAACACGCCATTAAAGAAGTACGTATTGAACCATGGCGATTTTCTGCCCCTGATAGCCCTGCAAAAACACGAAACCTGTTAAGAAATCAATGGATGGGGCGGATGATGTGGATGATAGTGGGACTGCGGAGAAATAGCGGAAAATGCTGTGGAATGGTGGAGAACAGAGATGGCGCAAGGTTTGTGGAATGCGGAACAATTATACATGAAAACCTTAAAACTGACCCTTTGAACGAATATGAACGAATATGAAAAACGGGAGGGGCGAATGTATGGTGAGACACGTGGAGGTGACGTGGCAGAACTGGGCAACGACGGAAGAGTCAACAACGGGAGACAATCTGGACTGTCAGATCTGAGAGGAGATCGACGGTGGGAAACACGGAGGAGGGAAATGAATTGGTGGGCTAGGGGTACGGAGACCATGGACTAAACCCAACACAGCTTCGTTGAGCGATGACCGTTGGATGGGCAAAAGCAGATCTGACGGCTCATATGGATATCGCTGCGTATCCTGGACCGATTCAAGATAACGCGCGAAGGGAGGGCGGTTTTTCCGTCGTACAAGAGACAGGTGTCGAGCGCTGTATGGAATCACTGGGCAATGGGAAAATACCACCCGACCCCCATTAGCGGTGCGATAAAAACCGGGTTGTTTTATGGTATGGCACGCGGCGGGGACCACAGTGGCGGATACACTCCGAACCGTTGATCTGGCGGTGAACGGACGGCGATGGCGCGATCGGTGGTTTGAACGGGTGAATCACGAGCGCCACGGGTTTAAACGATCGATGTTCGATCTATATGGATCAACGGTTGAGAAAGCGCCCGATAAAAATATGGGACAAGTGCCTTCGGGGCTAGCACTCGGTCACAGCGCTGGGTTCTGTGGGGGGAAATATGCAGGGGACAAAGCCGAAAGGGGCTGGGACCCAATTATAATGTTTGAAAGTGGGTTTTTCGGCCCTTTCGATGGATTTTAGAGCCATAAGAGGGTAACGATAGGGGAGTGAGGGGAATTTAGGCATAAACAAAGGGAGTAAGGATGTTTTAGAGGGGTTTTTGGGATGGAAAGGGGGAATTAAAGGGACGAAAGGGGACTTTGAGGAAAGGAACGAAGGGATGATAATGAAGCACTTTGCAAAGGTATAAAGGGCAGAATAAAGCCTTTAGGAACATGATTCTTTATCAGCAAGGCTTAGTTACTCATAACAATAGAGGGAAACAGTCACAAGGCAGGGAACATGAAAAGGCTGCAAGGATGATGTGTTTTCAAAGGAAATGCATTCCTTGCAGGTTCATAAAATAAATTAGCCCCTTGCTTGCTTGTCAAGACATTTATAAGGGGCTAACAATGGCTCCACATGGGGATGTCTTCTTCTTGAAGGAGTCAAGAATTCAGAGAATAGATCTTTGGAGTAGGCCAGTTGCCTGCTGCTTGGCACATCCCTTTCTTTCGTTAGATCAGCTGCCTCAATATGAAGACATTACATCAGCAGAAATATTTTCCCAACAAAACTACCTACCCACACTACAATCCTAGCATTTTTCTTCCTTTAGGGTGCATTTGAGCTAGCAGACCCCTTACATCTTTTATTTTTACAAACAGAAACTAGACCTATTCTAAAACTACCCTTATTACTCCATGAGACCAGATTTGGCTGTTAGTCTCATATGTTTCTCTACCTAATCTAATATCTGTTGGGATTAAACTGTCCAACAGATTTCTTCTCTATATTCTACGACAGAAATTGAAAAACAGTCAAGCCAGGATTAGACTGTCTGACTTGTTGTGGGTCCAAGGCATAAAGACAGTTGCACATGGACAGAAAATTGCAGAATACTGAAAACAAAATTGTGAAGGCTTGAGATTTGAACTTGAAGTATCCTTCTTTCTCTTTCGTGACTCAAGTTTTGAGCATATTAGAGTCACTTCTTTTCTTCATTTCAGCTCTGGTTTTGAGCATGTTAGAGCTGATTCCTTTTTTTTTTCTTTGCTGGCCCAGATTTTGAGCATGTTAGGACCAGCTGCCTTTACTTTCTTTAGCTCAGGTTTTGAGCTTATTAGAGCCAATCTTTTGCACATCAGAAGTTCATGTTTTAAGCCTGTCTGAACCTCTCCCTTTCCTCTATTTTTTGAGACATTTTCTTTTTTCTTTGAAAGTAAAAATTGCAATGGTATGTACAATGGAAATGGAAACTGGAAATGGAAAATCAGCGGAAGTAGTGCTTGAGCATTCTGCCATTGACAGGACTCCCAAACAGATCTGTACCATCTAGTTCTTGTAAGAAGAAGGCATTTGGACCCACATTGGCTTGGATGATGTATGGACCTTGCCACAAACTGTCAAATTTGCCGTGCTTTCCTTTATCCTCTCTTCTTGAGTCCCACTTCAGAACTTTATCCCTAATTTTGAAATCAACAACTTTGGTTCTTTTGTCAAACAATTTCTTTATATTTTCCTGAACTTTCACTGCTACGTTGTAGACCTCTTCCCTTGTTTCTTGAATATGAATTGTTTGGTTTACTCTTCTCACCATACTGTCTTCTTCTGTTTGAATCTCCTGGACCAGCTTGATCACTGGTACCCCAAGGTTGGTGGGAAATACTGCTTCTATACCATAGACAAGCTGAAATGGCGACATGCCAATGGACTTCTTTGTTGTAAGCCTGTAAGCCCACAGAGCATGTACTAGCTTGTTATGCCATGAATTTTTGTTCTCTTCTAACAGTTTTTTGATGATGATCACCAGGCTCTTGTTAGATGATTCAGCCAATCCATTACCTTGAGGGTAATAGGCAGTTGAATGAACAAGTGCTATTTGATACCTGTGACAAAAATCAACCATCTTCTTGGACCCGAAAGCAGTAGCATTATCAGTGACTATTTTCCTTGGGCAGCCAAATCGAGAGAGGATGTGACTTTTTAGGAAACTAATGATGACTGAATCTGTGGAATTCCTAGTGGGTATGGCCTCTATCCACTTAGTGAAGTAGTCTGTGGCTGTTAGGATCCATTTGTGTTGTGCAGAAGAAGCAGGGTGAATCTCCCCTATGAAATCTAGGCCGCATTGCAGAAAGGGACGTTCAATAGTGATGGGTTGTAGGGGTAAAGGGAGGAGTTTTCTTTTGCCTTCAAAGATCTGGCATTTGTGGCAGGAAACTATAATTTTATGAACATCATTGAAGAGTGTGGGCCAATAGTAACCAGCTCTGAGTATTTTGTTTGCAGTGGCTTTCCAACTCAGGTGGCCTCCACATTCTCCAGCATGGAATTCTCGTTTAACCTCTTTTGCCTCGTTTTCAGGAAAAAATTTAAGCAATAGGCCATCTGGATTTTTCCAGTACAAGTTTTCATTCAAAATGCAGTAATTTTTGGCTTTTAGCTTTAAGAACCTGGCCTTGGTCTTTGATAATTCGGGTGGGGCATTGAGGTGTGTTAGCACATATAAAATGTCAACATACCAAGGAGAGCTTTGAAACTTTTCCTCAACAGTGAGATCAGGAAATTCTTGTTGCTCATCCAAGGCATTTACCATGTTCATGTCTAGGGCTTGTAAGTTTGATTCAGCCATCAGTCGTGCTAAACCCTGACCTTTAATAAGTTTGGTGGGTTTTATCTCAAGGTCATATTCTAAAATCACAGCAATCCATTTGCCCCTCTTTCCATCACGATCTTGGGACAATATATCTTTGACTATGAGGTTGGGCACATACGCTATGGTGTGAGAATGCAATATGTACACCCTGAAGTCTTTCAAGGCCTTAATCATAGCATAAGCATGTTTTTCCATTATGTTGTATTTCAAGGGTGCATCTTTGAGTGCTTTGCTAAAGAAAGAAATGGGCTATTCCATTCCCTCTGTGTTTTTCTGCAGAAGAACTGTAGCTACTGTATGCTCAGAGGCAAATGAAAAGATCGGGAAATCTCTGGAGAAATCTGGGCTGATTAGAAGGGGAGCTTGGGTGAGCGTAAGTTTCACTGATTCAAAAGATTTCTTAGCTCCAACAGTCCATTTAACTCCCTCACCTTTCTTCAGCATGTTAGTCATGTTCCTAAGGTGTTCAGCCAGGTTTGGGATAAATCTCCTAAGGAAGTTGATTTTCCCAATGAAGGACTGTAATTCTTTGATGTTTCTTGGGTGTGTGATCTGTAGTATTCCCTCAACTCTCTGTGGGTCTATCCTAATCCCCTTTTTGGATATAATGTGGCCAAGAAGCTTTCCTTCTTGCAGCCCGAATATAGGCTTTTTTGGATTCAGTGACAGACCAAACCTTCTACATTTTTCAAACACTTTCCTCAGATGTTTTAGATGTTCTTATTCAGTCTTGGAATAGACTGTTATGTCATCTAAGTAAATAACAATGAAGTGCCCTATCTCATCTGAAAAAGCTATATCCATCGCTCTTTGGAAGGTTTCACCAGCGTTCATCAATCCAAAGGCATCTTCACATACATGAAGGTACCCCATGGAGTGGTAAAGGCTGTCGTGAGTTGATCTTCTGGGATTACTAAGACTTGGTTATAACCTGAAAAACCATCCAGCAAAGAGATCCTTCTAGAACCTACTACCCTCTGAAGAATATGTTCCATTTTTGGCAAAGGGTAATTGTCTTTGAGTGAGGCTCTATTAAGATTCGTAAAATCTATACATAGCCGGATTTCCCCCGTTGTCTTTCTCACAGCCACTAAGTTTGATACCCAATCAGAGAACCTCATAGGCACAATTATACCTGCTTCATACATTTTTTTAATCTCTTTTTCCACTGCAGGCAATTATTTTGGATTGATTCTGCGGAGTTTTTGTTTGAAGGGCTTCTGATTTTCTTTCAAGGGTATTTTGTGTTGAATGATGTTTGTGTCATAGGCCTTTAAGTCTTCATAACTCCAAGCAAACACATCAATGAATTCCTTGAAAAGGTCAATGTATTTTTGCTTCATGTCCGCAGGTAAAGACTTAGCCAGTTTAATCATTTTGGGTTTGTCTTTAGTGCCTATGTTGCATTCTTCCACGTCAGAGTCTGCATGTTCTATAGTGGGCTTTTTTTCCACATCATCAAAGTCAAAAAGGTCCTCTAAGGGTGCCAGGCCTCTGGGTATATTCTTATATTTGGCCTGAAGCACCTCTACTTCTTCACTATTTGTGTTTTCACATTTTCCGGTTGGACTTCCAGTCTGTTCATTTAAAGAATTTATTTCTATGTTACAGGGTGTTTCTTCCTCATTTGAGGATTCATCACTTAGGCAACTACTGTCAGATTTGGAGTCTGAATCAGAAAATCCAAACTTGTTTCTGCCCACTAGAAAATCCTCAATCTGTTTATCACCTTCAAAAACCTGCCAATATTTTTCGTTGTCTGGCACAGCAGGCTTGAATTTGGTCTGAATGATGATCTGTTGGTCGATTGGAGTCTTGGGGTAGGAACTGGCTAGGCAAGCTAATCCGTTTGCAATGACATTTTGACCCCTAGGAACGAACACTAATTCATATTCAACAAATGTTTTCAGTAAATCTATAGTGTCATTCCTGTATGCTCTTAGCCTAGGATGTTTCACTATGTATTCACCATTCACCTGTTTAATAATCATCTCGGAGTCTCCATGCACGGCTATCTTATGGGCTCCTAACTTTTTCAACAGAGTTAAGCCTAGGATCAGAGCCTCATATTCTGCATTATTGTTCGTACATTTGAAGTGTAGGTTGCAGACATGGCTCTCCGTGTAATCACTCTCTTTGTTATGTATCCACACTCCTGCTCCAGTAGTTATTTTCATGCAGGACCCATCGAAACTCATTTCCCACAGGGGTTCAAACTTGTTTTTGTTATCATTCCTTTCCCTACAGTTGGGTTCACCATTGTGTTGCGTTATAGGGTCTATGCTAGGCTGAGGGTTATTTCATTCTTCATGATATGTGCGGAGTTCTGAGAGTTGACTATCTTGTTGTTCGCGTTCTGTTTTTGGTTCACTTAGCGTTGTTGTTTCAGTGCACTGTTTGAGGTTTTCTACGTTTTCATCTTCTGAGTCTAGGGTAGCTATTATGTTAAAATCCATTGGCTCTGTTTCGTCATGTGTACCTTTTCTTGTATCTACGTTTTCAGATTTTGGTCCTCCCAAAGATTCATCACTGTAGAAGATAAAGGAATCCAGATCTGCATGTATAGAATAAAGAGGAGAATTTTTAGGCTTTTCAGGGCTACTTACTAGGAATTTCATTTATGCTTCCCTGTACAGTATTCTAAGTTGGCCAAATATTGGGATTGTGGCATAGGCTCCATCCATCTGCATTGTTCCTTGCAGCTTGGCTCCCCATGATCTTGATAGTAACATGCCATATTTGGGTGGCATATCTGCCACCACAACATCCATGACCATACACTTGGCAGGAATCTAAGTAAGGCTCACACACAATTCTTTGATCAGGCCAAGACACTTTACTCTACTAGAGTCAAATGAATATAGGTCTTTATAGGGATGGGTTATTTCTAGGCCTAATCTTTGCATCACTACTTTAGGCATCAGGTTGTGTGACGTCCCAGAATCATGCATTGCATTGTGGAGAATCTTATCATGGACATTAAGACTGATATAAAAAGGGGGTACTACCCCTTCCTGAAACTTTCCTTCTATCTTTGGACCAAACAGAAGGGTAGGTTGATCATCACTCAGATTCACAGTGTCACTGTTCTCACCTAAATTCAATGCTTTCAAAATTTGGCCTTTATATACACCCTGAGTGGCCAGCTCAGAGAGTGGGACAGAGATTTTGTTTTTTGTAATCTCACTCTCCAAATTGAAAGTGGACTGACTCTTTGAAATGTTCAACTCTGCTTTTTTAGACACTGCCTTAGTGGCTGAATCAGTGTGTTGTTTCTCATTATGTACAGTGTTTGTGACAGTTTCATCAGGAGCACTAACTGCAGTGCTAGTGCTGCTAGCTGGTTTACCTTGTGTATCAGTGTTTTGGTTGTCCTTTTATTTATTCTTTCTAGAACACTCAACTGCTGAGTTGTTACTTTCAGCAGTTGCTTTAGAATTTTTCTCAGGTCTTTTCTTGATGGTGACCTCAGAAGCTTTCGGTTTAGGAGTTTCTTGCCTCTTTTTGCTTCTAAGTTCGTATTGTTCTCTGACTTGCATCATGGCATTTTCAAACCCTAACCTGTAATCTTCAGATTCTGACAATTCCTCCTCCCAACCAGAGGGTGAGGGCTGATCTTCTTCTGAGTAATAGTTATGGATTGAATCCTCTGTTTCGAACATGTTTATTGTGTTTCCCTCAGAATCTTCTATGATTCCCTCATCTTCATCAAGAAAATTCTCTTGGAATGGAGGAATAACTTGCTGATCTGATTCTCTGTCTATTGGGAGTGTTATTGTTCCTTCTAAAGATTTGGTTCCTATTTTGGTTACTGACTGTGACAACCATTTTTTCCATCATTTGCTGTAACCTTTCCACATTTTTAGAAAATTTATCATAATTTTGGTTAGATGTGGAAGCTACATTGTCATCTCTATATGTTACCCTCTTCTCAGATTTCAGTCTTGCTCTTTTCTCAATTAGGTTTGCCTCTATGTTCACTGCTCCTTTCTGCATGTCCTCCAACGTGTTGTACTCTTTATCCCTAAGCTCATAGGCCATGTCAGCATCAAATCCTTCGGGGTATTTGGCTAAATCCATGCCTTGTGGAGGTTTCATATGTGGAGGGAGGGCATTGTAGATGCTGTTAAACCTTGTTGTGTAATCATGGACACTCTCTCCTACGTTTCTTTTAAGGTTCGTGTATTCTGCTAAGATTTGGTGAGGGTTAGCCTTAGTTTCCCATTTGTTTATGAAAGTCTGATATAAGGCTGGGAGATCATTGATGCTACCTGGAGGTAGGCCTTTAAACCATTTCTTCACCTCAACCCCCAAGCTCTGGGAAAATATTCTCATTTTGACCGTATCATCATCTATTTCCATGTATTCAAAAGAATCTTCCATCTTATCTACGTGTTGCTGGGCTGTGATGGACTCTTTTGAAGTGAAGTGAGGGATCTTTGACTGATAATCATTTGGTAAGGGTACTAGAGGCTGAGGTAAAACCAGAGGTGCATACCAGGTTTCCATGATGATGTTTTGATGAGGTAAAGGGTTGACTTGGGCAGCTGGTATATGGATGACAGGGATATTATGACCAGCAGAAGACTGATGAGCAGATCTAGGATGACTGAGCCCCAAGTTTTGTATGAAATGTATGTCAAGAGGTGTAGAAGGAGGGGTATGTCTATTTCCAAGGTGTCCACCACTTTGGGGTGGTGAACCAGGAAGCTCAGGGTCTGGCTGGTCTAATATACTGAATGACCTAGTTCTAGGTAATCTATCGGGTAGGTCTAGGTCAAGGGGAAAGTGTGATCGAGCTGAAAGATCTTCTGGTGCAGAGTTAGCTCTATAGATGTGGTTGGAAATAGTTGGTATTTTAGGTGTAGGAGCTCCTTTGAGGATGCTCTCAGGGTTTTCAACTATTTCAGGTGGGTCTGGGTTAGGGTAAGCTCTTGTATGAATGGTTCTGGAAGCCAGAATGTTGTTTTCTGACCAAGCAGCTCAACCCTACTTGTTACTTATACTGTGGTTGATGTTGTTGTGGAGGCTGGTTTCCTAGTGGAGTCTAATGTGAACCAAGATAATCAGCAGGCCTACTGATCACCAGTGGAATCTTCAAAATGTTTAGGAACTATGGAGTCGCCAGGTGGAAGGTTCTACACTATCCACCACAGTGCTTATGAGATGTCCCCTTTCAATGATATCTTCCAAACACAGAAAACTCAAAACAGAGATTGACTGGGAGGGCATTTACCAGATATGTCACCTCTTGAAAGAGTGTGAGATCTGGAGGCTACCTGGCCCTTTCCAGACTCTGTCCAAGAGTATGGGAAAACACAACAAATGGTATAGAGGTTAATGTGTGAATAGGGGTGCTTAACTGCCAAACTAACCAGAGATTGAAGGTTTTCTGAGGTTTTTATGATGTAGTAAGATGAGGAATACTCAGAATTTTCCCCAGTGGAGTCGCCATTATGTTGGGGTTCCCATGTTTTGGCAAGGTTGGTAATGCCAAAAGATGAGACAACATCAGAACCACTTTCAGACCTCAGGATCTAGCCCTCCTGGGTCCATAGAGGGACTTTTCTATAATAGTCAAAGTATATTTGTCTTTGAAGCCCAAATGATAAGATGTTAGGCTAGTTATAGGCACAAGGTTTGTTTGTTTTGTTTGGTTTGGTTTGGTTGCTAGTTATCAGGAAAGGTGGGTTCAATGAAAGACAAAGCTGAGTAAAGAGGGATATGGCAGAGGTGAAATGTTCCAGGAAATATTCAACCATTGGACAATGGAGTCAGGAAAGGATTTGCTTGCTAATCAATAGGCGAGCTTTCAATTGGGCTAGTCATGTTACATAGGATCTTGGATGATTGTGATATGGAAAAGTAGGTGGGAGGAAATAACACGGATTCATAGCAAGCTACGAGGACCGAGATCGTCGCACAAGGATCCTGAAGTGGACGGGGCTAACTCTAATCCTAGTGTTCCAAATCTTCCAACTACATCTATAATAAGGAAACATCTAAGAACTAAATTCATTTAATTCATACATCGAGCGAGGAAATAACATCTACAGCACAGATTTAAACCAACTCAAATCAATTCTTAGATAATACATTCAGAAGAGAAACATCAAAGGCAAGGAGAGCAGAAACATAGGGTACCTAAAAAGGGTAAATCCTATGCCAATATTATGATGCAAGCCAATAGAAACAAAATGAAATGAATGTAAACACAAATATAGGAAAACATCACCGCTGCTTCAGATGAGGATCCAAAGAAATGTGCCTGTCATATTAAATAGCAATAACAGTCAAGTACAACATGCCAATGGCTGAATACTCATTCTAAAAACATCTTCTTCAACCTATCATACAACTTTTCACAAAGACTGTGTCTCAAAGAAACTACTCGCAGTTCTCTGATAACTGATAAACAACCTTTACAATGAGTTTCTTCATGAATTTATAGCTCCAGTGGAGCAGAGAAGGTAGGTAAGAAACTAAATGTAGCATTAAACTTCTGAAAAGAAAGAGGGCCGAAGCCCGTTCTATATAAATCCTGTGCATTAATCTCTAGTGTTCTTCGGGTGAACGAATGATCTTCTTTAGTTTTCAGACTACTCTGATATAACTCTGATGTACTCTGACTGTAGTACTATGTGGTGCTATTGGTGAATAAACAAAAGATAAATGGATGATTAAGAAGTCTTCCATACTGATGAAATAAATGCTTTGGTAGCATAGGGTTGCTGTAAGAGGGGGGAAAACTCTGCTTGGACACAATATAAACTGGAACAATAGTGTGTACTGTGTCCTTGCTCTGGAAAAAGCATTCTGCTGATTTGAAACCTGATTTCATTGTTTCCTGCATGCTGGACCTCCTCTGTGATCCTCAGGATTCTCGATCTGGTACTTAGTCTCTAAACTGCTGCATTGAGGCCCAAAAACCTTCAATACTGAACGTTGAAATCCTTAATCATAAGCTGGTTTGTTCCCACTGCTCCATGAATGTCTCGATTCTGCAAGATCTAGGCTTTGATGGCGCTGGATAGGGTTTGCGAAGTTTCAAATTCTGTCCTTTGATGGAATTTATACTGCCGCCACCTTTCTTGACATTTCCCTGTAGTACCAGCTTCCAAGACCAAGTCTCTGTCTGTGCAACACACCATTAAAGAATTACGTATCAAACCATGGCGGTTTTCCGCCCCTGATAGCCCTGAAAAAACACGAAACCTGTTAAGAAATCCATGGATGGGGCGGATGATGTGGATGATAGTGGGACTGCAGAGAAAAAGAAGAAAATGTTGTGGAATGGTGGAGAACAGAGATAGCGCAAGGTTGGCGGAATGCGGAAAAATTATACGTGAAAACCTTAAAACTGACCCTTTGAGCGAATATGAACGAATATGAAAAACGGGAGGGGTGAATGCACGGTGAGACACGTGGAGGTGACGTGGCGGAACCGGGCAATGATAGAAGAGTCAACAATGGGAGACAATCTGGACTGTCAGATCTGAGAGGAGATCGACGGTGGGAAACACGGCGAAGGGCAATGAATCGGTGGGCCAGGGGTACGGATACCATGGAATAAACCTGACGCAGCTTCGTTGAGCGCTGACCTTTGGATGGGCAAGGGCAGATCTAACAGCTCACAATGATATCGCTACGCATCCTGTACCAAACGTTAATGTGCGATGGGAGGGCGGTTTTGCCGTCGTACAGGAGACAGGTGTCGAGCGCTGTATGGAATCGCTGGGCAATGAGAAAATACCGCCCGACCCCCATTAGTGGTGCGATGAAAACCAGGCTATTTTATGTTATGACATGCGGCAGGGACCACAGTGGTGGATACACCCCGAACCGTTGATCTGGCGGTGAATGGATGATGATGGTGCGATCGGTGGTTTGAACGGGTGAATCACAAGCGCCGTGGGTTTAAACGTTCACCGTTCGATCTATATGGATCAACGGTTGAGAAAGCGCTCGATAAACATATGGGACAAGCGCCTTCGGGGATAGCGCTCGGTCACATCGCCAGGTTCTATGGGGGGGAATATGTAGGGGATAAAGCCGAAAGGGGCTGGGACCCAATTATGATGTTTGAAAGTGGGTTTTTTGGCCCTTTCAATGGATTTTAGAGTCAGAAGAGGGTAACGATAGGGGAGTGAGGGGAATATAGGAAAAAACAAAGGGAGTAGGGATGTTTTTAGAGGGTTTTCTGGGATGGGAAGGGGGAATTAGGGGGAAGAAGGGGAATTTGAGGAAAGGAATGAAGGGGTGATAATGAAGCACTTTGCAAAGGTATAAAGGGCAGAATAAAGCCTTTAGGAACATGATTCTTTCTTTATCGGCAAGGCTTAGTTACTCACATAAGTGAGGAAATAGTCACAAGGGGAACATGAAAATTGCATGATGATGTGTTTTCAAAGGGAAATGCATTCATGCAGAGATGTAAAATAAATTAGCCCCTTGCTTGCTTGTCCAAGACATTTATAAGGGGCTAATCAGAACAAGTTAATTGAGGATGGACATGTTATCATGAACAAGGAAAGGTTGGTTTCCAAAGGATATGCACAGGTTGAAGGAATTGATTTTGAAGAAAAAATTTACTCCTATTTCTACAATGGAAGCTATCAGGATGTTCTTAGCTTATGCATGTTCAAGAAAGATCAAATTTTATCAGATGGACGTGAAATCAACAATGGAAAATTAGAAGAAGAAGTATATATAGAACAACCCAAGGGATTTTTTCTCACTGATAAGAAAGATTATGTTTGCAGGTTAAAGAAGGCATTGTATGGTCTCAAATAGGAACCCATAGCATGGTAAGTCTGTCTTGACAAGTACTTGCAACAACAAGGATTCAAGAAGGTAAGTGCAGATAACAACCTTTATGCAAGGATTTAAGATGATAATATCACGATTATTGAAGTGTATGTGGATGATATAATTTTTGGGAGTGATGATAACAGATTAAGTAAAATTTTTGCTACAAATATGCGGAGTGACTTCAAAATGTCACTACTTGGTGAGTTGACATACTTTTTGGGAATTCAGATATCTCATCAAGACAAAGGAATATTTATCTATCAAACCAAATATATCAAAGAAATGTTGAAGAAATTTCAAATGGAAGATTGCAAGCCAATTCTCACCCCAATGGTGATAGGTTGCAAGTTGAGCATAGATGAATCATCCAAAGATGTGGATCAGAGGATGTATAGATCTATTATTGTTAGCCTTCTATATGTAATAGCTTCTAGGCCAGATGTGATGCAGGTTGTTGGGAAATTTGTAAGATTCCAAGCATCACCAAAGGAATCCCATGTCATTGAGGTAAAAATGATTTTTCGATATCTTAAGGGAACAAAAAAATATGGACTATGGTATCCTAAAGGAAAAGAGTTAACCATCGAAGCTTATCCTGATGCAGATTTGACAGGAAGTGTTGATGATCGTAAGAGAACTAGTGGATCAACCTTCTATATAGGTGTTTTTCATGTCTCATGGTTGAGAAAGAAGCAATCTCCAATGTCATCATCCACAGCGTAATAAGAATACATAGCAACAAAAGCTTGTTGTACCCAAGTCCTCTGGATGAAATAAACCTTGCATGATCTTCAAGTAAAGTTTGATGAGCCCATTCCAATATTCTATGATAACACCAACACCATCAGTATCTCCAAGAATACAGTGATGCATTAAAAAACGAAACACATTCCGATCAAGTACCATTTTGTTAGAGAACAGGTTGACGAGAAAAACATCAAGGTTGAACACATTGGGAAGAAAGAACAAATCGTTGACATATTTACCAAACCTTTAACGCGTGTGGAATTTGAGTATCTTTGCAAAAATATTGGGAGCCTCCCAAGTTCCCATTAGACTATTATTTATCTATTCAATTAGATAGGGGGAGTTGAGGCAGTTACAGGTCCGCAGGAGAGGTAGGTTGTTAAGGGGAGTTACCCTTTTCCATTGATATCAAAGGGGGAGAAAAAGAATTAGGAAGGGTAGAAGCATGATTTTCGAGTGAGTTAAGATTATAGGCAGAGTAATTTTGTTTCCATCAATGCAAAAGGGGGATATTTTTGATAGGTGATTGTCATTGATGTCAACCGAAGTAGCAGCAAGAGCTACCCTGATCTTCCATGGAAATTCATGGAACCTTGTGTCAATATCCTTCTAGACAGATTATCCTCGATGAGATGTTTCCGTTGATATATGGTACACCCCGTGGTTCCTTATAGTTTGAGACAAAATTGAGTTTAAAGTTGAAGACCCAATTTTGTGGGCTAACACCCCAGGGGGTAGAGACATGACACCTTATTCACTGACGGTTGTCAATATATGACAAGGATTATCACTGCAATCTCACCACATATAAGTTGAATAGATTTAAGAATAAAAGGCACTAAACCGATCATTTACTTCACAACCAGGTAGGACCATATGCACTAAGCCAATCATTGTTTCCAAGTATTAAATAAGTTTTTTATGGTTAATTAAAATATATAATATAATTTTTTTTAAGGGTTAGTTATTATTATTTATTAATTATTAAAATTTTCTTATTGATTTTTGAAGGAAGAGTGATAAAATATTTTTCACCTATAGTGGTCCCCTTCACCATTTAAAAGGAAATTGAAACCTCACTACATCAGCACAAGGCCAACACCCCTATTTACTTTGTATACAAGGCATACATTAAATCCTTAAACTCCTAAATCTTCATGTCTAATCCTTGAAGCCCCTCATATTTTATAATGGTCACCATTAAGGCTCTCTTACAAAAGGAGCACTTATCTCCTCCAAAATGAATTAACTTTAACGAATATTAAAAGGATAATACCTCTAAAATTTTTGACTTCCCTGAGGCAAATAAACCAGGAAATATACAAGATCAGGGTTTGGTATTCTTTGGAAATATTTGGACAGTTTGGTACAGGTCTATACTTTGAGGTGTATCTTTCTTGTTTCATGACAACGAAGAAAATAATCACTACAGAGGCCTATTATAACTGAATTTGGTCCTAAAGAAAACTCAACATTCCACGTGTGGTGCCAAGCTTGCTTCAAGTACAAAAATGATCCTTGAAGGGGAGCAAGGTAAAAAATAACCATTTTTTTTGAAGTACTTCTAAGGTATTGTGACAATCTACCTTGTGAAGAAACTCACATAATTATGGCATATGTCACTTGAAAACGAATTTTGGCCTCTGTTTTGGATTTGGACCTGTGCTTTCTTCCAATAATTTTTGTCCCTCTTTCTTGCACAAGTTTCAGATTGTCTAATGTTAAAGTTTGTATGAATTTGGGGATTCTTTTAGGCTCATTTTAAGTCTCAAAAGACTAGTTTTAGGCTTGTCTAGTGCAACTGTCAAGATGTGTAGTAGGTTTATTAGGGATTGCATCTATGACATTTTCGATACTTCAAAAATCCCTTTTTGCAGCATATTTCAGAGATAAGGTAATTTTTTTTGCATTGATTATTTCATACTGCATTTTTCTTTGACCAAATTTGTGCAGATTAGCTTAGTATTTCAAATTGTATTAAGGTAAGTCATATTTATTTTGTGCTTCGGTTTAGTAACCATTTTTATAGTATTTATTACAGACAGATCTATTAGTACTATTAATTTCCAAGTCTTCATTGTTATTAAGGGGAGTTTTGTATAGAATTTTTTGTTATCCTTTCTAGATTCACATGAGTTTTAGGTATTCTTGCATTAATATTTTGTTGCAGGTAAAGGTAAGTATTTGGGCATAAAGTATCTACTTTTCAATTTTTGAGGTTGGGGTTTCTCTTGGATACATCTTATATGAAGGTGCAGAGCTTCTCCAATAATAGACCTTCCACATCACAACCTTCCAAAACACCAACAGTTGTGAAGACGTGAGAAGAAAGGGTAGCATGGAAGAGCAACGTTGTTGAAAGACAAATTAAAGTACCACAAGAAACCAAGCCTTGAAAGATAATTTCATCATTCTTTACCACTTTCTATGCAATTTTCATCATCAACATCAAGGATAATATATGCAGTGGATGTTAGGTCTTGTAAGCATTGTAAAAACAAAATCATAGAGTCCTTTCCTAAATTTAATTCAAAAATTGTAATGGTAAAAAGTATGTTTCATATCCTAGAGTTGAAGAAGGAAAATTTTTCTAGGGAAAGGGGCATTGGTTTGAAGTTGGGACAAGGGTTCTTGTTTTTTCAGGCAAATATTTTAGGTCCTAGTATTATTGTCCAGTCAAGAAAATCATTCAAATATCGTTGTAACGTGGATCATTATCCCTGGTATGGGAGTCCACATCTTTTATTCTATTTTTTATAGGGTGGTAGGGTGGTGTTAGACAGGTGAATGAATTCACCTACAGGTTGGGGTCTGTAAACACTTCAGGGTGGTAGGGTGGTGCTAACTTGAGTTTTTTCTCACTTGGGTGTTGTGGCATCCTTTCAGTTGATTACTGATAAAACCAGGGCATTGGGGTGTCCTTCTAGTGGGAGATGGAGAAGAATTATTTTATAGAGTTATAGGAAGTCGTAGCCTTTTTTTTAGTTGGGATTGGAGATTAAATAACTTATTAGAAAAGAGTTCAATGGTTTTTGACCCGAAGGGGGTTTTCCACCTAAAAATATTGTGCCTATTTTCTCTATTTTTTCATTGTTGTTTACTTATCTTGCTAAAAAATAATAATAATCACTAAAAATTAAATAATGCTCTAAAAAAAATTACTAAAGTGCTAATTGCTAAGAAATATTTATTCACCCCCCCTCTCAATATTTCCAACATAGGTGTTTGCAGATTCACTTGAATAAATGCTTGACGAATCCCCTTGACGGGTTGTTGGACTTGTACTGGAATACCTTGGATAGGTATTTGTTGAATAGGTTGTCCAGTAGGCTAAATAGGTTGGTAAATTGGTACCCATGGAAAAAATTGTAAGGGTTGTTGAAAAAATGAAGGGTTCCAAATGGTATTCATCCGTGGATAAGGAGAGCCAACTAAGGGTTGAGACACAATGGGTTGACCTAAACCATCTTGAGGTATTTGACCATAGTTTTGGTCATTTCTGGTAAAAGGTTTTCCTCCAAGCATAGGACATGATTCAGCAAAAATTTTTCCTCCATGTGGAGGTGGTTTCCCCCAAGGCAGATAATAACCACATGTTGGGTTAACTTGAGGATACCTACACTATTGCAAACCATACTAATATACTGTTCAGATGTAAAACCTTGGGAAGTAGAAGTGGATACACCAGTTGGCATAGTATAATTTTGAGTTGAAGGAGAAGCTCCTGAAAAATTCCTTGAAAGTGATAGATTTCCACGAGGGATTGACATACCACAATATAATAATGATTCTTGAGAGCTTGAAAAAATGGATGTATTGGCATACTTCCAAAAATAATTCCTGACATATTAAATCCGGGAATAGAGTAATAAAGAGTGTGGTAACGTGGAATGACTTGACCTAAAAATTTCAAAGGTTTGAAATACCAAGGATCTAGTGGAAAAGGAGAAAAAGGAAGGTCTGGAGAAACTATTTGTTCATCGGTAAAAACTGGAGTACTTGGAGATTATTCTTCCTCCTCTTCTATAATATCTTCGATACTAATGAGACCATGAGGTAGAATATATGTAATAATAAGTTTTACTTTAGGTGAATGTGGAGTAGGAGTAGGGTATATAACATCTGAAGGAGGCTCAGGTTTGGAAATATCATACTCAGGTTCAGAAATTTCCGGTTCAATTAGTTGTGTAAATAAAACTTCTCCAGTATCAGATTCTAGTCTAATGAATTTGGTAACTACTAGTTCCTATTGAACTAAGTATGTTTCTAATCCTTGAGGTTGATTCACTTCAGTCTCATATTATACAAAAATATATGTTTCAGGTTGATCTGAGGTCCCAGATCTTGTTGATTTTGACCTTTCATCTTTAATTTTTTCCAATTGGCTCGGTGTATACTCAGGGGGTTTACCCTACATTATACGTGAATGTCTCAGTAAGTCAACCATGATGAATTTTAATTAAGAATCCAAACAATATAAAAACATCATACCTAATTCTTCTAAAAAGTAAAAACAAAAAAATAATACATGCTAACAAATCTAAGTTTCAAACCACTCAAAAAATATTTCACAGCGAAATCACTAGTTGTTGATGAAATCCAACGTCATAGAAATCAAGGTGAAAGTATATATAGATATAGCGGGTGGAACGAGCTACCCTGAAAACCTTATTAATGAACATGATCTGGTGCAAGTAACTTCATTTATGTGATCTCGAGTGAATATTGCCCTCCAAAATGGTCCAAGTGAGTCTAGTAATTTTTTTTTCCAAGTACAATAGAGACTTCCCCTCCGCCATCACCTTGGGTAAAAGCCCTAATATTATGGTCTCTAAGGTCACCACTTACAAGAATTCAACCTAGGGGTATAGTCGCAGATCGGACGTACACGCAAGGGTAGAGTAACAAAGCTCAATCCCCTTGAAAGTTTCTCGACATGGGTAATATGAGGTTTACTTCCAAGTGACTCCCAAGTACCTTTCGACACTTTTTGTAATGTGTGAAAAATGTTGTACGGTAACCAATGAACTGGGGTCGATCACTCCACTGGGTCCGATATGATCTCATCATTGACTCCCTCTTAAGAGGAGCTTCCTAGAGTAAAAATACAATAAATGGATTTACCCCGTACAACAAGATTCTATTGTTTGTTTATAGATTTAGAAATTTAACTCACTTCCCTATTCAAAAGCCCCTACAACCTGATCTATGTAGGTGGAAAGAGCCCTAAAATTTTTAAAATTCTAATTTATTTTATTAATGTTGTGTTATTAAGTTGTTTTTTACTCGGTAGGTAATGGATGCAGAACTGATGATATTATGACCTGAGTCAAAAAACTCTAATGCAATCGAATATGAAATTGTAATCTTTTAATTCAATGAATTCTTAATTACAGGAGAGTAAGGGTCTCTTTTATTTTCAAATAAAATGCAAAAAATCAAATTTCCATGACATTATTTTCCATAAAATGCCAATTTTCACTTTGAGACAATTCAAATGCAGAAATTAAATCAAAATTTCAATTCACTCAGTAAGTCAAACGACCATGAAAATGTCATTTTACAAGAAATAACTCATAATTTTTCAAATGCATAGAGAAATCAATCAAAACTTCAAAATGAATTTGATCTAATGAATGCCACTAAATAAATTATGTATATAGTGTAACTATGAACAACTTCAGTGCTGAAAAATAAATGATTTTCATTTTGAATTCAACAAAGGATGAAAATATCACAAAAATAGTAAACCTTGAGAAACCATACTTTAATTAAACTAAAATACCTTTCAAAAATAACCAAAGTAATCACTAAACTTGGTATTTTTGCAAGAAAAAATAAAGGGAGACAAGAATCTAACAACAACCAATCTTTTTTTTTATAAATCCATGAGCAAGTAGACAAAACCCTACCCAAATTTGTGAAAATGGGTAATTATCAAGAAGACTTCTTAATGACACCCAAAAAAGCTCAAAAATATTAACTGGAGGTCAAAACAAGTGTAAAAAAGCTTTCAAAAACCAGAATTTGATCAGAGGAAAATCTTTTTTTTTTTAATTCCTAGGATGCGCGCAGGTGATCAGTTAAGGTTGCACTTTGTTGTTGAAGAGAAATTGCGCAGAGAGAAAAAAAATAAAGAAAAAATAAAATTCAGGCAAAAAAATCACAAAATTTAAAAGGTCACTTATATTTTCAATACTTAGATCAGGCTATCAAAAAAGAATAAAAAATCGAAACCAAGGAAAAGGAAGAGAATAGGATGTTTGCCAATGGAGTTGCCCATTTGTTATATTGGACTAATCCCTCTTGCGGACAAGAGCGATCTCCCAATATTTCAAACAAAACCTAGTACAAACAGACAATCAAACTACTCTTTCCTAGAGTCTATCTTTTCTTGAATCATAAAACTAGAAAGGAGAGGAAATTAAAATCCATACCTTATTACGTCATGCTTGATGAAGATCCTTGTTATGCCTCGATGCAATGCTTTAATGCTTGAAACATACCTCAACATATAGAAAGCAAAGGATCAAAGGCATATGCAACATAGATGATTCAATAACTCAAACTAATTATCAAGGATATTAGTAACTAACATCATTTAATGGACAAAATAGAAATAGCATAAACCATTCATCAAATCCATAAAAAAATTTAGCGAGAAAAAGAGCTCAATTGTATTAATTCATAAGTCTACAGCCCTTTCCTTAGATGATAAGCTCTCCAACCTAATTTGACCAACATAATTCTACCTTCAACAACCTCCCTCAACCCTCTAGCTTGTAGTTGATTTATAAGCCAAGAGGAGGAAGTTTCAGATCCATATCAAGACGATGAGATCCACTAAAGGTGGGATTAGGGCTCCTTAAACAATGGGAATTAGCTCCATGATGGGAGGGGCTAGGCTCAAATATTCATGACCTTGAAGCTTTCAGTTGGCATATATTCACCCAACAAGGCTTCTAGAATTGAATTTTTATTTTTACATTTTTTTGAGTCATGTGCGAGGTCTATAGTGGAAGAAAAACACAGTTTTGCACAGAGACCAATGGTAGGAACTGCGCATGTGCAGAAACTGGCTAGGAAAGCACACAGGTAACTAAAAAGTAGGTTTTTGGCCTTATAGTCCAAGATTCTTGTTTTCTTCAAGGTGATTTTTTGGTCTAAAATGTGGATGCAAATTAGAGTTTCATTTACTATCAATCCGAGTAAGTAAACTTCGAGGATCATCCAATATATATGGACTTAGAGACAAAATAAACTAAGCTAGGTCAATAAATGCCAAAGCTCCCTTACAAGAGGTTGTTCATTAGGATCTCCAACACCTATTTATTTAATTAATCAAAATGAAATCTAAAGACATTGTGATAAGTGTAAGAAATGTTAAGGCTCCCTTACAGGAGACTGTTCATTAATATTTTTAATCATCTTAATCAAAAAACTATTTAAACTAATGAAATTAAAGCAATTAAATCTAATTCTGATTGATTGCATGAAATGTTAAAGCCCTCTTACAAGAGACTATTCATTTATATCTCAAGCATATAAATTAGAAACTTAAACTAATGAAATAAAACATTAAAAAATCAGATTCATTGAAGGAAACATTATTACTTTCTTATGAAAGGTCATTCGTTAATATTCCAAACATATGAACCTAATAATTTAATCTAATGAAATTCACAAACAAACATAAAATAAAAGCCTACTAAAATAAAAGTGTACTTGCTAGGCAATGGGGATCCTTCCAAGGATTCACAAGCACACCAAAAGAAAAGTCAAATGTAGAGGATCAAAGAAGCTCTGTCTTATTTATCATCAATTGAAAATTGCAATTGCAACCATTACATTGATTCTCCAATCTAACTTCTCACTACCAACCTATAAGATACTAAGATTACAAAATGAAGAAGAAGATTAAGATTAAGATTACAAATCAAGATTAAGACTACAAATGAAGGAGATAACACTCCTATTTATACAAAAGCTATGATAACAAACTCATAAATGTAAATCCACTATTTCCTCCTTTGACCCACATATTTCTCAACCAATGGTGACACATAACCCTATCCTCCATGATCTCCTCCATGAGGTCCATGATCTCCTCAAATTCGAATTTGAACATAGAGTGCCACATAAGGGTGCCTAGGAAGCTTCTTTTGTACCTACACATGTCAACAAGCTCATTCTAATTGTTAGGTATAAGTATAAGCATATTATTTTCTAAATTTTAACCACAAATCCACTTAAAAATGTTAAGAATTAATAAACTTTGGAAAAGCATAGTTATAACCCAATGATGAGGTAAATGTAATGATGTGGAGGTGGAATGAAGGTGACATGAAGGTAATATGGAAGTAATGTGAAGGTATTGGTGAATAATGGAGTGAGAATAGGGATTATTTTGAGTCCCAATAGTGATTAAATTGTTGACTTGCAAGGAAGTCCTTTGGAACACATGGATTTGATGGAAAAAGGTCCATTTTAACATTCAGTTGTCCTCGTGACAAAATGACGTGTAACATTAGGGTAGAGAGTTAGGTTAAATATTGATTTGATTTCTCTTTAATCTTTGACATTTTATTTATCATCATCAAGAAAAATTCGAATAAGAAGATCACAATGAAAACACAAGAACACCATAATTAGGCTCCAATCGAGGGGAAAACCCCACAAGGGAAAAGCCATAAATATCTTCTTATTGAATCAATTCATTGAAGACTTCCAATACCTTGACCTAAGACCAAACCTTCCAAGGGATGAGCCAACCAAACCCCAAACGATATCTCTATAAAATCTAGACTGAGGAAACCCCAGGTCCTCCAGTAAAATCGCACATGTGGGTAGATAATGATGGCAAAGAAAAAAAATTCACTTCTTTCACAACTTCGTTGGCATCCTAATAATTTCTTTCCTCTTTTGGTTGGATCATACCTCTTATTTTCTTGCTAGGATTAGAAATATAATTTATTTTGTATGTGTTCAAATGGGAGCGAGCTGGATCATTATATAGGCATCTCATGGGAGAATTAGGTCTCTCTAGGCCAACTTGAGAAGGTTGGCCGACTCCACACTTGGAGGCTTCTAAAATCCACATATTACAATAATTATTTTTCTTTCTTAATACATGATCCCTCCAAGGGGTATTACATCATGAATTTGACTCCTTTACCTTTCACCAAGACCCCTAGAGCACTCAATGGGTGCTTTTACCTAAGAAAAAATAATTGTGAGCAAGAAACCCATTCCACAATAAATAATTTTATTTTACAAATAATTTTGTTTCTTTTTCTTTTTGACAAATACTTCAATTATCTCAAGTCATGACATATACAATTATGAATACTGACACTATTTGCATTTCAACACTCCCTCTTAACTAGGGAGGTATTCATAATTGACCACATGTACAAGGATAGTACTTCCATTGATATATGCTCATAAGAATATTCATATTGGTAAGCCATATTAAGCATCAACATTATGATCAATATACAACCAACATTTTCAACATAGAAAGGCCTTGATAGACTGCTATATCGGGTTATATCAGCTAGCTGACTGTTATATTGGGTTTATGAATCCTTCTGTATGCTACTATTATTTCTTCTCTTTGAGGCATCCACAACTGCACAATTATACCATGAATCTATCATATTTCCCAAGGATCCAAGGGTTCTTACAGTTGCTTCCTTTCATCATGCTTTCCAAAACAGAGTATCTCCTCATCCTTCTTCATTTGTTTCATGTCCCTGCATTATTCATTAACAATTACACCCAAGCAAAGTGTACAATAACAAAATCATGATGTTAATTTTTCAAACTAGGGTTACTATGGAAACTTAAAGGGATGGACTCCTAGGGTTTTCAAGTGCTAACGCTAGACCAAGGGATCCATATACAATTCATCAAACTCATCCACACATACTTGTCTTGAACCCTAGATTGTACACAAACTCTAAAAGACAAAGGGTTATGTGTTTTGTGAGGGAACGTGGTTAGGGTTTCCATATGACTAGGGTTTTAATTATGCCGACGAAAGTTTTATTTATCAATACCAATATCAACAATTTTAACAAAAAACCCTAGAACCATACACTCAACCTACCATATTTCATGTTGGATCCTTAATAAAATATGCCATACATACGTCAAGGTTACATACCTTTGTATTCCGGATGTCATGGTATTTTTATCGCTTTTCTTGAAGGTGTGCATCATCTCAAGATATTCTTTATTGTATCTATCTACTGACCTTTTCTTGCTTCAATATCAGTATGTTAGTCCTCTACTACTAGCTCATTAGTGATACATAGATCTAGAGAACTGTCTACAATGATATCCCTTTTAACCAGGAATTTCTTGAAATGACTATCAACAAAACTATCTTGTACTGATTCTTGTTATTATTTTCAACTATTTATGCAACGACAACTCTTTCCTATGATGGAACAAAATTGAATATTTCTTTATCTTTAGTGATAGGTTGAAAAAAAAAGAACCTTCCTTCGAAGGGACGACTGTCACAATGAACCTACTTACTTCCTATGGACTGTTATCCCTTCAAAATAAATAAATTGTTTCTTCTCTACTTGTAACTTTGTGATGTACGAGTCCCACAAAGCTGACTACTACAGGTTTAACAATCTTCCTTATACCTAAAAATTTATTCAAAATGTTTACTTGAGTATTATAATGACTAAACACAATATTTTCTTGCACCAAATTTTGTGACATTACCATTGCATGTAGCTTGCTTCTTTCCAGCGTGGCCAATTAGATTATTATAACCTTGAATTAGGGCTTTCAAACATGGACCCTTATTCTTGTTGAAAAATATATAGAGCTACACTCAAAAAATATTCCAAAAATAATACCATTGTAAATTCAAATAGATGTACCTTTCAATGAAGGTCGGCTCACTGATTTTCGCTGTGTATTTTTATATGCCAATCTCATCCCAGAACCTAAAAAAATATTCTTGTCTTCTTATGCCACTTACACAGGTCAGTGAATTCTATCTTGATCAATGGTGACTATATATTTTAAGATAATCTAGACGTGTCCCTAGAAGATTTAATCTAGGTATATTTTTCTCAGAACTAGAATAGGAATCCCGACTCCCTTTTCAATATGACTGATGCTTCAATTTATGTCCTTTTTAAGTGTGTTTATACCCAGAAAAAGAGGAGATCTAGAATTGTTTCTTTATAAGACTAGAATTACTCCTTTTAGATTTCTAATTAGGCCACCATCATAGATTTGATTTAATACAAATGAGAGAACTGAACCGAAAATTCAATATGACAATCAAAACAAGGAATGTGCTAATAATTTTGATGTCTTGGTACACAAGTGTGGAGTATGATTTTTGGAATTATTTCAACAAGAATTAAGCTCAGAGCAAGGTCATCAATACCCTCTATCGTAGATCTCTTTTATGCATATGTGTATCATCTTTCAATAATTCTTTTGGCTCCATTTGTAAAGGTTACAATGGCAAACCTTTTAGGGCTTGCAAACGAGAGTCATGCACATGCCTTTCAACTTGAGACTAAGATCACTCAAAACTTGTCGAGAACGAAAGATTGATAGATAAATTTAGGATCCTTTCATATGCAGGTGAAATTTATACGTCTTGATACTTGTAACAATACTAATGCTCAGATTGAAGCTCGGTCTTGAATTTCTATGCATAGGTATAGACAGAGGATCATAAAGGGTGAGTTTCTTCTAGGATTTACAATAAAAGTTTATGCTCATAATTCTTTAATAATACTCAGAACCTTTTGAGGAATGTTTTACATCTTTCCAAGATGATAGATAATAAGGATACCTTATGACATCTTTGCTTTACTACATTAGCATGAAATTTTTAAGACTTTAGATTTTGTAAAATTACCTCATACCTTTGCTTAATTGGTCAAGATGCTTGGAATTTCTTGAGCTCCTCAAATAGACTTTCGGTCCTTCAAGATCAGAGACCTTAATATATTTCTCTTATTACGTCTGACGTTATGTCGTAGAGAGGATGGATAGCATAATGAACCTATAACTTCAATTTTTTGTTTGATAGGTTCAGTCCAGGGAGAGAAGGTATTATAGATTTTTAGTCATAAAGAAAAGTGCTTATATCCCTCCAAAAACCATTTCTCATTTCTTTGTATACTATTGACCTTATCTTTGTAATTAGGGCTAGTAATTGTGCCCAAATTTTTTTTCTTCTTTCCTTCACAAATTTGGACTAGCGAATTCACTCTTCTTGAGATGAGATGGTGCCAAGTTTAACTTATTTTTTGCTTTCACTTCAAAACTTGGCTCTGATACCATGTTGAGAAATATATGAAAAATAGTTAGGTTTTGTGGAGCTAACTTCACTTCAAGTGTTTTTGGGGAGCTAACTTTATGTTTGCAGGAATGCACTTTTATTGGAAGCCTAGTCACTCATAAGCTACAAGGCCATTTGGCCACTTGGTTTGCCTCTTATACCTCCACTCTCATAAAATTTTTCATGTATAGTTATAAATTATCATGTTAACAATGGTATTTTCAAGTCCTAAACACACATAAATCAAGTATAAACTCATTAATAATTTACCTAAGTCAATAAATATTGATCTTGTGGTTGCATTGGTGTGATACAAGTGAATTTTTGGAGGACCGTGGTTGAAGTTCAAAGTTTTATATATCACATACAGTAATAAAAATTCACCTACAATAGTGACATAAATACATAAAAATGGCTTAATAAGTACTTAATAGTAATCTCTCCTCATTGGCATAGGATTTGCATTCTTTAGGCTTGCATTAATTAGCATCTATTGTCATTTTTTGGAGGCTTTTTATGCTAGTTTGAAGTCTGATATATGCATCCTAAGGTCTAATCATAAAATTGAAAGTGGTGAAAATGGAGTTGACAAGCATCTCATCTCATTGGTGAATCTTTTGCATGGTTGGGTTTGCATATTAAGGAATGTTGTGACCATCTTCTTGGCTTCCATCTCTTGCATCATCTTAGTGTCCTATAGTCACAGTGATAAAATTTACTCTTTCCGCTGTTGTTTGAGTCTTAGGTAAAATTATAATATTTGAAAATTAAATTTGACATGTCCCTTGATTGTCAAATGGTTCCAAGTTATTGTCTAGGTGTCATTGCTACTCCCTCCACTTATCCAAGGTCACAAAAATCCATCATGGTCATTGTCATCATAATTTCAATCATAAAAATAAAAAATAGAGTCATTTCCATTCTTTGGGTCACCATCATGGGAGTTTGAAAATTGGGGAATTAAATAAAAAGGGCAACATTTCCATTTGAAGAAATTATGTTGCAGTCACATCAGTTAAAGCCTTTCTTTCAAAAGTACACATGATGTCATGAGTCAAAATCAAGTTTTTTTAGCTATAAAGTGAAATAAAGATTTCCAAGAGTTCATTCTATCCTTCCAAGTCTTCAATTTCTCCTCGCTTGCATTGAAAAACTTTCCACGTCCATCAGAAGTTCGAATTACATCACCAAATTACTCAATTCATCAGCCTGTTGTGCTTTTGTTGTGTTTATGGAAACTTGTTGTGATTTTGTTTAAGAGACATAAGGCAGTAAAGAGCAGGTGAAAAATCCATCTCATTGTTTCAAACATCTTAAAACAAGTAAGTGGGACCATTACAAATCCTTTATTTAGTCAATTTCTTCACAAAATTGATAAACTCCTTCCCTAGGGTTTAATGCTGCATTTTTGTTGTGCTTTTGTGATTTCATGTTTTTTCTTCACTTGATAAGGAAATTTTCTAGTTTCTTGACCTATACATCCAAAATACCCTTCATTATAAACTCCATACCATTCCCCTCACTTTATTTCACTCATTTCATCAATTTCCCACACAAACCCTAGCTAGTTATTATGTTTCTAGACTAGGAATGTGGTTTTCCTTTATCACTCCCTTTCCCTCACTAAAACTATGGAAATTCACTTTCATTTTCTTCCTAAAACAATTCCATACTCCCAATAAAATTTTTATAATTTTTCTTGCCCTCCATCCCCTCCATTCCATATTCTAAACTTGCTACATTTTCTCCCCTATTTTGTAGCTGAAGTCCCATTTTCCCATTCTTCCTTGAAACTAGGGTTTATTGTCAAAAAAAATATCAAACATGGTAGAGACAAGTGAAAAGAAGAAATTAAAAGGAGGAGAGATCTCAAGATATGAGAATATTCATGTTAAGGAGGTCAACGTATCAAATTTTATAAGGAAGTCATTTGAAGGGGTACGATGCCTAGGGTTTTGTAAGAAAGTGCAAGAGGTGGTTTATAACCATGAATTAACAAGTTCATTTGCTATTAATTTTAGAAGAGATCATGTCACAATTCCAGGGGTAAACTTCATGGTGTCAGGAGAGATTATATCTTCATCTACTACAATCCCTAATGAAGGAGAGATTTGGTTCAAGGGGATGGATTTAGACATTGAGCACTATAAGTGTTTCTTGAAACCACAGTACAACGACTCCCCTTCTCATATCTTTCCTAGCAGGAAATTTTTGGACAAGTACACCCCCTTGATGAGAACTACCATGAAATACTTCACTTGTGAGGGTAGGTTCAACATGTTGTATAAGTACCACATTAGGTTGTTGATGCATTTTACTTCTCAAAATTCCCTCAACTTACCTTAATACCTGTTAAGAATTTTGGTTAAAATGACAGAGAAGGTGTAGTCAAAGGGAAAGGATCATTCAACTAGTTTATTTCATGATGCCTTCATCAAACAAATAGTCCTCCACCAGCTAGCATAAATCAACGTGCCATGGGATACCTTATTGGAGGCAGCTTCTCTTCTGCTTGCCTCAAATCCTCCAAAGAGTCATAACACTCGCTTAGCATCATCTAGGCCACAGGAAGTTGGATTATCAAACAAGCCATCAGGGACAAAAACACAACCTAGAGCAGAAATTTTAGAGACCTATAACAAAGGTAGGAGGTTGATGTTTTCCCTTGAAATAATAGAGGTTCCTAGAACTAGAACTGGGGCTCAAGCAAAGATGTTTCCTAGGAATAATATCAATGAATAAGGAACTAAAATTGGCACTATGAGACAAGAATCATCAAGAGGAAAACATGATACACCATTGCAAATTGAAGAACAATCACCTCTTGATTTAGAGATGGATGACCTAGCAAAAAACCATGAAGATAAGGCAGTGAAATACACAATCAAAGAGAAAGAGGAACAGACTCAGAGAGCTCAAATATGATCTTTCCAAGGTAAATTTATGATCCAGGTGGATAATGGTGGCCACCTGCCTATTCCACTTGGTGCCCCACCATTGTTTCTTTCAGTTTTTCAGTTTCAACACAACTTACTATTTTTAGCAATTTTTCAGGTCCTGAAGAGTCCGGAGCCATTTTGAGGCCTTAAACGACGTTTTTTCGGGAAAACCAAAAGCAACATGGGTCCATGGACCGATGTTTCTCACATAAAAATTTTTATTCCTCAGATAGATCTTTCTAACGAGGTATGGTGCGTGTCAAACGAAGATCGTATGCCAAAGCTACGTCCCCAGGAAGTTGAAACACCAATTTACCCAAACGGGGCCCATAGTTTTGGTGCTTCATCTCCTAGGGTTAGGGTTTTAGATGTTTAGGGTTTTCCATTGTTTCTAAATAATAAATAGGCCCTCGAGCCTCATTGTAACATCATTTAGAGGCCTGTAGCCACCACATCTCTTCTCATAGATAAGCTACCAATGCCCTAGCTAGTTTACTTCCATTCTTACTGTAAGAAAATTTCAGTTCTTTGATATTAATGAAATGAAGTATTATTTCCGCTGCATATTTGTATTTATGGTTATCTGTGTATTCTGTTGCATTCCTACATAAATCTAGATCAATGGTATCATAGCGGTTTGATTTTTCTCGATCTTTCTTTGCATGTCCCCAACGAGGTCGGGGTATAAGGAGTTAGGGCTCGATCTAGTTGAACCTTTGCAAGATCAGCCTCGTAAACCTTGACGGATGCCCATGGGGACGAAAAGAAAGATGAGGGATCAGGAGATCCTATCAAAATATTGCTTAAGGAGGCCCTTGAAAAACAAAGGAACACAATGATGGATAACTTTGCCAAGATCCTTCAACGATTTCCCACTGGAAGTGCATTTGCATCCAACAACCACTCTAGAGGCGCAACTCCCTTTAAGGTACAAGTAAAATTTGAAATTCCCATATTTTAGGGCCAAATAGATGCATATTCCGTAGATATATGGTTGAATCTATTAGAAGGAAATTTATCGGTTCATGACTTTTCCAACCGAGAGAAGAGTATTTTTGCACTCCTCAAAGCTACCCCCCATGTCAAGGACTGGTGGGAAACCTACTGTGAGAAAAAGGATGAGACAAAACCCTCTCTATTCTCAGCCATACCCAATTGGAATTATTTCTGAGACGCCATCAAGGAACAATACTATCCCATGGGGAGCTATGAGGACAAGTACACACAATGGACCACACTGTGGTAACAAAGGGATCAAGATGTGCATGAGATGATGAATATGTTCCATACCCTGCACACATAGTTGGGTATCAAAGATTCGAAATAAAATTTGGTGCTAAAGTATTGCAGTTGTCTACATAGATACATTCAGGAGGAAATGGAGTTCCTCGACATCTCCTTGCTTGGTACGGCATACTGGTATGCTTCCAAGATTGAGCATAAATTCGAACAGAAGAAGTAATACTTTGGACCTGCGAATCAAAAGCAAGGGAAAGGTTCCCCCAAACCATAGAACAAATGACAAATCCAAGGCATGGCGGCCCAAGACAACCTGATAAAGCCAGAAGAAAATAACAACACTGTGAAGCCAAAGAAGGACACAGGAAAGTGGTGTGAGTTCCATAAGAGATCCACTCACAACAAAAGTGAGTGTCGGTCCAAGATGTCGTTGGTGCCTGAGATGAGGGCTTCTAAATCAGATGCATGCTCTGACTCTAAATCAGAACCTGACAAGGGTAATGAAAAAGGGAAAAAGATTATTGATGCAGGTCCCAACGTCACTGTTGCCACTGCGAAGATCGAGAAGGAGGAACCAGAAGATCCAGAGGAGGAGGAGCATCTCTTCCACTCCCATATGTGGGTAAAGGGTTCCTCGATACAGTTCATTGTCGAAAATGGGAGCCAAAATAACCTCATTTTAGCAGACGCCATGAAGCAGTTGGGATTTCCAACCACAACACACCCACAACCATACACCATTGGATGGCTTCACCAAGGACGAGATCTCCACGTTAGCCAACAGTTCCACCTTCCATACATCATCAAGCCCTTCACAGATAAGGTATTATGTGGCATTGCTCCTCTTGATGTTTGTGATGTATTATTAGGTCAACCATATGCTGTGTATGAGTCCTGACCTCATGTTGTTATTGTTACTTTTGGAAATAAGCTATACAGAATACCAGAGGTACCATTGCCTATCGCTATCTCTTTGGTTACTGCAAAATAATGTAGTAAGCTCATTTCCAAAACCAAGATTTTTGTTTCCTGATGATCTGCCCCCAGGGCAAGAAGAAGCCTGTGGCCATGATATCCAGACATGGCTCCTCCGCATGACAACAACAAATGGAAAAGGTTGTGGAGGAGTACGGGGACATCTTCACCTCACCTATAGGGGTACCTCTGCACTGTCAGGTCAAGTACCCCATTGATCTAACCCCAGGTGTGCTGCTACCCAATGGGCCAATCTATTGACGCTTTGTTCTGGAGAGTGATTAAATCAAGAGCCAGATTCAGGAGTTGCTACAGAAAGGTCATATCCGGTCGAGCTCATCGCCCTATGGGAGCCCGATTGTGTTGGTGCAGAAGAAGGATGGGAATTGGAGACTCTATATTGACTATCGGGCGCTGAAAAATATCACTGTCCAAAATAGGTACTCGATCCCACGTATTGATGACCTTCTGTACCAACTCAAAGGGGTGAAATATTTCAGAAAGATTAACTTGAAGTCTGGGTATCACCAGGTACCAATTGAACCATCTGATGTATGGAAGACTTCCTTTAAAGCTAAGGAGGGCCTTTTAGAATGGCTGGTCATGCCTTTCGGGTTGACGAATGCCGCCACAACCTTCATGAGGTTGATGGAAAACATCTTGTGGCCATTCACCAACTAATTTGTAGTGGTGTACTAGGATGAAATTTTGATCTTCAACTATACTTGGGAAGAGCACCTCCACCACATCTAAAAAGTCCTCCAAACACTGCGACAAAATAAGTTGTGTGCCAATTTGGAGAAGTGCACTTTTGGCATGACCCAGGTTCAATATCTGGGATACATTATTGATGAAAGCGGGGTGCATGTGGATCCAACCAAGATCCAAGCCATTTAGGATTGGAAAACCCCAACCACTCTAACAGAGTTTCACAGCTTTCTGGGTCTTGCTAATTTCTACCACAGGTTCATGTTGGGATTCTCTCATATCACTTGGCCCTTGAGTCAAGTCACGAAGGGAGGAGCGAAAGAAAAATTATTTTTGTCAGAATCTCAATAGAAGGGGTTCGTAGAATTGAAACATCACCTCTGTTCTGCCCTGGAGCTCACATTACCAGACTTGTAACAACCATTTGAGATCGAGACAAATGCCTATGACTATGCTATTGGGGCAGTTCTTACTCAACATGGGCATCCCATGACATATCACAGTGAAACATTGTTCGACACAGTCCGAAAGCATCCCACGTATGAAAAATAAATGTATTTAATTATGCAAGCTTGTTGGCAATGGAATAATTACATTTTGGGGAAGGAAAAAAACATCCACACATACCACCGACCCCTGCAGTTCATACAGACACAAGGGAAGTTGCAGAATGATCGCCATCACAAGTGGTTCACATATCTGCAACAATTTCATTTGAACATCAAGTACAAGAAGGGTAGCACCAATAATGTTGCACACTACCTCAAATGACCATCGATTGTGGTGCTAAGCACCGTTCTCAACTCTTGTGGGCATGAGACTTCTGATTGGCTGGTTCTCTAAAAGAGCAACCAGAATTCGGCCACAAATACAAGGCACTCTTGGGGGGTACACAAGTTCTAAATTTTCACCTCCAATATGCATTGTTATGTTACCTAGGACACCTTTGTGTTCCTTCAAGCGAACGTGCAAAGATGATATAGGAAGCACACTATAGTTGATTCGTTGGGAATTTCGGGGTCAAAAAAATAGTGGCAGTACTGCAGAAGTATTTCTATTGACTGAACCTTCAATAGGATGTCAAGAAGTACATCAGATCCTGCACTGCTTGTGCCATTTCCAAACCAACCATCAAGAAGCAAGGCCTCTATACTCCGATACCTACCCCTAGTTGACCTAGGGAATATATATCCATGGATTACATGTCAGGCCTCCCTTTTACTAAGCATGGAAATGACTATGTTTTCGTGGTCGTTGACAGATTCTTGAAGATAGTCATTATGGCAGCCTAGAAGAAGAATATCACAGTAGAAGCCACTGCTAAAATATTCTTTGAACGAGTGTGGGTGCACTGTGGGATCCCACAATCTATCATCTCAAATTGGGACAGTAGGTTCCTCAACACATTTTGGTCCAGCCTCTAGTCAATGCTGGACACCAAGCTCACCAAGGCCACAACTTTCCATCCCCAAAATGATGGGCAGACAAAGGTCGTCAATAGGATGATTGTACACATTCAACGCATGTACAATACAAAGCATCCATGTACATGGGATGAGAGCCTCCTCTATGTACAACATAGTTATAACCGGGCTCTCCACAGCTCAACCGACCACATCCCCTTTGAGGTGGGCTTGGGATTCCAACCACTATGTCACATTGACGTAGCCATGCCATTTGCGGTTACTCAACTCGATTTGGCTCATATCCATTCTGAAGTTGACCAAGTGAACAGCTTCATCGAACGCATTCAACACATCTGCCAATAGGTTCATGACATATTGGACAGAGCTAATGCTAAGTATAAGCAATGACATGATCAACATTAGGTGCCACACAACTTCAAGGTGGGTGACAAAGTGTGGCTACATTTGCAGAAGGAGCGCCTCACTAGACCCCACTGCAAGCTTCGCCCACTCCAATATGGGTCATACACCATCACCAAGGCTGTAGGGAATAATTCCATCGAGCTTAGTATTCCACCATTCCTTGGTCTGCACCCAATATTCAATGTGGACTGCCTTCGTCCCTACTTCCCACCTTTATTGGACACCTCTAACATTGCAGAACAACTCACACCAATAGAGTTAAACCCAGACTGCATGGAACAGGCCACCACAGATTTTATCATGGACATGAAAATCAAGAAAACTCACCAACAGAAGATCTAACAGTATCGGAATGTCAAATTTTTTCAACTCCTGCACCAAGGCAAGTGGTTCACCAAGGACCAAGTTCAGCAGAAGTTTCCTCATATCATGGAGAAACTCAACACAATGGGGAATATTGCTTCCTAAGGGGGAGGAATGATCCAAGTGGATATTGGTGGCCACCCACCTATTCCTCTTGGGGCCCCACCATTTTCTCTTTTAGTGTTTTAGTTTTGGCACAACTTACCATTTTTAGCAGTTTTTCAGGTCCTGAACTTCCAGAGCCCTTTTGAGGCCCTTAACGACGTTTTTTGGGAAACTCGGGAGCAGCATGGGTCCATGGACCAATGTTTTGTCACATGAAAAGTTGTACTCCTTGGATAGATGTTTCTAACAAGGTATGGTGCACGTCCAATGAAGATCATATGCCAAAGTTACGTCCCTGAGAAGTTGAAACGCCAATTTTCCCAAATGGGGCCCATAGTTTTGGCGCTTCATCTCCTAGGATTAGGGTTTTAGATGTTTAGGGTTTTCCATTGTTTCTAAATAATAAATAGGCCCTCAAGCCTCATTTTAACATAGTTCAGACGTCTGTAGCCGCCACATCTCTTCTTAGAGATAAGCTACCAATGCCCTAGCTAGTTTATTTCCATTCTGTCTGTAAGAAAATTTTAGTTCTTTGATATTAATGAAATGAAGTCTTATTTCCACTGTATCTTTGTATTTATGGTTATCTGTGTATTTTTTTTCATTCCTACATATATCTGGATCAATTTCATGGTGTATTTTTGCGATAAGAAAATAGGCAGTTAAAACTAAACCCATTATTGCTAAGAAAACCACAAGGGGACCATCCATCATCCAGCAAGCCAAATGTTGTGGTAGAAAAATAAAAGGGTAAATCCATCATAGATGTGGAGAAATTGGAAGAAAAGGACATTTAGATGCAACATAGAAGGCCTAAAACTAGAGCAGTGGCAAGAAGAGAAAAACATGAAAAAGAGCCATCTCCTCCTCAAGCCCACAAAGACATCAATGACACCATAGCAGCTGAAATTGAAGAAGACAGGGAATAATATATTGTGTTAGTAAATGATCATCTAGAGAATCTACTGAAGAAGGCAAAAAGAGACACTTCCATGTAGAGGCACATGGCAAGGTACTGCTACACTAGAAACACTATTTGCAAAGTTAAGGTTAAGAACATGAAGAAAAAGCTCAAGAAGAACCTAATCAAGCTCAAGAAAAATGATAATATGGATCTATTGGTTGATGCATACTTAGTTGTTTGAGCCATGATAGAAATATGGAAAAGGAGAGAAATTTTGGAAAAATTTTGAGAATTTTTAAGCTTTTTGTCACACAGGCAAAACTAGTGCACATAAATGCAGCGAGTGCTCACTCCGCTTTTTCCTAGAGGATCCAAATGAAGATTGAAAAGCATATGGAGATGGATAATGATGTGAGGATAATCTAAAATTACTTTTGTAAGCTTGAAAGTTTATATATGTTCACAAAATGACAAAATAATGCCCATTTTTTACCTTTCTGCTACTATTTCAAACCACTCACTGCACTTCTGGGATAACTTGACTTCAAGGAAAATTTTCAGAGGTTTGGAGCAGTTTTTTCTAGTGCTTGATGATTTTTAGGTGTAGTAGACATCTACAGCTTTCCAAACATACCATTTTCTGCCAAAACCTCATCTAGGAAGACCTCCAAATCATCCTCCAAAGTTTTGTTGTGCTTCTACTAATGTTGTTGTGTTTCTGAGAAATTTTGTTGCGTTTCTGGGTTTGAAGATTTTTCTTAAGATGTGGAGGTCAAAGGTTAACTTGGTTGATATAAAGGCTGGTTCATGAGTTTTTTGATGATAAATAGGCCTATTAATGGTCATCTTTTTAAAATAATCTTATGTGTAATGACTTGAGAGAAAAGCTCAACTAGTTAGCTAAAAAAAGGGAAAGTTGTTTCTAACTCCCTTAGGATTAGGGAATGAGTCATTAGGTTCTTTACTTAGTTGTTATGGATTAGGATTCGACCCCTAGAGGTGGAATCTTGTTTTATATTCTATATGTACTCAAAATAAAGTCAGTGAGAGGGTTGGATACTTGAAGTTCATACTTTTGGAACTTGTGTACTTGAATTTGGCAGAAATAATATAGGAGGTTGCATCTATTTTTATGGGATTCATGTGTTGTGGCTGGTGAAACTTTTTTTCCTTAATATTTATTATGAATTTTATTATCATATGTTTCTATCAGCCATCTATACTTCTTCCTATTCTTATCTCTTATGTGTTAAACAGAAATCATTGTTAGAAATATTTTGCTTTGTTTGAGATTTTCATCTAATTGTTTCTCTCCCAAACAAGTGAATTCATTATGCTCACTTATTTCCTTCTATATGATTTTATTCTCACCGAAATACAGTGACAAAATCAATTTGTGTCATTGATTACACCTACCTTGCCTCATTTTGTGTCTGCAACTGATATTTTAGAATACTTGGCCTAGTTCCTAAACTTGATGCTTCTTTATCTAGAAAACCCTAATCAAAACACTATTGAGGTGATAACTAGCCTAAAATATTAATATTCTCCAGTCACTTCCATTGGTTGTGAGGTTGATTTTGAGAGATACCTCTCCAATTTGGTAGGGCTAATACCAAGTCAAAAGTTGGTATATGGTTACCTCTTTGGTTTCCTTTCTCAGCCTTCGGAAACTAAGGAGTGCTAACATTTTGGCATCGTTGTCGAGGAGCAAAAGGTCACATTTTCCCCGAGTGTGAAAGACAAGGATCAACTCTAATTTTTGATGGTTGACAGTGATCAGATGCATGAAGGCTAAATTATTCACTTGGTAACTCCAACTTGATCCAAATACTTCATTGGCAGTAGGACCCACAAATCGACATGAGTTATCAGTCCAAAAGATATGCTCCTATGCATTGAGATCATGCTCCAGGATTTCCAAATCATATACCTCAGGTAGATTGGAAAAAATAGTTGCCAAAATTCAGAGATGTAAAAGGTGATGATGCTACACTTAATTTAATAATATTTCATATGCATGTGCATAAGAAGAGGATAAATTTTCATGAATATTGTTTAATGAAGATGTGCATGAGCACATTATAAGAAAGAGCACGGTTTTGGTATGAAATATTTCCTCCTTCTTGTATTTATTCCCTCAAGTATTTTCACTCCATATTTTTTGAGAAGTATAGAGAAACATATCCTTCTTTACTTTTGATTGAGGATTGCGGTGATCACTTTGAGAATTTTATTCAAGAGCTGGAAAGTGCTTATGGCAATGAAAAGTTTATGGATGAAGAAATATTAGATGCTTTGAATGAAAACCCTTTTCACCACCATGAGAAGATCATGGGAGTCTACCCTGGATGACATCGAACTTGAGCAGAATTCTTCAAAATATGACATTGATCTTCCATATTCTGAAGTTGATAATCATTCGTAGCATTCATGGATTTCTTTTAGTGAATAAGATACATATGATAATCGCCATTTTAGTTGCCCTCTACTCCTTGATGAAGATACTAATTTAGAGTTGGATTGCATTAAGATTCCTGAGAGTCATAATTCATCCATTGAGTTCGAAATTAATGAGCAGCAGGTTTTTTTCCTACAACTTAATGATCAAGCTGTTCAGCAGATTTTAAATCAGCAAGAAAAAGAAGAAATAGATATAGTCAAATGTTTTATGCTTCTTCTAAGGAACTAATGGAAAAAAAGGAATATTTTAGATCCATTTAATCATTCTTATTCTCAAGAATGTGAGAATGTAGCCCAAGACATTCAAATTGAAAAGGTATCTAATGTAGAGTTGCTTATTACTATTCCTATTATGGAAGAATGTATTAACAATGATCTTGTTCAAATAGATGTTGATTATACTACCCCTCAAACTCTCAATCCAGATTTACATGAAGAAACACTCATGCAAAAAATTTCAAATTTGGAGGATGATAGACCAACCGTTGTCATTCATTTGGAGAACAATCCTAAAAGAGAACAACCATTGATTACAAAATATGTTTACCTTTATCCTCTTGTTGATCTAGAAGAGATAATGTTTCATGATTTTCAATACCCCTTGGGCAGTCTTTTGGAAGAAGTTGACTCACTGTTCATCCTTCTTGTTGAGTGTGATAGGAAATGAATCTCCATGCTGAAAAAAAAAAAACATATATATAAGTATAGAGGTGTACTTAAACATCCCTTGGGTTGTCAAATTCATGAATTTATAATGCATATTATCAGCAAAAAATTGACTGTAATTATACATCAAGGTAGGTTGATGATATTTGGAAAAAATGGAGAAGTATCCAAGGATGGGTTCATCTACTTTCCTGTCATATGGATATCCTAACAAACAAGACAATAGAGAGATGATATGTATGGTGGCTTTAAGGAACAATGAGGATAGCTAGGGTGGATTTATTTTTGGTAATTCAACATCATCATGTAAAAAGGTTTCAAATATTTGGGCTCATGTAGCACCACCAGTTGATCCCACATTGTATAAAAGTCTAGTTGGTAGTTTGTTGTATCTCACAGCAACTAGACCTAATATCATGTTTGCAGCTAGTTTTGTCTCCAAGTTATGCAGTAACCTAAGATTTCTCATTGGAAGGTTGCAAAATGAATGTTAAGGAATATTGCATGGGCCATAGAATATGGTTTTTTTCTACACAAATTCTGAAAATTGTTCACTTTCAAGCTATACAGGAATTATAGATGATCACAAAATCACCTCAGGTATGCTTTTAACCTTGGAACCAATATGATTTCATGGGAGTCAAAGAAAAAATTAATCATTTCAATATATTTTGTAGAGGAAAAATATGTAGCAATGAATTCAACAACTTGTCAAGCAGTGTGTGTGGTTGAGAATATTATTGAAATATATTTTAAATGTTCAGAAGGAGCCAATTCCTATTTACTGTGATAATAGTTCAACAATTTCTTTATCAAAAAAGCATGTTTTCCACAAAAATATCAAGCACGTTGACACACGTTTTCATTTCATCTGTGATATAGTCAATGCTGGGAACACAGTAGTTGCTTTTTTTGGTTCCAAATATCAACTTGCATATATTTTCACAAATCCATTGGGAAAAAATGTATTTTAATTTCAAAGAGACCAATTATGCATTCTAAGTGCCTCTACTTGTAACAAATGAGATTAGTAGGGGATGTTGAGATATTAATCTCACTGTCTTCTAGGTGTCACAGTCAGTTTAATTTTACTTCAATTTAGTCGAGTTTCACTTCAGTTTGTTGATGTTTTCTATGTTTTCTATTTAAATATTTTGAATATTGAGAAGAGAAATCTCTACTCCACTATTTATCTTCATTCTTTGTCAATGATGGTAACTACCACTCCTCCCTCTCGCACCCTAGTGCCTCATTCGAACCCTCGCTAGTCGAGGACAACTCAATGACCAAAAGCCTTGCCTTGAGGGTTAGATTACCAGTAAATCTCTAGGAAACCCATATTATAATTGTTGTGCTATATTTTTTGCAGTCTCCTATTGTCTTGATGTTATTCTTCTCTTATTTTCCTCTCATTTGCAGGTATAGTCTCCAAAGCTTAGGTAATTTTTGGGATTATTGAGTGTTTTGATGAATTTTCCCAATGTTTTGCGGTGTGGAGGATGGATGCACCTAAAAGCTCATTTTAGTAGTTGCAAAAAGAAATATGCACCCGAAAGTTAGGGATTTCCAGGAAATACACAAAGACAATGAAAATTGAAATAACGTCTAATTCCCCCCTCGTGGTAGTTTGATTTCCATATTATTTGTTTACAATGACTAAATAGGTTTGTCCAAAGGCATCAAGACTGTACAAGTGCAGCCTAAGAACTCACAAAATCAACATTTCTAACTTAGGGATTCCACTGGCTCCAACCAGCTCAAGAATACCCTAACTGGAAACATCCTACATTCCCTTAACAAGGTCTTGTTTAAGGGATTAGTCTTATGTATCTCCCTTCTTATTTGTATTAGGTTCCTCTCTTAACCTCTTGTCTTATTTTCCCAACTGGGATGATTTATCTCCATGGATGGTAGCAAATGCCCTCTAATTATCTAGTAAATGAACTTTCACTTAGTGGCTTTTCCCCGTAATTTCCTTGGTTGCAATAACCAACTTATTTATGATATTAAAGTAACTTTAAACCATTTAAATTTTATCATTAGGCTTTCCATTCATCCCATAGTATTATCAAGTCATGGAAGTAAAAGTAAATTATATATTTAATTTTCACGATGGGGTGTTACATTCTTCCATCTTGATACGAATATTAAGGGAGGCAGGTGACCATGAATCTTCCCTCGATTGAGTAAGGTGACGGTGTAGGCTCCACCCGCTCCCTCTCTATCACTTAGAATATAATTATCACCCTTTGAGCAAATAAAGTTGATGTATTTTTTAAAAGGATAAATAAATTTAAATAGCATCACCATGTAAATTTTTGATTATATATAGATTTTTGTAAGTTTCATTTAAAAAAACATAAATATCATATAATTTTTAAATTATCATCATATAATTTTTTTAATTATAAATGATAAATAAGTTTAAGTAACATCATTCTATAATACTTTTATTTATTTATCAATTCTACGCTATGTGTTGGAGAGAAGCATTTACCCTCTGTTGCGTGAGTTGTTCGAGCTAGGGTTACGCACTCATGGAGGTGCTGGGAATGCCCCATGTGCCTCCCCCTCCCCCTCCACCACCATATTCTGCTAATGATTTCAACCTGTTGCTGACATCCCTTCCAAAGAAAAAAAATGCGAAGCTACTAAGTTTGTAAAGAAGCTTGACGATATTCCCGAAATTTCTCTTCCCCCAGAAACTCCGATCCAGGTAGCTCTGTCTCTGGTAGATCATGCCTTTGTTGGCCAGTTCACAAGACTTTGGCCCTCTCCAAAATCCATAGAGAAATGGGTCATCAAGAACTGGGTGCCATTGATTAAGAACAACGTCACCTCTTATTTCTTGGGGAGAGGGTTCTTCCTGTTCGAATTTACTTCAAAAGACGATAAGGATCTGATCTTACAGAATGTCCCCTACTTCATGGGCCTTCAGGGCTTGTATCTTCACAAATGGAAGCTGGATTTTGACCCTGCTATCGATGTTAACATGACGGTCTCGGTGTGGGTTAGGCTTCCAAATATTCCAATCCACTGTTGGAACTGGGAATCTTTTAAGCACATCGGCAATGCCCTTGGGAAATTCATAGATAGGGCGAACAATAAGGACCAATATGACTGCGCTAGAATATACATGGAGGTAGATCTAGAGGTGGGTCTTCTAGAGGCCATAAAATCAATGTCGGAAGTTGGAACCATGTGAAGAAACTTGACTATGAACAACTGCCCTTCAAATGTGGGAAATGCCATGTCTACGGTCACTTTGCTAGAGGTTGTTCGTCCAATTCTGAGGTAGAGAAAGGGAAGGAGGAGGGCTGGAATCAGATCAAGCATTCCAAGACTTCTCATAAACCCCATAAGTTCAGTGCCCCTAAAGGCAAAGGCCCTCAGCTAGCCCCTACCAAGAAAACCCCTCCCAGGATGGGGCAAGAAAACAAATTTGGACCTCTAAGCTCGCAAATAGAGGAAACTCAGGAGGCCGAGATCCAAAAGGCTATCTCCCTAGGAAAATGCACCCCCTCCACCTCATTAAAGGGTGTAAGTCTTTGCCCGAGAAAGCTCTAAAGGAAAACCCCCATAAGCTGAGGAGGAAGATCAAGATTCGGGGGACTTGGAGGAGGAAGGAGAAATAGGAGATTCTCAAGCCTCTGTCAGGAGATCCACAAGAGGAAGCAAGACCGACCAGGAAAAAAGAGAGCAGGAAACGTATAAAGAAAATCTTCGGGGTAGCCAACCAACCCTCGAGAAGCTACTAGCAAAAAATCTGAAGATGACGAGAAACCAGTCCCAAGGCTCCAAGGGAGCCCATCAGAACAAAAGTAAATAATGAAGGTTGTCTCCTGGAACTATAGAGGTATGGGGAGAAGAGCCAAAGAAGAAGCCATAAAAAAATTAATAAGGATAGAAGCCCCTGACATACTTCTCATTTAGGAGACCAAAATGGAGGACTCAGTCTTCCTACAAGCAAGTAAGAAAATTTGGAACAAAAGTGGAGCGAAACCAGTCTCAGCCTGTGGAGCCTCAGGAGGGTTGGGCACCATTTGGAATGCTAACAAGTTCTCGATAGTTTATGAGACCCTAAATACTCATTGGCTATTTTTAAAAATGCAACGTCTCATCACAAAAGAGATCTTATATCTCTTCAATGTGTATGTCCCAGTTAATGCTGGGGAGAAGAAGGCCTGCTGGGATTCCATAGGAAGCCTGGTAGATCTAGTGAATCTGGAAAATATCATCATAGCCGGTGACCTCAATCTCACTCTTCTTTCGGTAGAAAAGAGAGGTGGCAGCATTGTTCGGGATCCAACAAGGGAATGGGCAGAGGACCTTATGTAGTACTGGGACCTGCTAGACATCAAGCCTTCTTCTGGTAAGTACACTTGGTCCAATAAAAGAGTAGGTCTAGGTAATATCGCTGCAAGTCTTGATAGATTTTTCATTCAAAGCTCCTTCCTTCTCCTAGGGTTAGAGGCTAGAATGCATATTCTCCCTTACTGTGTTTTTGATCACAAACCCATCAAGCTCGAGCTCCTGGCTCACCTTGATCTTGGACCAATCCCTTTCAGATTTAGCCCTCTTTGGGTCAAGGAGCCTGACTTCATGCACATGGTCAAGGAAATTTGGATGTAGCCTATTAATGGCTCCCCTTTTTTTGTTTGGGAGGAAAAACTCTAAAGAGCGAAAGTTGCCCTAAAAAGTTGGGCCAAAACTCTACCCAACCCTGCAATCGAAAGAAAAAAATCCAAAGCGTGTTAGATCTCCATCAACTACAGTCGAAAGATGCTAATATTTATTAAGAGACTCTAGGCAAAGAGGCCCATCTTTAGCAGAATTTCCATAAGGCATGCCTGGCCGAGGAATAATATTGGAGGAAAAAATCTCATAGCCTCTGGCTTAAAGCAGGGGACAGGAACTCCTCTTTTTTTCACAAGAAAGCCTAGGCCAGGAAATGCTCAAATTCCATCGCTGAAATCAAGGAAGAGACTATCATTCACAAGGGCTTTGTAAGCATCAAAAGAGAAGCCTTCCTTCATTTTAAAAATATGTATAGTGAGGAAATGGAATTGGGCCAGAATTCTAATATCATGGATGTGGTTCCCCCCTCAATTACAGCCGAGATGAATCAAATGTTAGAAGCTAAAGTCACCAAGAAGGAAGTTATGGATGCCCTCTTTGCTATGGACCCCGAAAAAGCCCCAGGACCGGATGGATTCACAGCCAGATTTCTCCAATCCCGTTGGTAGATTGTGGAAAATGACCTCTTCAAAATGGTTTTAAAATCCCAAGTATGTCAAAAAATCAGAGGTAGTACAAACTCTGCGTTCCTTGCCCTTATCCCTAATGAGAAAGGAGCCAATTCATTCAACAAATTTCACCCGATCTCGCTGTGTAACATTGGATTCAAACTGATTACCAAAGTGATCGCTAACAGATTGAAGCATATCCTCCACAAAATTATACCGGAGAATCAAGGGGGCTTCATTCATGGTAGGCAGATTGTGGACAATTTCATCTTAGTCCAAGAGGCGTTCCACTCAAGTCTGCATCACAATGAAAAAGGTATGGTTGTCAAACTTGATCTAGAAAATGATTTAAACCGAGTTAGACATATTTTTCTATTGAATGTCTTACACAGGCTTGGGTTTTGTTCGAGCTTTATAAACTGGGTTTGGGATTGCATCTCAGAGCCCTGGATTTCTCCTCTGGTGAATGGAAGAGCTGCTAAATTCTTAAAAGCCTCAAGAGGACTTAGGCAGGGGTGTCCTCCTTCACCTCTACTTTTCGTCCTTCAAGATTTTGTCCTCATCTTCTACCTTTATAAGAAGTTGCAAGACCATGAGATCACTGGGCTAAGTATAGCAAGAGGGATTAAAAACATTAATCATGCCCTCTTTGCCGATGACACCTTGTTGCTGGGTGCTTCCACTGTGCTTTCGGCTACCAGGTTCAAAGGAGTGCTAGATGAATTTTATGAGGAATCTGGCAACATTATAAATAATGGGAAATGCCACATTTATTGTTGGAACATTTCACCTAGCTCGCTCAACTCTATTGCCAGATGTTTTGGATTTGCTGCCTCCTCATCCTGGACTTCCTTCAAGTATCTTGGTCTTCCTGTATTTCTCAAGAGAGCCTATAGTAGAGACTGGCTTTGTAGGAACCTTAATTGTTAATTTCCTAAATTTTACACTTAATTTCGGAAGGAATTTCGGATTTTTTCTTTGGAGAGAGAGACTTAGCTAAATCAACTAACGAAGTCACTACAATTATCGGCTTTGTTAATGCATACATTCTAAGACATCCTTTGGCTCTTTGGCCTGAAATGAATTTCATCCTGTATAAATATAAATTGACGATAAATTTGGTTTGATCATGACGATAATGAAATTTCAATTTTTGCATAAGGAACTAATCGAAACATGGGAAAATACCTGGAGTATAGCTGATGATTTTAATGGTGGTTCTCCTCCTGTGATGCTGTGGACAGTTGAACAGTTCACCGAAACAATCAAGTCCTCCCAGCCAATCCAGGAACAATCCCAGACCCAGAGGATGTCTCCTCTGCCCCCGTGCCCAGATTTCCAAGAAGAACAGAGACTCCCCCTCGGTACAAATCCTTTCTTATCATCATCTCCTTTGGTAATCCCTTCAAGTTCAGAAAAAAAGACCCCTTCCTCCTTCGAATCAATTTCCTTATATAAATTTCTCCACCGCCATACATCCTATCCCACCGCCTCTTTTCCATTAAGATAAGATCTTTTTTTAAAGGAAGGTACGAATGTCATTTAAGGATATGTTAGTGGTATTAAAGAGGAGGTGCTCTTATGGCTATCCAATTTGTTGGAATATACGGCTGAATTTAGAGTACCTTTATGATTTAAGGGTTATGTTGGAATATTTAACTTAACTATATATATATATATATATATATATATTTTAATAAATTCAAATTTTATTTTCTTTTCATTAATCCTTTTTATATGCTTTATACTAAATTAATATGAATTTTAATCTGAAACCTTAATATTAATTTCTAACTCAGGTAATCTTGATATTAGTAGTTAGATGTACTAGTACGATGTGTGCGAGATAGGCAGGTGTAGCTATCAAATGTCTATACCGTACACACGCTAATATCATTGTGTATAACTCGGGAACGGGTTGTTACATACTTCCTCCCTTCAAAAAAACTTCGTCCCGAAGTTCAGGATTTCATATACTCATATCAATATTGTGTTTTTAGGGATTAGGGTGATTGTAGAATGCTTGTAATTTTAAGATTTGAATTTATGTTTGAATAAGTATGTATTGGTAATTTAATTGTTACTTCCCATCTCATTCGAATCTCCAAACTATTCTAAAATCATCCTATCCTTCCTAACCTCTTCCACTCCCATCCTATCCGTCCTCTATAGGAATATGCCATGGCATCAGTTTTATTGATCCATTCATAGACCTTAAGGATGCCAGTGTCGATTACGTCGACCTGACATGCTTGTAGGCATCCGGCAGTCATCATCACACGTCTAGGGGAGCGTGACTCGCACAGTCGTCCCATGACTCCAGGTATTGGAGGATAAACGGTGGGCAACACCTCCACCCCTCCCAGTAGGACCAAGATTAACACCCTATCGTGGGATCTCAGGGAGTCTCAACTGTTCTTGGAAATCTGTCATCACGTAGATTGCTTCGGTAATCTGTTTTTCTGCATATTAATCACTGGTACATAATCTGCAATGTAAACACTCGTACACATATTACAGCATATGCATCTATATTGTTCATAACCAATTGTTACCCATATAACAACCTCTACATATTCAAAATACTTTGATATTTGTGATATCGATCCTAGAACTTATATATATAAAAAGAAAATTTGTTCACATAGGTATCAATATGTCCAATAAAATTTCTCATTTTAGATACTGCTTCTATTTAGTTCATACATGTTCTATTTATGATGCATTGCTTTAACCATTTTCAATCTGTATACCAATATGTTTCACTTTTCATATTCAAAATGTAGTTACGCTTCTATTTCCTTTCTTTTGATCATATTTGAAATGTAATGAAATTCATCAATAGATAGTTTCATCTATAATGTTTAATCTATGATTTCATATTCTTGCAATGTTAATTTAAATGACACCTCGCATATTGGTATCCATGCATCAGTAAATTTAAACAAACAGCATATATCATGTATCACTAGAGCGAAGTAGCATTCTATCTTTATGGGTATCCATGTACCAGCAAAGTAAAAACTCGTTTTTATGTAGTATTTCAAAATTTCAAGTATCAAAATTTGAGCAGTCATATATACATATAAAGTTTCCAGTTCTCAAAATTTAGCATAAGCTGGGGTAATTCTGGCAGAAAGTCTCAGCATCCTCCCAAGTCGCTGATCCAGGACTATACTTGTCCCACTGGACTTTAACTTGGTCTATCCGGCGGTTCCTGAGCTGTCGAACCCTACGTTCCAAAATACGTAGTGGTTCGACCGTTAGGGTTCCCTCGTCCGATACCTGCAGTTCCTTCCATTGAAGGTCATGAGATTTATCAGCAATATAATGTCGTAAGGCAGATACATGAAATACGTTATGAATTTTGTGCAGGTGGGGTGGCAGTGCAAGACGATAAGCGACAGGTCCAACTTTTTCCAGGACTTCAAACGGTCCTATAAACCGGGGGGATAATTTTGTCCCCCTCCCAAACTGAATGGTGCTCTTATTTGGTCTGATTCGGATGAAAACTTGATCTCCTACCACATAGCTTCTATCTGTCCTGTGAGTGTTCGCATAACTTTTCTGTCTATCCTGAGCCTCTTTTAACCGTTGTCTAATCAGTTTTACCTGATCCTCCATCTCTTGGATCAAGTCGGGTCCGACGATTATTCGGTCTTCTAACCTGTCCCAACTCAACGACGTTCTGCAAGGTCTTCCGTATAAAGCTTCGAATGGCGGCATCCCGATTGAACTATGATAGCTATTGTTGTAAGAAAATTCTACCAAGGGTAAGTACTTTTCCCAGCGTGACTGTTGGTCCATAACATACATCCTTAGCATATCCTCGAGTACTTGATTTACCCTTTCTGTCTGTCCATCGGTCTCAGGATGATAGGCTGTACTCAAATTTAACTGAGTTCCCAAGGCCGACTGCATACAATTCCAGAACCTTGATGTGAACCGAGGATCTCTGTCGGATATGATTTTCTTAGGTACTCCATGAAATCTGATAATTTCATTTATGAATACCCGTGCTACGTCAGCTACTTCATAAGTATCTCTTACTGGGATGAAATGGGCACTTTTGGTTAATCTATCCACCACAACCAGAATGGCATTATGCTTTTGTTGCATAAGAGGCAGCCCAACGATAAAATCCATAGAAATTATCTCCCATTTGGTCATAGGGATGTCGTGAGGTTGTAAGAGACCTGCTGAGTGACGATGATCAGCTTTTACCTGCTGACATTCAAGACACCTAGCGACAAATTGAACAATGTCGTTTTTCATGCCTGACCAGAAGAAGAGTCTCTTAGTGTCAGCATACATCTTCTTTACCCCAGGATGTGCACAATATACTGCCCAGTGTGCTTCCTTCAAGATGGTGTTTCGGAGATCCCCACTATCTGGTATATACATCCTTCCGTGAAATCGTAGAATTCCATCTTCTTCCAAATCATACCCTTCAAACTTAGGTTCCTTCGAATGGTTGCTTTCGAGCCCCGACCTTACTTTTAAGTACCAAATATCTCTTACAAGATGTTCAAGCACTTGACTTCTCAAGTTCACCCTGATAGGTACGAGGGAGAATATTCGAGGTCTTCTACTTAATGCATCTGCTACAACATTCTCCTTCCCTTTGATATATGAAATCGCAAAATCGTATTCGCTTAGGAGTTCACTCCATCGTCTTTGTCTTGCATTCAAGTCTCTTTGGGTGAATAAATACTGCAAACTTTGGTGGTCACTTTTAAGCACAAAGTTTCTCCCTACCAAGTAATGTCTCCACATCTTTAAAGCTAAGACCACCGCGGCTAACTCCAAATCATGCGTAGCATAAAGTTCTTCATGGGTTTTTAATTTTCTCGAAGCGTATGCTATTACGCCTCCTTCCTGCATTAATACTGCGCCTAACCCTTGCTTAGATGCGTCGGTACACACAGTAAAATCTTTATCCATATCCGGTACTCGCAAAATCGGTGCACTAGTCAATAATCGTTTAAGTTCAGAAAAAGCTTTATCACACTCCTCAGTCCACTCATACTTAACACCCTTGCGCTGAAGGTTTGTGATGGGTTTTGCAATCTTGGAGAATCCCTCCACAAACCTTCGGTAGTAACCTGCTAAACCCATAAAACTACGCACTTCATGTGCATTCTTAGGTATCGGCCACTCCCTGATTGTATTTACCTTTTCAGGATCTACGGAGATTCCTTCGCCGGATATGATATGACTTAAGTAATGGATTTTCTTCTGAAAGAAAGCGCACTTAGATAATTTTCCATATAACTTGTGCTCTCTGAGACAAGATAACACTATCTAAAGATGTTCTTCATGCTCCTTCTCATTCTTAGAGTAAATGAGAATATCGTCCAGGAAAACTTGTACAAATTTGTCGAGATATTTGCGGAGAACGCTATTCATAAGGTTCATGAAGACTGCAGGTGCATTGGTCAACCCAAATGGCACCACAATGAATTCATAATGCCCGAAACGAGTTCGGAATGCAGTCTTAGAAACATCACTCTCGCTTATCCTGAGTTGATGATAACCTGATCGCAGATCGATCTTTGAAAATACCGAAGCTCCTTTCATTTGATCAAAAAGGTCGTCAATGCAAGGCATTGGATACCTATTCTTTACCGTGGCCCGGTTCAAATTTCGATAGTCCACACACAGTCGTAATGAACCATCCTTCTTCTTGACAAAGATTACAGGAGCACCCCATGGTGAAACACTGGGTCGAATGTGCCCTACATCTAACAGTTCTTTTAGCTGTATTTGCAACTCTTGAAGTTCCGGGGCAGTCATTCGGTAAGGAGTTTTAGATATAGGTTCCGTACCAGGTTTCAATTCAATGGTGAGGTCTAGCTCTCTCCTAGGAGGCAGTCTAGGTAGTTCCTTTGGAAAAACATCCGGAAATTCTGCTAGAATCGGATACTGATCTAAGGAAGGCCCTTTTTCTTTGCTTACCATTTGAACGGCATACACTTGACAACCCTTCCTCAAGCACCGCTTCATCTGCATGGCTGAGATGAAACACAAGGATACCTTTCTCTTAATACCTTGAATTTGGATTGTCTCACCCATATCATTTACGCAAAGTATTGTTTTCCTGGAACAATCTACCCATGCTCGATGAGATTCTAACCAATCCATTCCTATCACCAGGTCGTAAGTACCTAGGGCTGTGACATATACTTTTAGTTTGGTCAAACAGACTCCTAGATCAACTTTGCAATCTTCCACACATAATTCTACCGATTGAAGGTCTCCTGAAGCCATTTCTACCTGTCTAAAATCGTCTTGTTTGCAGGCTGCCAACCCACATTTATTCAATGCATAAGATGAAATAAAACTATCAGTAGCTCCAGTGTCAAATAAGATTTTGAGTTTTATTCCATTGATAGTACCTGAAGATTCCACTACCGTGGATTGATGTGCTGCTTGGTTGTTGTTAACGACAGCATGGATTCTATGATTGCTTTGGGCATCTGATGATGGTTCTTTTCCTGTTTGCCGAGAGTTCTCCGGACAATCACGTCGAAGATGAGGTCCTCCACACCCCAACAGTCCACTCGGGTTGGTCCTTTTGCGTTTGACTGAGAAATCCCCGACCAAGAACTCTGTCCCCTGGTGCTGCTTCCTCTCCCGTTCCTTCCCCGATTACCACTCCCTCGAGACCTCCAAGTACTGATGTTTGAGGACCCGGAAGCTATTGCATTTATGGTCCTGGGAGCTCCTGCCCCCGCTCCTCTTGGGGTAAATCTGTTACCATAAGGAGGTGGTCTCGAGTTATTTCCTCGGAAGAAATTTCGAGGAGTTCTTCCTGTAAATGCCTGCGGTATTGGTTCAGCTGCCCTGAAATCCCCTTTTATCCCCAGATGTTCTTTTGCATAACGAGCACATTTAACCGCCTCTGCCACTGTCGGTGGCTTCCACATTCTTACCAAGGCTTTGATCCGAGGATTTAATCCAAATACGAAATGCTCGGCCTGGCGTTCATCCGTGTCTAGATAAGGAACATATTTCACAAGTTCCATGAACTTTATCTCGTATTCTTTCACGGTTTTACCACCTTGGGTTAGAGTATGGAAGGCTCCGGCTTGCTGCTCTTGAAAGAAAGGCGGTAAATATTTCGCACGGAATCGGTCCACAAACAACTCCCAAGGAACGGTATCTGAAGTGAGATGCAGCTATTTTTCCATATTTCCCCACCAAATCAGAGCATTCCCCTTGAGTTGGAATACAACGATATTTGTTTTAGAAGTCTAAGAATATTCTCTTAATGCGAAGCATCTGATCATCCATTCCAACCATGCTTCGGCATGTTCTCCAGCTCGTCCTCCAGAGAATTTCGGGAGTTTAATCTTTTGCAGTTCCCGTGAAATATCTTCTCTGTGAGGTTTGTCATCAAAATCCTTCGGCCTTTCTGAATGTCTTTCCTCTGAATGACGTCGCTCCTCCTTGTTCCTAGTCGACTGCGACCCTTTCAAGGTTTCCATAATGGCTTCTAAAGAGCTCATCACAGTGGTGAGATCGGGCGGAGCAACCGGTGCTGACGGCGATTTTGATGGAGGTGAAGGCGATGGTGAAGGTGGAGGTGGCGGCGATGCATTTCGCTGGTGCTGCCACCTTTGGTACATGTTAAACATGATAATTTTTCCTGAAATACATAATAATAAGTTCATGAGGAGTGGATAAATTTCCAGACTGACAAAATATAATTTTCGTAAGATTTAAGCTGGCATACAGGTATAGTTCTTTTGCTATTTTACCTGCAAGCAGGTCTTACTAGTACCAAGGTCAAGGAGGGTGGCAACGCGACCTCCTTGTCCTATGCAGGGTAATGTTTGCTTACTAATTCTAGAGTGGAATGCAAGGTTTTCATAGATCAAAGGGTTGTTCTGTAAAATTTGTCTAAAAAGTTCAGTCCTAGATGTAGTTATAGAAAGGGTTATTGACTTTCGGCTACTTTTAATACTAGGAATTTGAATAAGTAGCCCAGAGTAACAATTGTTCAAGTGCCGAAATGAATTCTGGTGCACAACTTCCATTTTTTGTTCATAATTAATTTTAAGCATTTATGTAAGTACACTTACCTTATTTTAATTCTTCCCCCAACCTTTAACACTATACTTTGGATATATATATATATATATATATATATATATATATATATATATATATATATATATATATATATATATATATTTTTTTTGAAATATATAAAAAAAATTATCTACATATATATATATATATATTGGCATAACTTTTATACAATACAAATAATTTAAAATTATTTTCGCCATACTTTAAAGTTTCATATATATATTTTAGTTGAGAACCCGGAGGTCACATATTAGTTTGAAGTTCTGGCAGTCACTTTAACCCTTATACGTATAACTATACGTTGACTTGGTTTTCGGCAGTCACGTTAACTCTTATACGTATAACTATACGTGGACACGGTTTGTTGGTTGGCGATTCAAATTTACGTTTAATATATTAATGTGTTTACATTTACATCGCATTTTAATTGCGTTTAATATATTAATGTGTTTTAATTTATATACGCTTTTAACAAGGGATAAGATCCCGGCTATGGTTCTTATATGCGATGGGTTTGAATTAAATAAATGACAGCGTTTTCAAACGATGGCGGTGATGGCATTTTAAAATTAAATTTTAATTTCTATTTATATTCCCGCGATCAGATAAACCAAAACAAGTCGTGACCCGCTGTGGCATTGACTAGAGACAATGGAACAACAGGATATGTCGGATTCGTTAGCTGGCTTTACCTATGCTACCCACGATTTTTAGAATTTTGACAGCAATTCAAGTGTTCCCACCCAGAGTTTGTGGAAAACAAGTCGAAGATGACGTCTGGCAATGATCTAAGGCGCCCGAGCAATCGGTTACTTATGGATCGAACAATATACCTTCTAAATTTATTCTCATGGAATGCGTGCATGGAACTCCAGAATTTCTACATGGTTGTAACTTCTGCGTGTTGGGGCTCACTGTCTGCGACGTTCAGCGGAAATGTATTGCCCACATATTTCATCGGTAACATGGAGAGAAAGACCCAATTCACTAAACAGTATCACTATCCAGAAATTTCAGCAAACCCATGTTTCAGTTTTAAGGTGCTTCTTGCATAGAGATAGAGCCGTGGAGTCTCAATAATACGCACATTAGTTTACACAGATTTAGATGTCCAAGATATACAGAGATAAGGCACGATATCTTCAGACTTAGATATTTTTGGATGCCATAACACAGAGAGAGTTCGGATGACATGCCACAGAGATGATATTTCCCTGTGGTAACTCAAACCTTACCCCTTACTTAACACAGAGATATGTCACAGATTCGTGCCTATAGATAGAGCATAGGTTCCTCTGCTTTGCGTATAGAACAAAGATAGATCAATGACCCAACACAAAATTCGATTTTGATTAAAAATTGTTAAAAATTTGCGTTACAGAACTTAGCATAAGAGTGCTACAGAGAAAATGCAAGAGTATAGGATGCTGCTTGGATTGATTTCGAAAGAGGAATTTTGGCCATCATCCACAGTGGTTCGGAATTCATGGCTTGGACAAACCACAGATTTATCCATCATTAAACATAACTTCAGGCTGGGCAATGATTGCAACAAGGACTATTCAGATGTAAAGCTAAAATAGAAGGATGAGGTGAGTGTTTGGTATGAAGATGTCAAAGAGAGAAAAGGAAAATTTGAGTAAGTCAAGGATTTGCCCAAGAGGTAAATACTGATGGTTGGAATCCCATTTCTGAGACAGTAGAGAAAAGGTTATTATTGTATTTAGACACATCTCTCCCTACAAAGTATGTAATGAAAATATCAATCCTCCAATACCCAAGTCCATTACCCAAATGCAAGGACCGAGAGCCAAAACTTTAACTTATTCTTGTAAGTATTATGTGTTATATTTAGAGTATTTTGAGCTTATTATTGTTTATTATTTTTGTGATTATAATCTGTAACTAAATCTTTGGATTTGATGCATATGATGGTCTGCAATAAGATGCATATGATGGTCTGCAATCAGGTGAGAAAGGAGGAAAATTATGGAAGTAACATACCCTAACCGATCAGTCATCTACAGTAATAGCTGAAGGTACACCAGCAGAGGTCAGGTCAGGGTTTGCAGCAGGACATCCTCAGACATAATCTTGGCAGCAAGCAGATTCAAGGCATCTTCAGCTACAGCAGTGGCCAAAAGACTTAAAGGTATAGAAGTATGACCCGCTATCGGAAGTTTTAATGGATATGAGCATCGGTCTATCCATTTTGAAGCAATTGCTAAGAGTTAAAACCAGTACCAGGGTCCTTTTACCAATACTAATCCATGTAAACTTTGTTAAAAATCGTAATAAAGTGGTTGAATATTACTAGAAATGTGTTATTGAAATTCTGGGTTGTTTGTAGTAGAAATTTTACTGTTTTAATGGATATAAACCAGAATGACAGTGTCCCTTAAAATGAATGTTGAAGCATATTGCTCTTTCTGAATGGCTTATAACACAGTCTACTTATAACACAGTTGCTAATTTAAGCTTAAAATCTGTCTACCTTCCATAACATCATCTTACTAACAGGTCCGAGAGTTTGAACAGGCTTTGATCTGTATTAACGTTTGTCCTCTTTAAATTTTGGAACAACCAGAGACTGGTTTACACAAGCAGCAGCTTATAAATGAATTTTTAATGGGCCTATAAGGTCGTAAGAGGGTTTGAAACAAGCCTCTGATACCATATGTAGAGGCCTTAATTGTTAATTTCCTAAATTTTACACTTAATTTCAGAGAATTTCAGAGTTTTTGCTGGAGAGAGAGACTTAGCTAAATCAACTAACAGGGAATCACTGCTACAATTATCAGCCTGTTAATGCATACATTCTAAGACATCCTTTCAGCACAAATGAATCTCAACATGTATAAATATAAGTCAGCAGTAATACGATTTGATGCAGAGCAGTAATGAAATTTCAATTTATGCATAAGGAACTAATCGAAACATGGGAAAATACCTGGAGTATAGCTGATGATTTTAATGGTGGTTCTCCTCCTGTGATGCTGTGGACAGTTGAACAGTTCACTGAAACAATCAAGTCCTCCCAGCCAATCTGGGAACAATCCCAGACCCAGAGGATGTCTCCTCTGCCCCCGTGCCCAAATTTCCAAGAAGAACAGAGCTCCCCCTCAGTACAAATCCTTTCTTATCATCACCTCACTTGGTAATCCCTTCAAGTTCAGAAAAAAGACCCCTTCCTCCTTCGAATCAATTTCCTTATATAAATTTCTCCACTGCCAAACATCCTATCCCACTGCCATACCTCCTATCCCACCACCTCTTCTCCATTAAGATAAGATCTTTTCTAAAGGAAGGTACGAATGTCATTTAAGGAGATGTCAGTGGGATTAAAGAGGAGGTGATCTTATGGCTATCCAATTTGTTGGAATATACAGCTGAATTTAGAGTACCTTTATGATTCAAGGGTTAGGTTGGAATATTTAACTTAACTATATATATATATATATATATATATATATATATATATATATATATATATATATTTTTAATTAATTCAAATTTTATTTTCTTTTCATTAATCCTTTTTATATACTTTATACTAAATTAATATGAATTTTAATACGAAACCTTAATATTAATTTCTTTCAGTAATCTTGATATTAGTTAGGTGTACTAGTGCGATGCGTGCGAGATAGGCAAGTGTAGCTATCAAATGTCTATACGTACACACGCTAATATTATTGTGTATAACACTCGGGGAACTAGTTGTTTGGCTTCCCCAACTTGAGAAATTCAAGAATTAACTACAGGCCTGGGGATTCTCCTAGCTAAATATTGCTGGCAATACTGTGCTCATCAAAGTTGTGCTCAACAGTGTCCCCTTATTCCAATTCTCTGTCCTTCGAGTTCCTGTTGGCATCCTCAGAAAGATGGAGGATTTCATCCGTCAATTTTTTTGGAAGGGAGGTAAGAAGAATGAGAAAAAAATTCCCCTTGTCAATTGGGAAACTGTCTCCAAACCTCTGATGGAAGGGGGATTAAATTTCAAAAACCTCTGCTTCCAGAATATTGCTATGGGAGTGAAAATTTTATGGAAAATCATAGCCCCCAATCCTAGTTGGGCACATTTGGCGCTGTGGAGGAAATATTTCAAAGGTAAGAGAACTTGCTACTTCGATAAGCCTCTCCCTAAAATAAATTCTCCCTTCATGAAATTATGTGCTAAAGTTGCCCCTCTAATTAAATCTCACACATACTGGATTCCCGGAAATGGAAAAAGCATAAATCTATGGACAGACTGAATTATGAACAATGATCCTCTGGCAGAGTGTAGATCCCTGCAATTGCTACGTACATGGATGAACGATGCCGGTTTTAGAACACTGTGGGAAATTTCCTCATGGAAAGGTCTAATTTGGGTGAATTGGAAACAAATCCAGGCACCCTTGGATCTCCAGCAAGACTATGCTTTCCTGTTCACTCTACTGCACGGTATGGCTCCCTCTCACGTGCGGAAGAAAGACTCTCGGGGTTGGGGCTCGAAGGCTGGAGGCTTCTCTATAGCACAAGGTTACATTAAGCTACTAGAGCAGCCTCACGCTCTGCCGGATCCAGTGCCATGGAAAGGGATCTGGAACTATCCCTCTATGCCAAAAATCGATTACTTCTACTGGCTGTTATGTCAACGGAAAATTTTGATAGAGGACAGATTGCAGAAGAGGGGTTATCATGGTCCATCAAGGTGTATCCTGTGTAGAGATAATGTTGAATGCACTCATCACCTCATGCTGGAGTGAAAATTTGCATCTCAAATCTGGATTGAGTTGTTGGGCAATTGGAACTCCAATTTCACACTCCCCAGTTCCATTCCCAAGTTGTTCGAAAATTGGTTGAACAAATATCTTGGCCCCTTCCCTAAGAACAAGGTGATCAAAGCTGCATAGTCATCCCTCCCAAAAATCAGTTGCTAGCAGATTTGGCTCGAGAGGAACAAAAGGATTTTCAGAAATAAAGAGCAGGATGTCAAGTTTGTAGGGGTCAAGATAAAATGTCAATTGAAAGACTGTTTGGGAGAGTAAAAGGATGATTCAAATTTATGCCAGCAAGACATAGATTGGGGTGCTTCACTTGATCTGCAATTCCAAAAGGTTGTTAGTATCATCTCCTTCCCCGAATAATGGAAAATAAGAGAAAAAGAAAAAGATTTTCAAGACTAGATTTCCATACAATTGAGACACTCTCTATTCTTTGATAGGGCAGCCAAGGGCAATCCAGGAAGAGCTAGGGCAGGAGAAGAAATAAAGAATCCAGATGGCATAACGATTCACAGCTTCGCCTGGGGTCTGGGCCATACTACCTCAAGTATCTCAAAGACTTCGACATCAGTGAGGCAAACATATCTGGGGACTCACAGGCTATCATAAAAAACATAGTTACTTATTCATCTCCGCTAGATTTAAGATTTGCAAGGCTGATCTCTAGAATCAAAATTCTGAGAAATTCATTTCAAAATCTGAAATTATTCCATGTGCTGAGAGCTAAAAATAAGGACACGGATCTAGAAGCTAATAAAGCAGTCCTCCTTTACGTTGGGTCCATACTAAGGGACAAGAAAAATGGGATCCAATTCCTTAATCAACTAGTTGCCATGTTCTACTAATTTTTACTAAAACAATTTGTTTGTATCCACAGGCTTGGGAAAATCACAGAAATTGATTCCATTGTTGCATGTAAGAAGATCTGGAGTATAAGCATAAGCGCCATGATTCTCTTGGTTGGGGAGGCACTCTGGGCTTTGCTTCCAAATTTTTTAATCCGAATTGAGGCATTTATGCCAATTCTCTAATATAATTCAATAACCATTCTTGTTAAAAAAAAAAAAAAACATCATTCTATATGTAACTTTTTAAAATTACAATGAGGTTTTATATATATAGCTTTTTAAAATTACAATGAGGTTGTATATATATAGCTTTTCAAAATTACAAGGAGGTTGATGTGGTTAAAAAATGATAAAAAAAATCCAAATGACATCAAAACATCACTTTCTAATTATATATATATTTGGAAATTGATAAGGAAACTCAAATAACATCATTACATTAAATTTTGATTAATCATTTTTTAATTACAATGAGATTGATGTGTTTGAAAAATGATGAGGAAATTTAATTAACTTCATTACCCTCTAAGTATATATATGTATTTTTAATTATTATAAGTTGACATGTTTAAGAAATGAAAAATTACAAGTAAAGGTATTATATTATTTTTTATTATCGTGTCTAATTTTATATTAATATTTTTAATTGTTATAAGTTGTTATGTTTAATAAATGACAAGTAAGTGGATGAAAATCTCCTCTTTTTCAAGTGAACTCTACGTGAATATTGCCATCTCAGCTCCATCTTGAAAACTTTTCAACAAGTGTTCGGAATGGTTATCAATGGGGATAAATATAACATTTTCTTCTTCAATACCCACAAGGGGGTCCAGTCCCACTTGGCGAGGTCCCTAGGCTTCCGAATCGTTTCCCTGCCTAGTACTTACTTGGGGATCCCTATGATTCCCAAATCGTTGTGAAAAACCTATTGGAAATACCTTATGGAACATATGGATCATAAGGTCTCTAGCTAGACCTTAAATATTCTCTAACTTATTTGGCAGACTCACCCTTATAAAATCTATCCTGCAAGCTCTCCCTGTCTATCAACTCTCAGCTCTTCCAACCCCCAAGAGTGTCTACAAAGATCTAGTTGCCACATTACGCAAGTTTTTGTGGACATGTGCTCAGATAGATATGAAGTGGTCACTGGTTTCTTGACACAAGCTATGTAGGCCAAAAACTCATGGGGGTATTGGTTTTAAAGATCAATAGACTTTATCGAAGGCACTTGGAGCTAGTATTTGGTGGAAATGGCTCCAAGGAGGACACAAAAAATGTAAAACAATGTGGGGTCATAAATAAGGCCAGCACAACATTAGATATCCCCTGTAAGATCTTCAAGCCTTGCCCACCGGTTCTTCTATATGGACCCTAGCCAAAGAAATAAGGAATTTAATCCAAAATTGTGGATTTTGGGAGGTACAGAATGGACATAGAGCCATATTTTTGGAGGAATCATGGATGAAATATCATAAATTGACGCAACATGAAAATCTCGGGGAAATACATGCCTTCAGTACACATATAGGGGTGGTGCATGTTAAAGACTTCTGGATGGCCTCTAATCCTCCCTATAAATGGAAAGAATGGAAAAAACAAGATCATTGGCCCAACCATGACCCACCCCTTCCATGGGACAAGTTAATCCATCTTCTTCATCAATGTCACATTCTGTCAAGCGAAGATCAAGACAAAATTAATTGGGGATACCGATCCAATGTCATGTTCTCAGTAAAGGAAGCTTATGCCATCCTATCCACCAGTGATAATTGACCTAGATCCTCTCTAGAAGTGTACTAGTATTCGGGATTTTAGCCCAAAGTAGCCTTCTTCCTTTGCTTGATCAGTCATGGAAAACTTCTAACATGGGACAAAATCAGAAAAAAGGGCTACGAAAGTGCATCTCATTGTCCTCTTTTTTTAATTGAAGAAAAGACAACATAACAACTTCTGAACTCATTTCCAGTGGCAGATGAGCTATGGAAGTAGGTGGAAATTTTTTTCGGTGCACAATATAGTTCAGTCAACAGTCTGAAATAATATTTGGAGCTATGGTGTTGGTTCTTGTTCAAAAATCCAATATTCAATAGAGCATGGCGTTTATCCCAAGGATTCACTCTGTGGAACTTACGGAAGACTAAGAATACGTCAGTTTTCCACTTGGATCCTATAAAAATAAATCACATTTGGACAATAGCTACGCGTAATATTAAAGAGACTATCCTTATAGAACGTTGGGAGGATGAAGATTGGAAGGCAGGCAGAAGAGAGGCTCCAATTCTTTGAGACCTAGAACTTTTCCCCGACTTCCTCTTCGGCATCTCATAGACATCGAGTGGGTGCAAGACCCTCGACAAACAACTTCAACTTTCTTCCTCAAGGTTTCACCAAATTAAACTTGAATGGTGTCACCAAAGTTAATACTGGCCCTGCTGGGCTGGGGTGTCTAATTCGGGATGCAGAAGGGAAGACTCTAAAAGTATTTGCGGCGACACATGGCACCAAAATTAATAATGTTGCTGAGTTTTTGGCTTTAGAGAAGGGTCTCCACCTTGCGTCATATATAGGCATGTCAAACCTCCAAGTTTCAGGAGACTCGCAATTGGAAATATATATTATTCTTAATTTGATCAATGGTTCCCTATGGAGAAGGTGCTCAAGAGTTGGCGATTGGAGTACATCTGTGAAAGGATCCAAAAATGTTTACACTCATTTGACTACATAATCACGAAATATGTTAGACAACAAGGGAATCAAGCTGCTAACAAGCTATCCAACTAGGGTAGCGACCACGACAATCCAGAGCTCCTCTCTGATTAGCCACCGCCCTACCTCTCATTTATGTGCCACATCATTTCCAGAGAAGAGGCTTCCTTGATGGGGGTGTCGGGTTATGGAGGCCACCATTCATGTGACGAATGAAAAATATGAAAATTTTAATATGGGGGAGGGTCGTACATCAACCCCTCCACCACACAAGAGTTATTGTATTTACACCCACTTGTGTGAATAGTTCATTTTCGCCTGTGTGCAATCGCTTCGACTTGATTCAAGAGTCAATGGTGCCATCCAACCTCTTGATATATAGCATAATTTTCAAAACTCTATGGTTGTTTTATGGCATTCTGTGTAAGGTTCTCACTTTTTTTCTTTCACCTCCTCTGGATCCTAGTTTAGGGTGGTGGTCATCCATCCTATGCACCTCCAGCGTGTCTCATGCAGCTTTCTCTCACCTTCTCTTGCTAATTGAGAAGCTTTACCTCCTTGTTCTGCTCCGGAGGGCGCGTATTTTTCAGTTCTGAATGGCTTCGGTCTAATTCTCTTCTGCTCTCGGGGTTTCTCTGCTTGGTGGGTGCTTCTAGGGTGGTTTTTGTTGGACATCCGCTTCTTGATTTTCTAGTTTTGTGTCTGCTGGTGGTGTTATTTACATCAAGGTGGTGGTAATAGTTAAAGGGTGTTGTTGGAATCTAGGTGTCCTCACATCTTGGCTCTTCCTTCTCGGGGACATTTCTTTCAGACATCCCTCCAGTGCACTGTTGTGGCTCTTGTGTCAGCACGGTTCAAGTCAGGTGGTGGGACTTTTTGTGTTGGTTAGCCTTGCCTCTTTGGTCTATGACATGGTCTTCTTGGTCCTCAGTTACAGGTGGTAGCGCTTTAGGCATCTCAACTTTTCAGGACGTCGGCTTTCTTCTCAGCTCCAACATGAAGCCCATCCCCTGCTCCTCACACGTCTTGGCTCTGGAAAAATTTGAAGGCTCTCCCGCTCACGCTAGGTCTCGGGGTGGAGATGTAATTGTGCATGGTGGGAAATCTAGGCGGGGTCTGGGTCCGTTGAGGGGAATTGGGAACAGGGCCCATGGAACCCGCAGGGTTTGTAGTTCATCGGTTGCTCCCTTGGCGGGCAACCATCGCAATTTGGCTCTGCAAAGTGGTCGTGGTGCAAGTGAAGGTTGTTATGGACAAGGAGGTGTCGTGTTATGACATCTTAGGTTCGCAATAGTCAAGAATGTGATGGGTCTGCGAGTTGGACTGCTTCCAAGCATCCAAGATTCTCCTCAGGGGTCCTCGAATGGTGCAATCTGTCACTGATCGGCTGGACTCCCTTGATTGTGTCCGCAGGGAAGAGGATGAGGCTGTCATAGAAAAATTTGAACAACCCCAATACTTCGAGTGCCATGTTCGTGAAAGGGTGGTAGTGGTAGAAAAATTTGTTGACGGAAAAAGTTGAAAAACTGGAAACTTGGCTTGCTCACTTTGAGCACCATGTCGATTTCCTGTATATCCCTCCACCTCCTCCAGGTATAGGGCCAGATAATCCTGCTTCAGTAAAATTTGACGGCTGATTATGATCACTAGTGTTTTTCTTGTTATTTTAGTTTTCTGGAAGGTTAGGCCTCTTAGGATATGGACCTTTCAGCGAGCAATTTTTGTATTTGTATGTTTTATGGTTATCTTTTTGGTCAACAAACCTGGTGGGGTAATACTACATGCATTTTTATATCCCTTTATATGCTTTTTAATTAATAGAAACTCTTTGGCTTACAAAAAAAATAAATGGCAAGTAAATTCAAGTAATGATTAGAAATTCAAGTAAATGTATTATATTGTTTTTTATTATTACATTCACAGAATGCAAAGTTATTGTATATTATTTTCATTACATTTAGAAATAATAATTTAATACTTATTTTAATAAATAAAAAATAGTAATAAAAAAATAATGTTGATTATAAATAAAATATTTCAATTTCCATCATAATTATGTTTAGATGGGATTTACAACCCAATATGAAAGAGATGTTGTGTTATTTTATATTACGTAAACATTTTGACTTTCCACGGGTGATTTGTAATTCCTTCATTATTCAATATGGAGTTAATACATGGCATTGAGTTAAATATTTCAACTTCAACTATGTATATATTAAAGAAAGGAAATTAAAATAATTGCTTAAAATGAATGAGATATGTAATTCCTTAAGTATGAGTTAATACATGGCGTTTTCGTACTATGCTCAATATGTATTGATACATGGTGTGTGATGTGTATAACGAACATATATCAATATTAACACTACATCTATCAATTGGCTAGATGTCTAGAGTTGCAAATTTTCTATCCAAAGTTTGCACTCTAAAAGAGGTTTGCATCTCAAAATATTTAATCGCTCACAATACTTGTGAAATCTAGAATTAATATAAATATATGTTGACATATAAAATTTTAAAGTTAGAATAAAATTATAAAGTGTATATATATATATATATATATATATATATATATATATATATATATATATATATATATATATATATATATATATATCATCACCTAACTTTTTAATTATATACATTTTTTTATTATTATGAATTTGACATAAAAAAAATAATTTTAATTTTTAATACTATCTAATATATATTTTTTATTTGAGATTAACATACTTATTTTTTTGAATTCCTACAAATGGTTTCTATTAGAAGAAAAAAGTATTACATTGATAAGATAAAATATCACACTGCAAACTCAAATCAAATTCTCTATTATGAATGAAGGAAATTACACACATATTTATACAAATAATAGTCTCAAGATAGGAATTCTATCTTGGACGTACAGTAATGTGGTTGAGAGATTCTCTCAACCACACACTAAACTAGGAGAAACTATATTCTAGCTATTTCCTATTATGTAGGAACAAACTCCTCAAATGGAGAAATACAACCATAGACAAGTAGGAATTAATTATTTCTAAGTCCCCCCCTTAATGACTACTTGTCATGATAGTGATTCACAAAGTCTGGTTGTGGTCAATCATAACAAAGAATATGTCGACGTCCATATAAAAGAGCAACCATCCACCGGAATGCATGGGTACCAACCGCTGCAACCGCTAGTCCTATAGGATTTCCTTCGCATACATGATTCTGTCGACCATTATCACTACATATATGTACCTACAAATCTACCACCATCGGGCGAATTGCATGTGCAGAATCTCCAAAACACAATCTGCAAAATCAATCTTGCTCCAATGAGCAAATCGCTGTTTTCCAATACAGCCACAAAACTGATCTGATCAAAATGATCTGATCTACCTCTCCCAGATAGATCCACAACTTCTCTGATCTGCCACTCCTGCAAATCATCCAGCGAAGGTGAGGCTTCTAGTGGATCCCCTTGAAGGTGAGGTGGCGTCTTCCCGAACAAAGAAATGCGCGCCCAGAATAAAAATCCTGGTGCGAGTTTATCATGCACTTCCGTGCCATTCCCGTGATTTGGCGCGTTGGCATGAGTATGTACTGAACAGTTGCGCCAATTGCGCTTCTTAGCATGACTGTCAGCTAAGAAAGAACGCCAACCCCCTTCTTCTCAGAGATCAATGAATCATCTGAGACTGTGAGCCAGGTGTTACTGCAGTCCACCTGCTCGATTGGGCACACAACTCTCATGTACACGCGGCCACTCGTGTAGATGTGGCCACAAAGGCACCTCTAGCCACAAAGGAAACCAGCCACAAAGGCTCTACAAAGTGGTTTTAAGATCACCGCGAACTTTCAAATGCCTTTAAAAGGCTTACATTTCATACTTCAACATTTTGGAGTTTTTGGGTACATACAACAACTGGACTTTCTTATAACATTCTAGGGAGTCTATTCCACAAACCACACTAACTCAAACAAATATCTACTTTGTTGTCCACCATAAACTTTGTTGCTGCTCCTTTACCTCATCTTTTCATAGTTCACATCTTGGGCATCTTTATCAAATAAATTCTTGGAACTCCATGCTTATCCTGTCATTTTTTAGAGTCATGAATTCTAACAAAATAACTCTACCTACATTGAGTTAGCTAGGCTCAATAAGGCTCAATAATATTTAAACATGATTCCAAGAAAATAAAAAATAAATTCTTCATATTAATTTCTCTATCTCTGCCCATAGATGATTATTTTCCAAACATACCAGCAGCCATTTTTCACCAACGATACCTGTGAGGGGTCTACTGATACAGAAACGGAACATAGGCACTCACAGCCACACGAAGAGAACTCAATTTTCCCTTCAAGAACAATAATCCAGGACTCCACGGTCAATCCTTCGTCGCGTTTCAGTATCCACTCCCCTGGCAACATAATGCCACTTCCCCTGCTCACAGTATCAAGGCTTGGTAACTTCTTCCAAGCATGCTGCCTCATACTCGCTGATGTACTGCAACAACTAAAATCCATTGTCCAGCTAATCTCCTTGCAATTGAACATGCAGACCTGTCTCCACAATCTATTTCCATCACACCAGGCATGCACAAACTCAATTTTTTTCCATCACAATAATTCTTTCTTCTACTTTTCTCCACCTTTTGAAATTGTCTTCCACCGCTTGGCATCTTTCCTGAATTGCCTACACTATAGTTCCCTCTTATTCTTTTGGTCTGAGAGACCGTCATCTTCAACAGGGTCGTGCATTTTGAAGATTTGAATTTCTTTCCTAGCAACGTTTCCAACTTTCGACCCATCTCCACACTGAACTGCACAGACCTTCAGAAACAAACAAACCAACCGCAGATTGATGCAAATAAATCAATCCTCAATTTCTATTCTACTTCTGGTCAGCAGAAATAAATAGCTCTGTCAAATTTATGGTACACTGTATTTAAAAAAAAATGCAACCATATAGCGAGGGCGGAAACTTCCAAATGGTTCAACTTTCACTTTGAATGAAGAAATCAATAAAACAAAAAGCGCTCTCAACAACACTTGGCTCATTTTCCAAACTGAGGATTATTCTCCACATGAAGTCCACCTGCGGGCCGTGGAGAGCACTGGGTCTTCTTCGAATGTAGGGCGATGGAATACATGGTTGAATGCCACGGCCACGACAATGACCACCACCGAAGCCTTGCATCGAGAACACTGCTCCAGAATGCAGATCCACGAATACCAACTGCACCTACAGGCTCACGAAATGTTGGCACTAAACAGAAACACCAACATTAACAGAGGCGCACCACATCGACTTAGATTTTATGAAAGCAACAATACCAGCGAGGCTTCTCTTCATCAGATTTGACAAGCACATGATAACCTTTCCCAATCCACCCTTTTTTAAGCTGTTCTATCCTGTAACACTGTTCAACATCAATCGGTAAAATCTGTGAAAAATCTTCTTCAATGCACATCGGGATCACTTATTTGACATTTAGTTCAAGCAATCAAATGCTTCTTTTTTTTTTACTTCCCAAAAAATTTTATTCCCTCACATCATCACATTCACACCAATACATATTATGTAAATAAAGAAATGCATTTCAAAATTGTAGCTCATTTCAATAATGATTCTAGGACTCGACCAGTAGCTCGGGAAAATAAAATTATGGATCAAAATTATGGAGTTGGAAAGTGTTGTGGCAGAATGAAGATCCTCGACCCTAAGGTTGCTGATAGGGGCTAGGAGTTATGCCAATGGAACTTCCTTCCACATCCTTGCAATCCCATGAAGAACCAGTGTACCCTCCAACATTTCCTTGAAGTTGAATGTTTGCTAAACAAATGTTCGAAAATGGAGAATGCTGCAATCCCACCAGGGAACCCGCGGTTTTGACGCCACTTCCCACCACATTCAGAACCGTGATATCTCCGATGACCGGAAAAGCCATAGGGTTATACTGAGAATCGGGATGATCGCTCGTATTGCCTTTCTCAACTTCACGCATGATCACAGTCTTCTAGAGCTTTTACCAACAGCACTCCAAGCTCAGTCCTACACAGCACTAGCACTGCTCTCTGATGGACAAACAAAAAATTTAATAAAGCTATACAAACGCGGTAATTTATTTCTCTATGCCCAAGAAGGGCCAGACGCCCTTACGGGCTTTGAAGCTCCGATACCAAGATAAAATATCACACTGCAAACTCAAATCAAATTCTCTATTATGAATGAAGGAAATTACACACATATTTATTCAAGTAATAGTCTCAAGATAGGAATTCTATCTTGGACGTACAGTAATGTGGTTGAGAGATTCTCTCAACCACACCCTAAACTAGGAGAAACTATATTCTAGCTATTTCCTATTATGTAGGAACAAACTCCTCAAATGGAGAAATACAACCATAGACAAGTAGGAATTAATTATTTCTAACTTGATATAGTTTCCATACACGACATGTATTTCCAGCTAGATCATTTGATGACTCAAAATAAAAGCTAGACTATAGAATATTCATGTATCCTTCTCATAGACACATATCAATGCTATTCACTAGTAGTCACCATGAACATAAACGAATTACATTATCTGTGACAGAGAGCAAAAGACAAGTGACAATCTCACTATTGCTATCCAACTGTAGTCACCACTTAATCATTATTGAATTGCATAACTATTTTTTGTATAAAAAATCACAAGAAGCAAGGAACTGCAAAAAAAAGTGGTGAAACCCTTGTAGGAAAGGTGACAAAAGTAGTTACTCTATCAGTAAAAATGAACCAAAGGTCTTTAAGACCTAAAGCGAAAGCCAAGAATGCAACAAAAATGAAGCCAACCATACCAGCACCAACGCATCATTTGCAAGAATAGTTCGTTCTGTGGAGACTAGTCGAAGATGAGAACCGGGGAGAGCGACATTGAATTTGTCTTGTAGTGAGGTAGCAACCAGAGGTGTTATAGTTAAAGGCACAACATTAATAACTGTGATAGCCTCGTGTTCCTCCACTAACTTATTGTCTGATCCAGAGACTACATATTTCTCCACTCTAGCCAGTCTGGTTTCAATATCATCGAAGTTGAAGCGAAGATTGCAGAGCATCTTTTGATGCTTCCAGACCTGCGAATAGTTTATAATTGTCAACTTGTTTGTCCCTTATAACCACATGGAGAAAGGTATTGAGCTGTTAGTGCAAAGTTATAGAGTGAAGGAAATGTAGGCGATGTTTCTTTAAATGCACCGGGTCAAGAACCCAATTTGACCTGTCTCCTGTAACTTTTGAGTCAGGAAAATAAGATCTCCCACCAAATTCTTTTGACTTCGGGGGGAGAATCTCTCTCCTTACTTCCAGAGGAATAGAGTTGAAGAAATTCATCATGAATTTCCATCCAAAGAGAAAAAGCTTGCGCGTAGAGGAGGAGGAACTTGGCCTTCCTCCTCTACGACTTAGAATGTCTTTCCAAGGAGCCATGAGAGCCGAGGTGCAAATAGAAAAAGTGAAAGTGGAATGTCCCAATACCAAATACAAACCAAGACGAGGGAGACTACCAATAAGAAGCGGAAAGAACAAGACCCCAAGAACAAAAGAATCAACCCAAAAAGTAACTTTAAAAAAAGAAGAAAAAGAAGTAACCAATGACAAAAGGATGAAAATCAACTGAGAATCAAAAAGAGCTCTACACAACCACACCTCAGCACACTATATAAACCAATTAAGTAAGATTTGACACTTGAACTCAAGAAAAACAACCAATGGGAAAAACCATCTCACCCTCCTAAATTGAAATTAATACACTTTAGGTATATATATAATTCTTTTTAAATAATATACTTAAACCATTATATACAAATTCAAATATCGTCGTCACATCACTTTTGAATAACATCATCGCATGACTTTTGAAGTTGATATATCTAGGAAATGATATGGAAATTTAAATAACATCACCATATCATCATCTAGTTATATATAACTTAAAAAATAATATGAAAATATAAATAACATCGTGGCATTACTTTTCGATTATATATAATAATTTTTTTAACTATCACGAAGTTGATAGGTTTAGATTTAGCGTTAATGGAATCTATTATTGTTATTAAAATAAAAATTGTAAGTAAATATTTTTTTTATTAAAACGATTAACATTTAATATAATTTTAATAGTGGTTATATAAAACGATAATTATTTTTGTAACTATGAGTATGTTAATGGTAGTATTTTAATTCTTTTATTATATATATATATATAAAATTAACACTTATAAATATAAATTAAAGTATATTTTAATATATAATTTTATTTTTATTTATAGTTTGAATATCAAATTGATGACTAAAAGTTAAGTTTAATTTTTTTTAATTAAAAATATTTAGATTTAAAATGAATTTATGTTAATTTAGTCTTTAAATTTTATAATGATTAATTAAAAACTAAAAATGAAGTTACAAAGTATGTAATTTAAAAAAGTTGAACTAAATTAAAATTATTACAAATTAGTATGGAAGAAATATTTTTTTTAGACAACAATGTGTATGTTTTGATTTATAGATCGGCAAAGAAGCTGCCGAGTACTTTTACACAGTAGAATTTCATCTCATTTTTACAGATATTACTAGAATACTGACAGATAGTGAGGAGAACGGGATTCTAGAGAACATCTGCCATTTGCGCTAACAAAATTTCAGAGAATCTAAAAATAATAGCCGATAAGGGGAGGAAAGATAGAACCATAATTGAAATGAGATGAGAGGGGCTAATCGCCTTTTATTTCTCTTCTTTTTTTGCTAACATCTTCTTGAATTTGTTTTCCAAGTTGCAGAGACGATTCCCAAAGTTCCCATGAGTATTTGCAACGTCTTTGAATTGCGCATAGGTGGCCTCCGTGAAGTCGTCGCCTGCTTCCTTGGAGTCAGTAAATTCCTCCTGGAGTTTGCGAAGATCTTGATTGAGAAGGTCCCATCTCTTCTCTCCGGAGAAGTTGATGAATTGTGTGAAACAGGCTTGCTCATGGACTTTCTTTTTAAGCTTTTCCATCTTCGATTGGAGGTTTGCAAGGCGATCCTCCACTGAAGGTCTTGGAGTAGAAATTGAGGCGAAGGAGGCCATCTTTGGAAGAAATTGACAGTCTCGTTCTCTTGAGAAATCCATAAAGTTCCTTACATCTTGGGGCCTTGAAAGTTCCTTGCTGATTTGACGAGAGGCTCTCTGTATAAATAATATCCTTGAACTCTTGAAATGTCACGAGATTTTTGGAGTCTCTGACGAGGGGGAATACTAAGTCTTGTTGCACTCATTCCTGATGGAGACTTAGACATGATGCCAGTCCATAATGGACATTGCCAAAAGATCCGGCCAGGGATTTGATTCTTTTCTTTGCAGATGTAGTCACAGAAACAAGAGTTGTCTTGTTGATCGGGCGAAGAGATTAACCTCCAAAATTAGGGAATATTGCATAGTGTTTCAATTCCATTTACCGACAGAGAAATCTTGCTCAGGAGTGTGCCGTTTTTAGCTTCCAGATCAGCCATTGAATTTAAATTTCTCAGAATATGAAAGAACCTTATTTTTTGAAACTTGGAGAGCACAAGTTTGACTTTCTTGAGAAGGGTAGATAGGTGCAGCTGAGAGGGATTCTGCTTCGAGTTCATTTCTGGAATTATTAACCGAGAGTCCCCAAAGACCATGAGGGAGAGGATATTCTTGCTTAGAGCTAATTTAAGACCTTTCCAAAGCGCTAGATCCTGTGCTCTATTGTTGGTATCTTGACCGAGACCCCAAGCGTTCCAGGAGCACTCCTCCACCACCGGCCACTCCTGGGTTTCGTTTTGAGGCTCCATCAAAGAAAAGGCATTGGTCTTCCAAGGCCGACCTCCATTTAATGAATTCCTACACTTCCAAACGTATTTCCCAGTTGGTAATAGAAGGGAAAAAATATTGTTACATACATTTAAAACTAATAAAATAATACTTATATTAATAAATAAAAAATAATAATAACAAAAAAATATTTTAATGTTCGCTATTAAATAAAATAATTGAAAGTAAAAAAAATTCTAATTTTGTTTATAATTGTTTTTTTTTTTACTTTTAAGATGTGTAATTCATTTTATGTTCATATAGTGTGTGTAAGTTATAAATAAAATATTTCAATAGAAATAAATAATTAAAATTAAAAAAAAAATCTTACATTTTCACTTATTATTTTTCATTTTGGAGGAGATCTATAATTTATTTAACTACTAATATTTAAGTATGCACATTAATTTTTATGTGTGTGTGTGGGGAAAGAGAAAGTGTGTATGTGTGTGTTTAATTCATTGATAGGTGCTTTATTTAGAGTTTATAGGTGCTTTATTTAGAGTTGTAATTCCTTGAATGCTTAATGTAGGGTTGACACACAATATTAAAAAAATATCGATAGAAAAAGTTCAATATAAATATCTATTTAAAAGGAGAAATAAATATTAGAAATTCAATTTGAAGTAACCAATTGGGTTCCTCGCCGGAATACCAAGGAAAGAAAAAAGCAATTCTTGAACTCCACTAGCCCTGGGCATACCAAGGAGTGACAAAACTAATTCTTGAACTCCATTGGCCCTGGGCATACCAAGGAGAGAAAAAACCAATTCTTGAAATCCATTACCCTCGATTGGAAGATGAAGGAACTCTTTTGTAGGGTCTTTAAAGAGAAACACGAAGACCACAATGATATAATATCTGTCCTAAATGAAATCCAATGTGATCAAAGTTACTAGCACTCCGGGGTCTCGCTAGTTTGGATGTTTGGCTTGCTAAAATAGAAGGTCATTTCCAATGTGGTTTGAAACCTCTAGAACCAATTACTTCTTATGATTATTGATGTTATGTTTAGTCACTATGCATTCATTTTTTACTTCTTGTAGTTCAATTTACGTAAGTTGTCATGAACTTCATAATGATAGTTGTTAACCTTTTGACACATCTAAACTATTGTTCATGGTCAACCATTATATTTCCCTTATGGAAACATGGCATAGCATAAACATTGATATCTATGGTTGTATGAAGGAATTTTGATGAAACATAATTTCTACTTTACCCCATATATATATATATATATATATATATATATATATATATATATATTTTCTTATAGTTAAAACATTTCATAGTGTGTTTGCATCTCAGAAATATTTGATCCCTCTCAAAGCTTGATAGATCTATAATTAATATAGATGCAATATTGTAATAATTAATTAGAATTAGGATGAAAATGTTAAGTTGGGTTACACTTTTTTCCCTTTTTTGAGAAAAAAATTTCATTTTTTTTCTGTTCTTCAACTTTATGCAAGCCAAAACAATTTTTCTGTTTAGAATTTCATTTTGCGATAAAAATAAAAGTTGTCAGAAATTTTATTAGCTTTCTATTACTTCTTTTTTGGAATTTTTTTATACACATTTGATATGTCAACTTAGCGTTTTTTTTAGTGTGTGTTTTTTAATAATCAAAGGATTCATAAAAATCCATGTTAATACGTGCTTGTGTATTCTTTGAAAACTTTGTGTTTTTGAGAAACAAAATGTGTTACAACCATCCAGACAGAGTCTACTTCGGTTTCATTTTATTTACAAAACCAACTAATGCATATCATAATTACTAGAATTTTTTGAACTGACCCAATGTGAACAAACTGCATATTTTGAATATGTTTTGCAATGCACGAAATTTCTCAACATATAAGTTATAAACTAAAAATATAAAAACTACCCATTGCAGACGACGGACCAATGTAATGCACCATAATTTTTCAATTTTTTTTATAGTGTATTTTGGAAGATACATAATATTGATTTCACTGAATCATAATGACCTTCAGAAATTGTTTGCACGCGTTTTATTACAAAATTAATTAAAATAAGTAAATAATTATGAAATTCCATAAAAGTTATATTTCCTAAAAGTAGATTTAATTCTACAAATTCTTGTCTTGGTTCTGATAGTTAATTCAGAAAGTTTCATGGATTTTAATCAGTCCAAAGTTGAAGAAATGTATTCAGATCTTGGCTCTGCGTAATTGCAGACATATTGGTTCAACGGAATTGTTTTTTGCGCCGATGGCCCGTCAAGTCTAACAACACAAAAGTTCGTCCGAATTTCTTACAAAAGTTTAGTTGAACTTTTACTTTACTTTCTGTCAGCCGGGAAATACAACGAAGCCCCTCCAAGAAAACATTTCGCGGAAATATAAATTGACGTAAAAGAATTCATTATTTTTGCATAATTTCACACATTTCTTCATTTGGTATGATTTTGCAAAGGTTTGATTCTGCAAATGATTGTTTTGGGTTTAAGGGCTTTTTGGCATAACGTTCAAACGACAAAGGTCTAATTTTGCAAAGGGTTGTTTTGGGTTTAAGGACTTTTTGGCATAACATTCAAAGGACATTTCTTGGAGGTATGTAATACATTTTTTGGATGTTTTTTGGGCTTCATTTGTTTTTAAGGTATTTTATTTTTAGAGGTTTTGGGCTTAATTTTCAAAGGAATTTTTTTTGGATGTATTTTGTTTTTAGAGGTTTTTGGGCTTAATTTCCAAAAGACAGTTTTTGGTTTTAAGGTAGTTTGTTTTTAGAAGTTTTGGGCTTAATTTTCATTGTTTTTAGAGGTTTTGGGTTTAATTTTCAAAGAAATTTTTTTGGATGTATTTTTTTTTTAGAGGTTTTTGGGCTGAATTTCCAAAAGACATTTTTTGGACTTAATTTTGAAAGGACTGTTTTTAGGCTTAATATTCAAAGAAAATTTTTTGTAGGTATTTTTTAAAGTGATATATTTTTAGAGGTTTTTTTGAGGTATTTTTTAAAGTGGCGATTTTTAAGAAGTTGGAATTAATTTTCAATGGACGTCTTTTGGAGGCATTTTTTGAAGTGACATTTTTTTAGAGTACATGTTTTGGGTTGAAGTAAATCTGTTATAATGATTTTTTAAAATGAGTTTTTGTCGAACTTTTTAAATGAATTTTTTTTGCAGGACTTGGAAGGAAATATTTTGAGCTTCGTTTCATTTTTATAAGACATTTTTTTTCTCGGACTTTTTAAAGTAATGTTTTGGATTGAAGTATGTATTTTTTGCAAAATTTTTAAAATGAGTTTTTTATTTTTTTATTTTTTTAATTTATTTTTATTTTTATTTTTAAATTAAATCTTTTGTGATGTTTTTTTAATTGAGTTTTTGTCTAAATTTTTGAAGGAAAATTTTTGAACTTCATACTTTATTATCATGGGAAATCGAAGGAATTGCACAAGAAAATATGATCGAACAAGAGACCCTGAGGAACATAGAGAAGAGGGGAGAGAATCTTGCAAAATAAAGAGAGAAGCACTCTCAAATATGGAAAGGGAAAATCAACCTCAACTAGAAGTTGAAGTAGGTATGTAAATGTAAATATTATGAATTTGATATTTAAAATTTTCCTAGTGTAAAATGTGAAGCTTAATTTTTATTTGATGACCTAATTTGAAAAATATTTTTCATTGTAAAGAGAGAGAGATATTTCTCAAAACGTTGATGATGAGATACAAAATTTTGAAGGAGAAAGTGAAAGAAATATTGAACCAGTGATTGAAGATGGTGAAAATGTTGAAAGAAATTCAATTGAAGAAATTGAATCACAAGGTATATATATATATATATATATATATGTTGAACACATGCACGTATGATAGAAATTATACATATCTATTAATTTAGTTATTTATTGAATATGTAAACTTATTAAATGTATTATTAATTCTAACATGTACAGATGGAATCAATGTCGATGATGAAATGTCAGAAAATGTTGACACTCACACATATAGAGATAAAAGAGCTGAACATGTTATACAATATCGTGTTAAGAACATTTTTGATACATACTTCATAAAGGAAAATGTGAAAGGTCTCCTATCATTAAGGAAATTAAAAGAAGCTACGACTTTATTGGGTATTAAAAAATCAACAAAAGATAAAAAAATGAAGGAAAATGTGATACAAAATATAAATAGTGTTATAAATTCAATTAGAAGATCTAGATAGAAAAATAATTCAGTTGCACATAGAGAAATACATATTGCAGTCATTTGATCAAGTACTAAAGAGAATCGCCTGATAAAAGCTACGACACGAGCATTAGGAACCTCACGAAAAGCTTTGTTTAAACATCAGAAATTTCAGTTGCAAATAGATGTAAATGACGAACTCGCTTGTTGGAGAGTTATTTGTAGGAAACCATACAAAGATAGACTTGGAGAAAATGTTAAAAAAACAATATATGAATATTGGAAGAAAAAATCACGTGTTTCGCCAAATGCAAGGGATGTGATGAGAAGAAGAATAGCATGAAATTAGTACGAAGAACATGAAAAACATTTCATGGACACTAATCAGATAGAGTTGTTCAACAAGTTCAAATAAGAGAATTGTGAAATTGATGTCTCAATCAGTGCTTTTGTTCAACAAAAACCATGGTATGTAAAACCCATCACCGTACACGACACCTGTTGTTGTTGTTATCATGTGGAATTTCAGTTATATTATGACACATTCCTTAATTTTGATAGAACATTTTGGAGAGATTCACCTCCTCCTTCCACTATCCGTGATTTCATATCTCAAATTCTATGTGGAAGAGAAAGTCATGAATTATTTTACGAAAATAAATGTGTTGGTGGTAAAAAAAGCGATGATTGTGGAAATTTGACTAAATTTCAAAAAAAATATCATACTGATATAAATGATCCATCATTGTCCAACTTGAAAGTGAAATGGAAGAGATATGAAAATATCCATACATCGATTCAAGGTTCAAATAGTGCTAAAAGAATTGAATTACAAGAAGAAGAAATTTTTGTGATATATTTTTGAGAAAGTTTGAGGTAGAAATTTATAAATACACCAAGAATTCCCATAGAACTCAATGGCAAGACTTTCAATTCAAAAAATCCCATGATTTTTTTCCACCATGGACCATTTTTTCAGTAAGTGATTTTGCAGAAAACTACACATTTGTTCCCAAAAAATAAATTTAGAGTGAATACTATCATTTTGACCAAGTCTCCATGCTCGTCCATATTCTATATAGACATGCTGAAAAAAACGTCAATCATATAGAAAGCACCAGTGAAAATTGGCATGTTATTAAAGAATATCACTTTTATATCAGTGATGATTGTACACATGATACATATTTTGTAGAAAACTGTTTTGTAAATATTTATGACTCCTTGAAAAGTTGTGGAATAAAATTCAATGAAAATTGGATATGGTCAGATGGATGCGTAGGTTAATTCAAATCTTCACGATCATTCTTTTGGTTGTGTTTTCTTCATAAGAAAACCAAAATTAAACATCATTGGAATTTCTTTGAGACTAGCCATGGAAAAGGAGATCATGACAGTGAAGGGACATGCATAAAATGAGCACTTCGAGGATATCAAATGAACCCCTCTGCAAACTGACTTGTGGTTGCTAAAAAAGTTGTTCAATGGTACATTGTTGCACTAAGCCACGAGACTAACAAATCAAGGGAACTGCGAAGGTACATTTAATTTAATTTTTATTGGATATCCAATTTTAAACAGTGTACATTTATCACAATGATTATCTTTGATGGTATTTTGATATCATATTTACATTCTTCTTTGAATTTTCCATATATAGGTTTTTTTGGCATATTGGGGTTAAAGATGTAGATAGATAGATTGGAAATGGCTTTGAAACAATAAAAGGGACTCGAAAATTGCATTCAATTAAAATAAAGTTGTCCACAAATGTGTTTGCATTGGATAAAAGAAAATATTGTTTTTTTTGTCATGTTTGTATAAACATCATAGAATCCAATGATGTTTGTGAAAACAAAATGTATGTAAAATATTGGAAACATACAGAGCTAAATACAAAGGGGAAAATTTCCATTGCAATGTTTGAAGAAATACAATAAGAGGAGACTACAATATCATTTGATGGTGATCGAGTTTCTGATCTTGTTAGAGAAGGTAACATTTGAATTGCTTTCAAATGATAGAGTTCTAGAAATAGATACTAAAATTATTTTAAAGTTAATTTTTCATGTTAATTATGATCTAAATTTAAATACATAAGTTTGTTTTATTGTGAAGGAGATGTTTTTGATGTAATTGCACTTACTAACAATGATGAAAATGTGAAGTATTATTTGATGCGTTGCACTGAATGAAAGATGAAATTATTAGAAAAATATAATGATCACAGGTTTCCATATGAAAGAGGATCTATTATACTGAAAGGTTATTTTTTCAGACAAACTAATCAAAGTGGGGATTTTTTTTACTTTGAAGTTTATCAACCTGATGTCATAAGTTGTCAATATAGTCACTTGGTTCGTGAAACTCGTATAAGGTTGATAAAGGTTCAATCAGAGAAAAAAACAAAATGTAAGAAATGGAAAATGTCAAAATCCAATCATGAAGGAATCATTGAAGATGGCATTCAATCGAAATTTTTTGATTGAACTGCCCAACAATTTCTTCTCTTTGGATTCACATTTTAGAACTTCTAGAACTCAACTAAAAATTGAACTACCTTGTTATGTTATTTGTGCAAGTGTTTGCACATGTACATTGTTTTGGTACATGCACACTAGTATCAATTGAAAGTACAACTTTTCAATGTCCATTGATGAAAAATGTTGCACATATTGGATATATATATGTTCTAGAATGCAATTAATTGAAATTAGCTTTTCTATGTGTATTGATGAAACATGTTGCACGTATTGGATATACATATGTTCTAGAATGAAATTAACTGAAAGTAGTTTTACTATGTGCACATTGCTAAAAAATGTTTCACGTACTGGATATATATGTTCTAGAATGCAATTAACTGAATCTTATGATTGTTTATATATATATATGTATTGTACTTCAATCATTTTAACATATATATTCAAAGATGTACTTAAACCATTTCTACATGTACATATATATATTCATGTGAATTTTTTTTTGTTTGGAAAATGACAAATTAAATTTTAAAAACAAATACCAAATGTAGTTCAACTATTCAATAAAATCAAAACATTATATCGTGTAGTCACATGCCAAATGTAGTTCAACCATCCAAAACTTGAGTTTTAAAAACAAAACATTATATCACAACATTACTTCACATGCCAAATATAGTTCAACCATCCAAAACTTGAGTTTTAAAAACAAAACATTATATCACAACATGTTGCTAAACATGCCAAATGTAGTTCAACTATCCAATAAAACAAAACATTAAATATCACAATCACATGTCAAATGTAGCTCAACCATCCAAAACTTGAGTTTTAACAACAAAACAAATTATATACAACATTACTTCACATGCCAAATGTAGTTCAACTATCCAATAAAAACAAAAAATTATATCATGCCAATGTAGTTCAACTATCTAATAAGAAAAAAAACATTATATCGTGCAATCACATTCCAAATGTAGTTCAACCATCCAAAACTTGAGTTTTAAAAATAAAACAAATTATAACACAACATTACTTCACATGTCAAATGTAGTTAAACCATCCAAAACTTAAGTTTTAAAAACAAAACAAATTATAACACAACATTACTTCACATGCCAAATGTAGTTCAACCATCCAAAACTTAAGTTTTAAAAACAAACCAAATTATAACACACCATTACTTCACATTTCAAATGTAGTTCAACCATACAAAACTTAAGTTTTAAAAACAAAACAAATTATAACATAACATTACTTCACATGCCAAACGTAGTTGAACCATCCAAAACTTGAGTTTTAAAAACAAAAAATTATAGATCACAACATTACTTCACGTGCCAAATGTAGTTCAACTATCCAATAAAAACAAAACATTATATCACATTCACATGTACCAAATGTAGTTCACATAAAATATGTCCAAAATTTGTATTTCACAAGTGTCAAGTTATATATGACTGCATCTAGATAACACTATATATAAAAAAGTAAATTTAATACTATTTATCTATTTAAAATATAATTTTTCATGTGCATGTGCATCATCCATGAAATATAGATGGATTTAGTGTCTCTCCCAGTAGATTCATGATCCTCGAGCTTTCCTGCGAAGCAGAAGCATGGGGAACCTATACACAATTTGTACAAACATTATTAAAATTTAATGTTTTAAAATTGAATGAGAATATATAGAAGTTCATATAAAAAATCAAAATGTAAAAAAATATCATGCAATACCTCATGAGGTTCCCTCTCCATTTGTTGGCCGTCGACTAAGACTTTGCCGGTTGGAACATCTTCAACATTAAACTATATATATATATATATATATTAAAAAATTTCAAATGAGAATGCATATATAAACTTATTTTCAATAATATTAAAACAAATGTTAGACAACTTGTTCAAATGATTGAAATGTTGTGGATGTTCCTATCTGCATCGCTAGAGTCCGTGGAGAAAAGAAATCCTGTATAGGAACCTAAAATTCAAAAAATTTAAAATAACTCAAGATATAGATATATCTCATTTTTTAATGGAACTTTTTGAGGTGGAATATATAACTTAAAAACATATTTAAAAGTGAAAGGTTGTTCATAATTGTGATGGTGGATCTGGCACATCTCCCAAGGAAGAAGAAGGTACTGGCATCCCAAAAACATCAGACGGAATCAGAATCTGTTAAAATATTTTATTATATATGTACATGTACATGTGTGCACAATTATTTATTTTAAAAATATCTCATCATGTTTTGATATATATAATAATAGATAAAAAATAATTGTACATTATCATGTGTTCACTTAAAAAACACTAACATTTTCCAACATATCTTGATGGTGAGAACAATATTGATTGTATGATTGATGGTGGGATCCATTTGATTGTTTGAACCGGAGGCTCCAACAGTGAAATTAACATTTTCTTCACTTATCAAACGTGACAACTGCAAATGGTGTTAACATATAATGATACAATTTTATTAGATTAATGTATACAAATATATGTATGCATATATATGTATTTATTAAAAATTGTACATGTGTTAAAATAATCACCCTAACCATTAACACATACCATTCCCATGCCCTCTTGCTCATGAACAATTAGGTCTTGCCAACCATTGCGACAATTCTTTGCATATGTTTTGAGATCTTCAACACTCATGTTGTCAATATCTTCATCTGTATAATACACAAAATTAATGCGTGCATTCTCACATGCTCTTTGTTGATTCAAACAAACATCGACTCCACCCAATCCACTGTGAACATTGTTAATGATGGCATCCCTTTATTCTCGACTAATTTGAGAAGTGGCATCTATCTCTGACTGCAAAGTTTCAACATGAAGAAGTAGACTAACCAATGGTGGCTTAGGGTGAGGCAACTCAACATCACACCTAGCGCCCCTACGGTCACACAATTGACCTTTCTCAGGACCAAAAATTTCAGAGGGAAGGTCATTGTAATTAGGTTTCATTTGCAAAATGAATTCTGAATAAAATAATTTTGAAAAATAAAGCAGAACCTCGTCGTTCCATGGGAGTCTTCCATAGGCCGTAAGGTGTCTATCATACAAATAACGAGCTATATGAGGGTGCTTGAAATATTGCACCTTAAAAATATTTCTTTTCGGTCCTTATTTGAAATTAAACATAGACTTGGCCATTTCTGATGTAACTCTTTGTTTAACAACCTCCCATGTATCGAGACCCATCACTGTTTCCTTTCTATTTCTCATCACTTCTACCAAATTATCAGTGGTTGGCCCAAGATTTAGGTGCACATCTACTAGTTCACTTAAAGAGTGTGTAACTATTTCCAAGCTTTGTCAACTCTCAAAAAGTAGAGTCAAAGCCACGAGATATCTCTTCAATTATGCATGAAGATGTTGACACCTTTGTAAGGTGCATTGCTGCATGTTTATTTCCCAAGGTATATCGGAAATGTCAAATGGATAAGTCATGGTTGGTGTACAACCTTCTTCTTGAATGATGCGTACTGCCCTACGTCTTTTTGGAGCAACATTTGGAGTAGCGTTTTCAGCCTCTGCATCAATATATAAATTTTTTTATATTAGAAAAACACATGTAAACAAATTTTTACAAATTGAATGAAAATAATATTCAATTGATGGCCACCTCGATGTGGTTGGCTAGCAGCTTGCCCACCCTGAGACTGTTGAGAACCAGAACGACCACTAATTGATTGTGAACCAACATTCCCATTCATTGATTGGCCTTTGGGGGAATACATATCACCACTTTCACGCAATCCGCCAGCACTTATTGATGGCCCTCTAAGGAATGTGAACCACCACCAACCTCATGAGGCGAGAGAGAAGCCTCATAAAAAAATATGAATTCATAATCAATTCAAAAATACATTCATACATATAAATACATGTACATATTAATTGATTAAATTGCGTGAACCATACCACGATTGGATGAACCAGGGGCATGCTCCATTGATGGAATAGACACCCTTGTCCTCTTAGCTCCTAAAAAATAAAAAATGAAACTTATTAACAACTAATTTAACTCACAAAATTGATAGAAAATCAATTCCATATGTACACACATGTATGTATATGTATGGATATTTAAGATTATATTTAAATACCATGAACATCCCTCGATCCTTGATCCCCATCTCTCGTAGAGATATGGGATTCTGTTGATCTTCGTCATTCATCCTCTATGATATATATATATATATATATATATATATATATATATATACAATGGACATTTACAATTATTTTTTTAAATTACTATTTAAAAAAAAAAAATCAGAAAACTAATGTAATTTAGTGTACACAAATTATGTAAAACACAACTTTCAAAGCACTAATTGATGTGTGAAACTCAATTTAAGATTTTTTTAATAAAAATGAATTAAGTTCACCAAATTGCACTTTACATGATGGGAGCACCCATGGTATATAATTGAAAACATGGTGGGAGCACACTTGGTATAAAATTGAAAAAAGCACATGGTCATTAAAAAAGAAGTGTGAAACTCCATTTAAACAAAAAATTATTGAAGTCCTCACATTTTAATTTTATAAAAATGTGAAGTTCACCACTTGTTGCAAATGTGAAGTTCACCAAGTTGCGCTTTACATGGTGTGGTGGGAGCACACTTGGTATATAAATGAAAAAAGCACATGGTCATTAAAAAGATGCATTTGTAAGTAAAAAACACACACATATCCAAGATATGTTACAATGTCCATCAATAAATTTTGAAGGAGAGCGTCTCAACACTAATTCGTTTTTGAGAGATGAATCTTGAATTTTTGAAGAAGAGCATCTCAAAACTATATCATCTTTGAGATATGAATCTTGTATTGCAATTGCCCCGTACAATTCTAATTCATCTTTGATAGATGAATCCTGAATTGGCATTTTCCCACGCAATATATCAGCAAACATCTTATTCACATTTGTACAATGTCTTATACTAAAAAATTGAAATTGGCTATCAATATTGTTTGCTATTCCATGCGGTTGTTTTAGCCTTACATGCCTTTCATCTGGTTGCACACAAGTTTGGAATTGGTGAAAAAGACAATTCCATTTGCTCCATACTCCCTAGCTGTTCCCAAGCCTTCTATCAATTCAATATAATATGCCTTGTTGTTTGTTGTTCTTCTTGGTATATTCATTTTCCTTTGGATGGCCTTGCTAGTCGCAATATTGGAAAGAACATATGTAATCACTGCTTTCCCTAGATTGGGATAGCAAGAAACATATATGCATAATGTCCATTTTTCAACCATATTTAGTGGGTTTTTATTATCCCTAGAAAAAAAAAATTCAATAAAATATATTAAATTAAAATTTATTGCAAATGCATGGGAGAAATGACACATGTGTAGTAAATGAGATGCATTAAATATTGCATTGCCTAGATTTTAAGGGAGATTTATGACACATATACATGGTTCATGCATGGTTTGCCTTAAAATTTATGGCAGAAATCACATCTAGAAATGACATACCTTAAGAAAGGATGAGACAGAGAGGCTACCTGGCCCTTTACATGAAATGACATTCCTTAAGAAAGAATGAGATCCAAAGGCTACCTGGTCCTTTACAGACTCCTTTAGAACTTGTAGAAGTTAAGAATCAAGAAACAAACTAAAATCCTATCGAAGCTCAGCCACTTTAGGTTTAGTTTTTAGGCCTTAAGGTTTTCCTTAAATTAATGGGGGAAAGCCTTGAGTTTGGGGTATCCTATCTTATGGAAGTTCAGCTACTTTAGGTTCAGTTTTTAGGCCTTAATATTTTCCTTGAATTAAAGGGAGGAAGCCATGAGTTTGGGAGATCCTATCCTATGGAAGTTCAACTACTTTAGGTTCACTTTTTAGGCCTTAAAATTGGCCTTGAATTAATGGAGAAAGCCTTGAGAAATGACACATGCTTTAAAGTTAATGGGAGAAAGCCAACATGACACATGCTTTAAAAACTTTGCCTAAGAATTTATGGGAGAAATGACACATGTACACAATTTTTTTTAAAGTGGTTTTGGTTTATGGATATTAAAATGAAGAACTTCTATTTAGATCTGTTCTAGAGGTTGACTGTAGGGGAATTTACTGGTTATGCCACCTTTCAGAAAGGATGATATCCAGAGGCTACCTGGCCCTTTACAGACTCTGCCTTTAGAAATTGCAAAAGTTAACACTCAACAGATAGACTAAAATCCTATGGAAGTTCAACCACTTTAATTTTTTAGTGTTAGAAAATTAAATATTATAGAGCAATGCAACGCATAAAATATTCGGAAAGAAAAAAGCACAAAAAAAACATAAAACCAGAGAGACACATATATACGTGGTTCACCCAGTTTGGGCTACATCCACCCCGAACAGCCAGTCCTTCCTTTCTATTATCCAGCAAAATGAAGAGACACAACCTACAACAGATCTGCTATAATATCCTCTGTTCTCTCTCATAGTCTCCCTATCTATTTCTCGCTCCAAGAATACACATATAATACACAACCGCAATACAATACCCTCATAAAAGGAAGGGGTTGTCTTCTAGAGCAAAAAACCCTAAAATAAACATAACTTCTACCGTCAGATCATCTGCCTAATGAATGGCCTAGATTGACTAGAAATTACTATACTTTTACAAGGCAATTTTACATATATTTTTAGCTTTGGGGGCATTGCCCCCGAAACCCCCTGCCAGGGAGGGCTCCATAAAGTCGCAGTCGCCCCCCCTAGACCCCCCAGGCAACGTTTAATTATGGGTGGCATTGCCTCCCCATTAAGGTACAAGGGTCCAACCATGTGATACAAAATAAACAAGATAATCAGGCTCCACACCCAACAATCTCCCACTTGGAGACTGATTGTAGTAACTGCATTGCTGCTTCATTTGCTGGAAAATGACTCCTCTTTGGACTTGGCTGTTTCTCATCTTCATCTTCATCCTTGAAGACCAATTGAAACTGAGCATAATCTCAATTTCTCCCTGGTTACAACTTTTGTTAGCATATCTGCAGGATTTTGGCTAGTGCGTATCTTTTCTAGCTTCAACTGTCCATCTTCCAATACTGACTGTATGAAATGGTACTTGAGTTGTATGTGTTTAGTCCTAGAATGAAATGTTGAGTTCTTTGCAAGATGAATGGCACTTTGGCTATCACTGTATAACGTGCCCATATCATGCTTCTTGCCCAATTCATCCATAAATCTTTGTAACCAAATCATTTCTTTACTAGCCTCTGTATCAGCAACATACTTTGCTTCTGTTGTTGAAAGTGCAACAACACTTTGGATTTTTGAAACCCAAATGACAGTTGTGTCACTACAGTAAATACATACCCTGTAGTGCTCCTCTTGTTATCTCTGTTACCTGCCATATCTGCATCAACATATTCATGTAGAGAAATGTTTGAACCACCAAAGCATAATTCTTGATTTGTAGTACCTCTCAAATATCTAAGAATCCATTTTAATGCCATCCAATGTTATTTTCCTAGATTTTTCATGTACCTACTTACAACTCCCACTGCATGTGCAATATCAGGCCTTGTGCAGACCATTACATACATTAAGCTTCCAACTGCTGATTCATATGGAACTTTAGACATATATTCCATTTCTTCTTGGGTCTTGGGGAAAATCTCCTTACTAAGTTTGAAATGGCTAGCAACACGTGTACTAACTGGTTTTGCATTCTGCATATTAAATATTTTCAACACCTTTTGTATGTACTCATTCTGAGACAATGTTAATTTGCGATTTTTCCTGTCTCTAGTTATTCTCATACCAAGGATTTGTTTTGCAGCTCCCAAATCCTTCATTGCAAATGAATTTTCCAATTTTATTTTGAGGGCATTTATTTCATGCATGTTAGACCCTACAACAAGCATTTCATCTACATACAATAACAATATAATATAGCTGCCATCATTTTTCCTTTTTAGATAAGCACAATGATCAGAGTGACATCTAGTATAACCTTGTTCAGACATAAACTTATCAAATTTTAGATACCACTGCCTTGGGGCGTTTTTTAAGCCATACAAGCTCTTCTTTAACCTGCACACTAATTTTTATTTTCCTTTGACTTGATATCCTTCTAGCTGCTCCATATAGATCTCTTCCTCCAAATCTCCATGGAGAAATGTTGTCTTTACATCTAACTGTTCAAGATGTAAATCTTCCACTGCTACAGGACTTAAAATAGTTATGATTAAGGTCATCTTAACAACAGGAGAAAATATTTCATCAAAATCAATACCTTTATTTTGTGCAAACCCATTCACCACAAGTCTAGCTTTGTACCTCTATTTTCCTCCATCTTATTCCTTCAGCCTGTAAACCCATTTATTCTGCAATGTAGTTTTACCTGCAGGCAACCTGACTAATTCCCAAGTATGGTTATGCATTAAGGAGTCCATCTCTTCTTCCATGGCTAGCTCCCACTTCTTCCTGCTTTCAACCTACATTTCTTCTTGATAACATTCAAGTTCACTAGAATCAGTCAACAAAAAATAATATAATGAAGGAGAGTATCGTTCATGGGGTCTACTTGTCCTGGTAGATCTTCTAACACCACTTTCAGGTGTTTGAGGTTCATGTTGTTGTTGTGGTGGTTGTTGTTGTTGTGGCTGTTGATTATTATTATTTTCAGGCACCTTTACCTTTTCTGTGATTTGATCAAGAACTGTGTATTATTTGTTTTCTTTTTCCCATTTCTTTTCCTGCAACTGATTCTTATACAAGACCTTTTCATTGAATATTACATCTCTACTCCTAATGATTTTGTGATTTTCATAATCATATAAGCGATAACCAAAATCATTAGCACCATATCCAATAAAGGTACATTTCTTTGATTTTCCCTCAAGCTTTGTTCTGTTTTCTTTATTAATATGGACAAAGGCCTCACAACCAAAAGGCTTTAAAAAAGAGTAGTTTACCTTTTTACCTGTCCATGCTTCCTCTGGAATACCACCATCCAAGGAACTTGAAGGCCCTCTGTTTATTAGACAAACAGCAGTATATACAGCATCTACCCAAAATTGCAAAGGCAATCTTGCATGCAATCTCATGCACCTTGCACGCTCCATGATTGTTCTGTTCATCCTTTCTGACACACCATTTTCTTGTGGTGTTCTTGGAACTGTCTTCTCTCTGCGAATTCCATGCTCTGAACAGTACCTATCAAACTCTTTGTTGCAATATTCACCTCCATTGTCTGATCTGAGACACTTCAACTTCTTTCCTGTCTCAATCTCAACCAAATATTTCCATTTCTTGAAAGTATCAAATACATCAGTTTTATTTTGAATATAATAAATCCAAGTTTTTCTAGTTGCATCATCAATAAAAGTAACATAATAACGAGAGCCACCAAGAGATGATACCTGAGCAGGTCCCCACACATCTGTATGCACAAGATCTACTTTTTCGCTCTTCTTTTCTTTCCCCACTCTGAGAAATATGACTCTCTTCTATTTTCCATAAATCAAATTCTCACAGAAATCCAAATCAACATTCTTCAAACCCAGCAAAAAATTTCTTGAGTGAAGAATCTTCATCCCCTTCTCACTCATGTGTCTGAGCCTATGATTCCATAATGCTGCATCGAATCCTTTGGAAGTTAAAGCATTAATAGAGTTAGAAATACCATTGCATAAATACAATGTACCAACCTTTTCGCTTTTTTCTATTACCAGGGATCCTTTGGTGACCTTCCATGTTTTATTTGTGAAAGTTGTCACGCAACCTTCACTACCTAACTTCCATGTTGAAATTAGGTTTTTATTTAGATCTGGAACATGCCTTACCTCATTTAATAGCCATTGGTTTCCACTTTGTTGTTTTACAAGAAATTTACCCATTCCAACAATTTTACAGGGTTTATCATCACCAAAACAGACTTGTCCAAAATCTCCTTGAATATAGTCATGAAAATATTTCTTATTTGGTGTGACATGGAATGAGGCCCCTGAATCTACTACCCAAAAATTAGTAACATTTTCGAAAGAAATAATCAAAGAATCTTCTAACACATCACCTGTCACATTTGCTTCATGATTGTTTTCTTATTGTGCATCTCCTTCTTTTCACTTCTGAGATCTACAGTCTTTATTTAGATGTTCTTTCTTTCCGCATTTCCAGCACACTATCCCTGATCTAGAATTGGATTTTCCTTTCCTTGATTTACTGCGATATCCCAAGCTCTTTCCTCTTTCCATTCTTCTTCCCCTAGACTTTGCACTCAAAGCATTACCCGATGTCTCACTGGAGCTTTTTCGTCACATTTCCTCACTAAGGATAGCACTGACAACATCATCAAACTTTAAAGTAATAGATCTAGAGAAAGAGTTACTAATGGCCATAACTAAACCATTCCAGCTTTCTGGCAATGAGCACAGAAATAAAAGAGCCCTAACTTGATCATCAAATTTGACCCCTATAGAACTTAACTGACTGGTAACTGTATTAAAATCATTTAAATGGTCTACAACAAATCCACCTTCTAACATCTTCATATTAAATAAACGTTTCATAAGAAATACCTTGTTTGAGGCTGAGGGTTTTTCATATAGTTTCTTCAACGCCTTAATCAAACCCTCTATTGTTGTTTCCTTCGAAATATTAAAGGCTACCGACACCGCGAGGCACAACCGTACTATTCCGAGTGCCTTTCTATCAAGAATATCCCATTTTGCGTCTGTCATAGTCATTGGCTTCTTCTTTTTTCCGCTCAATGGTAGGTGTAGATCTTTTTTATACAGATAATATTCTATGTGCATCTTCCACAGTGGGAAGTTTTGGCCGTTAAATTTCTCGACCCTAAATTTACCATCTTCCGCCATTTCTCCCACTCGAACCAGGAACCCTTCTTTCCTACGAGTTTATCAGCCAAATATACCTTCGGCTCTGATACCAGTTGTTAGAAAATTAAATATTACAGAGAAATGCAACACATAAAATATGCAGAAAACAAAAGCACACAAAACACATAAAACCAGAGAGACACAGATATACGTGGTTCACCTAGTTTGGGCTACGTCCACCATGAACAACCAGTCCTTCCTTTCTATTATCTAGCAAAATTAAGAGACACAACCTACAGTATATCCACTGTAATATCCTCTGTTCTCTCTCATAGTCTCCCTATCTGTTTCTCGCTCCGAGAATACACATACAATAGACAGCCGCAATACAATACCCTCATAAAAGTGAGGGGTTGCCTTCTAGGGAAAAAAACCATAAACTAAACACAACTTCTACCATCAGATCATCTGCTTAATGAACGGCCTAGATTGACTAGAAATTGCTATACTTTTACAAGACAAATTTACATCTATTTTTAGCTTCGGGGGCGCTGCCCCTGAAACCCCCTGCTAGGGGGGGCGGGCTCCATAAAGTTGCAGCTGCCGCCCCCTGGACCCCCTAGGCAACATTTAATTACGAGTGGCATCACAAACTCTACCTATAGAACTTGTAGAAGTTAACACTCAATAGTTTGACTAAAATCTTATGGAATTTCAGCCACTTTAGATTCAGTTTTTAGGACTTAAAGTTTGCCTTTAATCAATGGGATAAAGCCTTTAGTTTGTCGGAGAAATGGCATGTGCATGATTTGCCTTAAAGTTTTCCTTAAAGTTTATGGGAAAAATCACATCTAGAAATGACATGCACCTTAAAGTTTTCCTTGCCTAGAGTTTAGGAGAGAAATAACATATACATGGTTTTGCTTGGAGTATATGTGGGAGAAATGACATTTCCTTATAGTTTATGGGAGAAATGGCATAGAAATGACAGAGAAATAACATAAAAATGACACATGCCTTAAATTTTTCCTAAACCTTTATGGGATAAATGACACATGTACACAGTTTGCCTTAAAGTGACAGTGGTTTGAACTTACTTAAACAACTAGTGGTAGTGGTTGATTAAGTTATGTAAAAAGTCACACCTTGATGAGTTTGTGGAAGAAATGTCATGTACATGGTTTGCAAAATTATTTTATGCAGTTACTAAAACAAATAGTGGTAATTGTTGATGAAGTTATGTCAAAATTTGGTAGTGGTTGATTAAATTATGTCAAAAATCACACCTTGATGAGTTTGTGGGAAAAATGATATGTGCATTGTTTGCAAAATTATTTTATGCACTTACTAAAACAAAACTAGTGGTATTTGTTGATGAAGTTATGTCAAAAGTCACACCTTGATGAGTTTGTGGGAGAAATTACATGTACATGGTTTGAAAAATTATTTTATGCACTTACTAAAACAACTAGTGGTAGTGGTTGATGAAGTTATGTCAAGAGTCACACCTTTATGAGTTTTTGGGAGAAATGACATGTACAAGGGTGTTTCTAAACTCCAAATCTCTTTTTTTGGATCTTTTATCTACTTCTGCAACCCACTTGTGATTTCTATAAACTGGATAACCTAGAAAAACACTATAGAGAAAAGAAAATCAACCTGGAAAAACACTATAGAGGAAAGAAAATTAACAGATTATATAATTTCTTTATGAAATGTAGCTGGTTGTGAAGGAATAAATAAGTGTTTCAATCTTTTTTTTTGAGGTTCTTTTAATTGCCTATGTGATTCAAATACTAGCCTATGTTTGTTATTTTTCTTTAAAAAAATATGCACCAGTAAAAATTAGATGATGTTCTGTAGAGTAACCTTATAAAATTATTTAATGTGAAGATAGTACTTTATCTACAAAACAATGGAATTGAAGATTGTGCTTATATATCAGAGTTCCATTATGAAATCTTTATCTTCCATACCTGAAATTCTATTATCTTCCTTTCCCTGTATATTTCAGGGTAATGAAAGAATTTATTTTCTAAATGGCATGGTTTTCAAGATGTGGAGTTGTTTTTTGGTTTTACTTGGTATTCTCGAAGGGCTATACATTTTGAATCATTTCTGAAGGTTGTTTTATTTGAAGTCAATCATGTCATTTTGAAATAGAGAAAACTTAAGTGACAAAGGCCGAAAATGAAAATAGTTCAAGGCAGTCCGTTAGTGAGACTTAGTATGGCATGGGACACATCCAGAATTAGACCATTGAGTTATGGATTCATTTACAGCTATTGAGTCTTACTCATTTGACCTATAAGTGTTTATCATTTTTTGTTGATTGCACAAGTTGGGTTTGGTTGGAGGTTGTGCAGTCAAGGTTTGTTTATTCAATTACATGGATTCCCCTATGGAAACTTTGAATTAGTTGTCTGTCAATTTAAGCCTATATAGAATATTTCCTATAAATTGTGGATCAAACTTCTAAGCTGAGATTATCCTAATTTTATTTTATTTTGAGCTAGCAAAGCATCTAAACATCTTCTTATCGCATATTATGAGGTATTTATTGGCTATATATGAATGTTTTGATCATTACAATCTATCCCTTTATTAGAAATCTATCATTGGAAATGACACGAAATAGGAATCCAAGGGTCGAAAATATTGGAAACATGAAAGTAGCCTCTAAAGGAGTGTTATCGACATGCTAGATAAAATGCCTTAAACTTGCCAAAATTTGTCCAATATTAACAACATAGAGTTCCAATGATGTACATGTATTTTTTTCATAGATAAATGGGAATTTTGAGTTATGCTCGAAAGGGCCTTTTGTTAATCTGCCTATGAAGGAATATACCAAGACATGTCTTGGAAAAAAACCAATCCTTTAAAGAACCCTTCAAAGGATTCTGGAGTAATTTGATACTCTCCTTCATAAATATTGACATACATACCAAGTGAAAAGAACATAACATGGCATGAAGGAAACGAAACCAAAGAGTGCCTTTAGGTCATGGAAGATATCACATGGAAGAGTGTATATGTTTGTTAGGTTGGATAAACACTATGCCTGCAACCTCTGTGATGTTATCCAATTCATTGATGTCATTCTCCTATGTGGGTTCATCATGTACAACATGAACTTCATCGGGCCTTGTTTTAAGCAATTTATGAAGCACATCTGATAATGATGTTGATTCCTCTTCATAGATACCACTCACAAAATAAAACTCAGCAAAAAAAAGCCAGGAAAATCAAAGCAAGTACCAAGGTAAGTAGTAGCTCACCTGGGATCTGTTTCATAAACTTAGCAAAAAAATGCAGGAACATCAAAGCAAGTAGCAGGGTAAGTAGTAGCTCACCTGGGATCTGTTTCATTTTGAGAGCTATCATAAAATCATATTTCTCCATATCCCGTAGCAGCTTCCCCATTGGCATTTATTAACTCTTTGTTTTCAATTTTGTTTACAGGGTTCTCTATTGAAGCTAACAGTTTGTTATTTTTCATTTTTCTTAGAGCTATTCCATATGAGTCTAATTCCCATAAGTGTGACATATATTTATTAATTATATGTTTTCAATTTTGTTCATAGGGTTCTCTATTGAAACTAATAGTTTGTTATTTTTCATTTCTATTGGAACTAAATTTTTTTTATTTTTCATTTTTCTTAGAGTTGTTCCATATAAGTCTAATTCCCATAAGTGTGACATATATTTATTAATTCTATGTTTTCAATTTTGTTTACAGGGTTCTCTATTGAAACTAATCGTTTTTTTATTTTTCATTTATATTGAAACTAACAATTTGTTATTTTTCATTTTTCTTAGTGTTGTTCCATATGAGTCTAATTCCCATAAGTGTGACATATATTTATTAAATCTCTGTTTTCAATTTGTTTACAGGGTTCTCTATTGAAACTAACAGTTTGTTATTTTTCATTTCTATTGAAACTAATAGTTTGTTATTTTTCACTTTTCTTAGAGCTATTCCATATGAGTATAATTCCCATAAGTATGACATATATTTATTAATTCTCTGTTTTCAATTTTGTTTACATGGTTCTCTATTGAAACTAATAGTTTGTTATTTTTAATTTTTAGTTCTAACTTGCTACACTGGTCTGGCCAGCATCCCATAATTCATGTCGTAATTTTACTGTAAATAACTTTGGGTCAGCATTGAACCAGCTAGCGGCCACTCCAAGTATTTTAAGTAACAACTCTTAGTTATTTTACACTTATTAAGGTCAATATTCCATTTACCCTACAAATTTCATGCCTCCCTTACTCTTTTATGGGTTATACAATTTATATCTAAACATTTAACTGTAAATGTATTCATTGTTTCCTGTATATCCATATACTGTAGCTTTATTTTTTCTTCCATTCCCCTCTAGGTTTAGTATCTTTTCCAGTTTGATAACTAACAAATGGAGACAAGTAAAAATAAAGATAAGGAAAGACAACAATTTCGGCCAGTTCAAATAAAAGGACAACAATTTCAAAATAATAGTTCGTTGCATATTCGACAATTATAAATAAAATCTAACAATCATACTTGAAATTAAGTTCATTGCATATTACTCAAAAGATATTCAAGCTTTATATAATAATTTGGCAGATATTATATCTTGAAAGCAGGTGGGATATATGTAACCATAGTATGTATAGTCTGACCATGTGTGGTAGATTTATTTGATATACAAGTATTACGTGATTCAGACTGAATGAGACATAGAATATACTGACAATATGCAGATATAAGCAACTTTCATATTATAAGAAATATTTTGTTTTTTAAAATATCAAAAATATCGAAACAAAAAAGAGTGAGTTGGGTATCTTAATGGCTACAACAAAAAAAATGTTATGATTGCCATGCTGAACTAGAACATGAAAAAACTGATTATAATATATATTCATAACTATAAAAACCATTATTATCATCCATGCTCCTAAGCAACGCATGGGCAGGAGGGGTATTGTTTACAACATCTTTAAATATTAAAGCACTTCTCTTGCACTTCCCCACCATTCTTGTTCTGGTTTCCCGACAGATTGTCTTTGATTTTATCCATATATACTCGGGTAAATTAGGACCACCCTAAGTAGGCTCAGGTAAGGTAGATTCAATCAGGTATACTCAGGTGAGGTGAGGCAAATGGGGACTTTAATTTTTTTTCCGTTCCCCTCTGGGTTTAGTATCTTTTCTAGTTTGATAACTAACAAATGGAGACATGTAAAAAGACAAAGAAGAAAAGACAACAATTTCGGCCAATTCAAATAAAAAGACATCAATTTCAAAATAATAGCTCACTGCATATTACACAATTCTAAAGAAAATATAAAGAAAATCTAACAATCATACTTGAAATTAAGTTCGCTGCATATTATTCAAAAGAGTTTCAAACTTTATAGCAGGGTTCCAACTTGGAAATTCAGAGCCGAGGACGCAATTTGGAGACGAGGCCGCAATTCGGAGATGAGGCCAAAATTTGGAGATCAACGAGGCTGTAATCAACGAGGATGTCAGAGGAAAATTTCCTGCAAACATAAAAACAAAGATAAAATTAAAACAGAAGAAAAAAATTAAAACATCAATAAAACTAATTCGCAAAGAAAAAAAACAACAGGAATTACCCAACAAGACTCTGCCAAGACCTTGCAAGACTCTGCAAACACAAACGTAGCAGACGCGATAAGCCCAAAACACAAACATAGTACACACTAATAAGACCGAAACCCATTAACGGGTCCAGGTTGGTGCATTTATAAACTAAGCCGGATTATTTAAGAGTTCGACTGAACTTATGTTGTCGGTTTTCCCATTTCCAGCCAAAAATTCTTTTTCCCACGTCGTTAGTATGTCATCAATGTAAACGTGAGAATGAATTAGGTCAAACTAATTTCGAAAGTTCGACTGAACTATTGAGAAAAAGAGTTTTTTGCCCCTGATTCTAACAAAAGTGTACCCAACTTCATGGGTTTACCCTTTAAAAAAATATATTAAAAAAAAAAGTTAATATGAAAACATGTGGTTCAAAAAGGTTAGAATCATTTTTCACCATTAAGAACGTTTAATTCTTATAAAACCACTCTATGTAATCAAATCCATTCGTGTTACTACTACTATTACTATGATTATTTTCACATTATAGTAATTAATTAAAATAAATCTTATATATATATATATATATATATATATATATATATATATATATATATATATAGATATAGATATATATATATATATATATATATACACACACACACACACAATCAAATATTTGGTATTATATAATATCATATATTTACATCCTACACACGAGAAGTCTCTCTTGGTCTTGCACTAAGAAAACTAGACCATACACAAAACTTCAATTGTTCCAAAATTGAAAATGGTAGAAGAAAATTTTCTACTACAAAATACAAAATATCTTATAGTCTAGATGGTCATTGTGGCCTTTCTTTAGCTTGGTTATAAGACAAGATAACATAAATGAAAATAAATAGTAAAAAGGTAGTTGCACCTGCATATATTTTTTTAAGATTTTGTGGCTTCGACATGTATGGGCTCCTTATTACTACTAAGAGAGCAACTAAGATCAAGGGGAGGTACCGATTATCATTCAATTATTGTGAACCTATGGTACATTTCCATCAAGGAACATTACATACGAATTAGAGACAGAATAACATCATTATTGAGATCATTATAGTATACCAATACTCTACATAGGAGGAATTTGATATACCAATATATAACCATTGTGATACATGTATTAGTTGTTTCTACCTCTTGTATGGAAAACATCGGTGACCTAATTGAAAACCTCAGCAAGAACCTCAATGTCTATGAGATTGCAACTCACACTGGAGAGCTCTTTCTCAACCTAAGTGATCTCTTCTTGTATTGGTTGGGGGGTCAATACTATATAGCGTGTTGCCAAAATCTTAGCCTGAGCCTGAGCTCTGGAGTGGCCTCGCTCCTGATAATCTATAGTGCCATGTCTTAACCTGCCTCACTACCTATCCATGACTTTGAGTAAGTTAAAGAAAAGAGGGAGAAGTGTCACCCCTGGGCTAGATAGATTACTTGTCTCTAGAATTTGCCTTGAATTATTGATTGAGTTCCCTAGGAATTGAAAAGGAGTGAAAGAAAATCCATCTACAAAGAAATTAATGAAACCAAAACAAATGTAACTATTTAAACTATAAATTAAAAAAAATAGACATATAAAAACTTGCGTTGACCACTCAGCCCTAGAGGGGGCATGCTCAGAGGGTGTCGTTGCTTTATGGACACAAAATATTTGTCACACTAAATATTGATGGAATTTGACGCTAGAGTGAAGCCCAGTAAGATTAATGTGACATGTAGGTTGGCTATTCCTTGGTCTAGGAAGAGAAAATAACAAGGTTGTGCCTATTTTTTGTTCGAGACTTAGTGTTGGCAAGGAAGCGGGGTCACAAAAAAATATAATATATCTGGCATGAAGAATGACTCAATGTTTGATTGCAACCCATGAAGCATGAAGGAGGACTTGGTAAGGAAATGAGCTTCCAAGACTACCCTAATATAAGCAGATTCGTCTATGAATCTACTAAAGAAAACATGTGGTAACATGTATAAGAAGCCTAATGAGGTATCCATTAATGGCTCGTCATTGAATGTTAGGAAATTGAAAAGATTGTAGTGGGCTAGCCTATGCGTGAGAATGATATTTTCACCTATTTCGTTCCTTGAATATCTCTCAAAGTTCCTGTTTTCATGGGTGGTCGATTGTGGCAATGAATGTAAAGCAAGTTCACTAGGTGGCACCCTAAAATAGTGGTTGTTTTGTTATACACCACATAATTTTCTCCTGTGGGGGGTGTTTCCACGCCCCATTGAATCATGGCCTAATGAAGTGGTGGAAAAAAAATCCCCCTCCCCCCACCACAGTCACCCCATCTAGGGTAAAAATATTTTATTATTAGAAAAATGAAGTTTAAGATAAATTTATGTCAATTAAGTATTTTATAATTATATTAATTAATTATAGGAAATACTATTTTCTAAAATTTCAATATCATTTGTCTTTTTCTTTAATTACATTAATATTATATATTAAACTCACCAAATATTCATATAAAAGGTCTATGTTATTAGAAAAACATGGTTTAGAAAGTGATGATGATGAGGAGTCCACTAAGAATCATATGGTTTATTAGACTTTAAGAAGGTAAAATCTTATTTTTTAGCATTTTATTTCTATGCTCGAAAAACATTAAGAGAAACATTCCAAGATCACCAGAAGTGTGACAAATATTTTTAACATTTGATGTAACATGAATAAAGGATATAAAATCTAAGAGAAAGTGATTTTCATCTTCAAGCCTTTTAGTCTTGGAAACGTAACAATTTTTTTCATCCTGTCATGTTTTGGGAATTGACCAATGCTTAGTTTCACTTTGAAGATCATGTGAATTTGTTATTATATTATCAATGCTTATTTTTTTTTTAACAATAGTCAAGATAGAGAGATATAGTTGTTTTTGAGATTGGGTTTGATCACCTCCTTATAATATCTTAGTTTCCTTTTTTTATCACCCCATAATTTCTCCATAAATGTGTAGGTAATAATATTTTTAATATCATCCTTATTCTACAAAATGATATCCCCCTTCATTCCCAATTGGTTTAGAAAAGACCGAGCACCCTTATGACATTCCCACTTGAGATGAAGATGTTAATTTTGGCAAGGGTTATAGGAGATTTTAGGAAATATCTTGGCCTCATTGCTGTTAAGATCTTCTTATACATAAGATACCTGTTCATAGCCATGCTTTCAATGGAGAGAGGATTGCTTCAATAAGTAGCATAGGATAGGGAGTTTTTCCTATAATACTAATATTGTAGGTTAAAAATAATTTTGGATTTGTTCTATCATCTCCACACATCTACGAAGATACTTCATTCCTAAGCCTCACATCCATATAAAACAATATGAATGATAAGAGTCTCAAATAGGAGTTCTATTTTATCCCATATCCAAATATATGTTAAATTACCATTTTTTTCAAGCCCAAGATAAGCATTCAACCCTCCACTTATCCTTTTATCAATGCTATAATTCCAATTTAACTTGTGATGGATGATATCAAAATATTTATGCAAAGGAAATTCCTCAAATATTTTGTTGACATGTACGAAATTACTTATATGTGATCTTTCTAGAGTTAATTATCATGAATTTAATTTTCTCAGCATTAATAGTCATACCTATCTTGGAGAAGAAAACTTGGAGGATTATTAGTTGCTTGTTTAGATGAAAATGTATCATTTACAAAAGAATAATATCATTGCCATAAAGGAGAAGAGTTATGACTATACTATTAATCATGGGGCCAACACAACCTGCATCTTCTGAACACTCTTATAGCTTATCAATATATTATTCCAAAAAGGGTAGGAGATAAGGGACACCCTTTCTTGACTCCAATATTTAATTTAATTTTATGAGCAACACTCATTGGTCCAAAAATTGAAAATCACATCTTACATCCTTGTCACATGAACCCTCAACTTGAGAGGAACCATTATCTCTTGCATATTGTTCCATACTTTTTTTGTAGGAATGATGTCAAAATATTTTCTAATGCTAATGAAAAAACATAAAATATTAATTTTATTATTATGGAATTCCTTTGTAATGATCTTAAGAGTAACAAGGGGGTCCATAGTTTAATGATATCTCCTATACCCATCTTGTCCTTTGGCTCTTTTACCATGGATTTCTAATGATAGGGTGATCTTCTTTTACAAAATAATTCCATATAACTTGACTAAAATGTGGCTAATCATAATTACGTGCAACATTACATTGAAGTTAAAATAATCCCAAAAAAATATTATTTATAACTTTAGTCAATAAAAACCATTTTAGAGACATAGATTAAGCAAATACATATTCTAACTTTGGAAAAATACAAAAACACTTATTCACCCACGAAAAATGTAATTAGTTTCAATCATTTGAATTGAATAAAATTCCAATCAGTACATATGAATCCAAATATCAAAATAATGTTTAAGGAGGATATATTTACAACCTCAAACAAACTACTCATTAACCAATTAATTGCTAGAAACTTGAAAAAAAATATTCTCAAGTGCCTTTAAACATTGACTAGCAAATGGGCACTAGTAAAATATGTTCTTCACCATACTATCTCTTACCATAGTGGTTGTATTTTTAATATTTAAATTTAATATTTAATTAATTTAGATGTAGAGAATAATATTAACCATGTGAACATATATTCAATGGATAGTCTTAGCTTTGTGAACATAAGATATTTTACAGAAACATATATTATCAAGTTTTTCAATTCAGAAAAATTATTATTGAATATCCTTTCCTTTCATATGAAATTATATTTAATTGTGATTTACAATGTATTGACACAATTAACATATGAATGCATTAATAATAATGGTGAAAATAAAATTGAGGAGCCAGAAGCATAATTTTGGGTTAAATCCTAAAATACACTTATTATAATTGAAATCCTCTAGTTTATGGTCAAAGAAGTGGAATTATAGGATATATAACTATGAAGAACCATATAATGGAGGTAATGATTGCATTCTATGAGTCAATATGTTTCGAATAGTGGTTTGTTTTCATCAAATGAAATTTGGGACGTTCATGAGTCAAAATTATGGAGTGGGAAGTTAGAATTTGAGCCCTATAAGGGTCGATTTGGGTATGATCCTAGAACACTCTTATAAAGAAAAATAGAAATTCTTTAGTTTAGGGTCCAAGAAATGGAACTTTGGGATTTTTAAACTTAAACAAGCATCTAATGGATATCAAATTTTTGCGCTCTATTGGTCAATATGTTTCTAGGGTAGTTTATTTTCATCAAATGAAATTAGGATCAATGTTTTGGAGTTAGGAAGAAATAATTTAAAACCTAGAAGGGTAAATTTGGGTTAGATCCTAGAATACACTTATGAACCAAAACTAAAAATCCTATAGTTTGTCAAAGAAGTGGCCAATTAAGATTTTCAGTGAGTTCTTTGGGCTAGTAGATGTGGACATAATCATAACAATGTAAGAACCCTAATTGTGTTGGAATATACTAGGAGATATAAAATAAAAATTTATTGTAAACATTCCCAAAGTATCAAACTTAAACAATATTGATCCCTTTATGCTTATATCACTTTGCAATTAGGTTTAAAATATTATGAACAAAATTATAGAAATGAAGTTGAAACTTGTTTTTAATTATTACATTTTAGAGGATAAGTATGGGTTTATTTCCAACAAACATATGCATGATACATGGATCAACACAATATGTCCTCCATTAAATTAAATAAAAAATATATTAGTTATTAATCATGAAATGGAATTGTGGGAGATGTATGATTGATTGATCTAGGGATATCTAGTACTCTTGATGATCCATATAGGTTTCTAGGAAAAATCATAAACTAGGTGGAAGGGTGTTTCACTTCATCTAGTTATGCAATAATAATTAATAGTGAAACTTATACCTTTTATTTTTTAATTTTTAATCTACAAGGGAGTTTAGGTAGGGATGCTCAATATCATGTCCTCATTTTCAACTGATGAGCTACCAGGTCTATGACTCCATAATAGGCAAATTTAATACACTAAGATATGCTACAAGTCTCAAGAAAGAGACTTCAACACTTCCAATTCTATAAATTTCATTAAACTTGAGCTCATAAACGTGGAAGGATCAATTTTTCATAGTTTTCGCTAATAAAGAATAACTGAGCGTGATTAAGGGAACACATGAGCATGTCAACTCTCTGATGCTCAAAACCCATGTGCTCATTTACCTTCAATATTGTTGGATGTATGAGAATGTTGGAGTTGAGAACCATAACCAACATGTCATAATATGAACTAAATCGCTGGTTCAGGAACATAACTAAACTGCGGGAATAGGAACTGAATTTCTCCAACTGGAATAGTACTACCTTCTTCTGTTACCCAACACAGAGTGACACAAGGGAATATGCTTCCAATTTATCCATGCATACACATCTCCTTCACCATTCAAATTCCATCACTCAACTCATATTTCTGTACTCACACAATTCACCATACTATGTTTTACGCAGTCATCTCTATGTATCCTTTCATGCTACGTCCAGCATCTATGAATCATCCACATATTTGACAATCTAGAACATAACTTTGATCCTCATCGAATTTGATCTCAACCCAATCTCTATCTTTTAAAACCTGTTCTATTCAACTCATTCCTATAATGTTCGAACAACATTCTTATCTTCAAACAATTCCCTTAAAATTGAACCTCAATAAACTAGAAATGAAATTGGAATGCAACGAATTTTGGGTTTAACACTTTAGACTTCCTTCAGGTATTAAAACACAAAAAATTCTCATCCAAATAGAAATTTAAATGTCGATTGAACAAATTCCAATAAATGTCGAATTCCTCCAGTTACAACATTGTCATCAACTCCTTCCATGTGTGAAATAGGACTAGTTTAGATTCAAATCTTTGACTAGTTGAAACGTTGCATGCCAATTCATCCATTATATATACTCGACCTGGATGGAGGGTAGCACAAATATTCAGAAATTAAATAGAAAAAAGTCTTATCATTCCATCAATTGTTCACATAGCTTATCACAAAATTTTTGCACAAATATTTCTTTTACTTTCTAAGCAAATCTCCAAATTACAATTTCACAAGAGAAAACAAAGAACATTTATTAATAAATGATTTCTTCTATATTTATTAACTCGTAACAATCTTCTCACAAGAAATTTCATAATTCGATGTATTCTGTACTCTGCATTTTACACACAGAAACACAAATACATTCACTTCACCACCTCCTAGACTCAGAGATTCACTAATAATATATCACGCAGAGGCATACATCATAACATTAAACATGTACAAAGAAATTTTTTAAATATATTTAAAAACAAACCAATGCTATCTATAAACAGATTCCAATTTAAATGGCCTAATATACAAAATATATGGGCATATCAAGCCCTTGCCCTTGTACACATCTCATCACTCACACACATTCACACCCACATATTCTTCCCATATGCAGGCTTACATTTATAGGAACAATTACATGGTTATGGATCATTCTAAATCCACGATCTTCTCCATAGATCTCTCAACTAATTCCTAAAATCCCTTAATCCTCTTTTAACTAAATTAATTCTCTATTCTAGGCTCTCCTAATCCCTAAGATATTTATGAGATATTTCAAGTCTAATATCTCTTGTATTCTCAATTATTTACGAATATTTACATTAAAAACCTCACACACATATTTATCACTCAAATCATTAAAATATGCACATTTCCTATTAATAAATTAAATTCTTTAACAAACGTTAGACCCCTTAAGTCAACCAAAAATGCAATGATTTTTCGAGCCAGATGCTCCTGCATCAGACTCCCAAAGTAGAAAAACAAATCCATAGAATATTGTCTATGAGTTATCTCACTTTTTTATAGTAATGTGATAGCTGCAAGTCTTAATAACTTTCTACCTCCAGGATCCCAAACTTTTTTTTGTTGTTGGTCCTTCAATCTTTCTTCTTCATGCTACTGTGTTTTTTTTCCTGACATCTTTCTTTCTCCTGGTCTCCAAATTGTATGATGTAGCCTTCCTTTCATCCTGCTGATCACTTTTTTTATCATCATTTTATTTCTTTTGTTGTTTATCTCCTTCATATTCATATACCTTTTACTGGGTACTTTCATCATCGAATTCTTTAATTTCTCAATTTCAACATTTAAATAATAATAATTTTGTTGAAAATTACTTATAATGATTTCAAATTCTTATTTTCCTCTTCATCATACTTCATTTCATAAAACTTTAAGACATTAAAATGTCTTCTTACTTTATGATTTAAAACAATTTTAAAATTGTTGCTGCTCATAATTTTCTGCAAATTATCTTCATTTGTACCACTTCTCTGTGGTTCTGCAATTTTCTTCTTTTCCTTAACTGAGTCTTCCTCATCTGCATTTCTCTCTAAAAATTCTTCTAGAAATTCCATTTCGTCTTCAAAATCATTAAATGTAAAACTTACACTTTCTACCCAAGGTTCTTTCTTTGATTCATATTCTTCCAGCAACCTTTCCAGCAAATCTATTTCACCATCATACCTCTCAAGCATAGCATCTGAATGCTTTACTTCATATGTGCTTAGAACAAAATTCATATTTTTTTCTTCTTCCTTTCCCTCTGTCTTCATATTAGTTGTAGATTATTTTCCTTCACCTGTGACAAAATATTTACACAAATTATCAGATTTTAAAATATAAGGCTTTCTAGCCTCATTTGATGTTTCATACATCAAATCTCTTCCAACATCTTTTCCATTCTCTCCTAATATTATTCTTTGTTCTGGTTCACATATGTGATCATCATTTACCTTTGTTTCCTTCTCTAATTGAGCTGAAAACTCAATTTCATGGAATGAAAAACAATCATCCCAATTTCCTTCAGGTTCATAAAGAACTTCTTCTTGACCATAATTTCTTTCTGGATCTTTGCTATGGTCATTAACTGTCATAGTTTTCTTCTCCTTCTTAGCAACCAACTCATCATTTGGTACTGTACCTACATACGTAAACAAGCTATCAATTTTAAAAATACAAGACCTTTTAGCCTCATTTGATGCTTCAAGCACCAACCTTTCACAATGGACTTTTTGGGTTTCAGAAAATCCTCTTTGTTGTGACTCAATTCCTTTGAGTTTTTCCTTCTCAAACAAAGCAATATTCCTTTGTTAAAGCTATCTGAACTTGTTTATCAACTTGGCATTCCATTTCTTTTGCAATAGGTTCCATTTTACCCATTTCCTCATTCTCCATACATACCTTTGGTCTTCATTCACTTTCTCTTGTAGCCATTCCTTTAGTATATCCAATTGTTCTCTCATCACTACAATAATTATCTCACGCTATTCATTAATCATCTTACATTTATGGAATTTATGTGAACCTTTTCTATGATACTCCATGATCATTTTTCTCATGAGCTCATCCATGCTCATCTTGGAAATCTGCAATTCTCCTTTGCTACTAAATACCCCATCAAGCTTCCTCTCTAAGCTTGATCTGTTCCTCGGTATTCTCTTTCTTTTGGTTCAGTCTCTTGAACCTTCTAGAGTTTCTATGCTCTTTTTCTCTTAGTCACCTCTTTCATTTCTTCCAACCTCTATTTGGATAGGTTCATCATCATCATCATCATCAAAAATTTATTTTTCTGGCTACATTAAAACATCCTCATGCTATTACTTGTAATCAGTAATTCATCAATAATTAAAAAGACCATACCTCATTGTCCAATATTTTTTGCATATGTTGCTACTATGGTTTCCTCTTTGATTACTCTACTTTTACTGTTGCAGTCATCAATGCTCTTTATACCTCATAACAATCTTCTCAATCTGTCTTTAAATAAAATCTGATCTACTTTCTCTCAAAGTATATTTTCCTTCCATATCTCTTCACTATTTCTTCAAGATTAAATTATGCAATCATCAGTCTTCCAAATTCAATAAAAAAGAACAATATTTACCTCAATCAGATTTCAAATCAGATTCGTCTTCTTTTTTTCTTTACTTCTGTTGCACCTTTGATTCTCTGAAAGCTTATTCCTTCTCTAGCCTTTTCAAATGACGCAACCACAAAATATCCATACGCAAGAATATTCTTCTTGCTCTGATACCGAAAATTGATGAGCTATCAGGTCTATGACTCCACAATAGGAAAATTTAATACACTAAGCTACACTATAAGTCTCAAGAAAGATACTTCAACACTTCCAATTTTGTCAATTTCATTAAAACTGCACTCATAAACGTGGAAAGATTAATTTTTTAGAGTTTTGCGCTAATAAAGAATACCTGAGTATGATTAATTGAACACATGAGCATGTCAACTCTCTGATGCTCAAAACCCATGTGCTCATTTGCCTTCAATCTCGCTGGATGTATGAGAATGTTGGAGTTGAGAACCGGAACCAACTTGTCACAATAGGAATTGAACCGATGGTTCAAGAACAAACTAAACTGCAGGAACAATAACCGAATTTCTCCAACCGAAATGGTACCAAATTCTTTGGTTACCCAACACATAGTGACGCAGGAGAAGATACTTCCAATGTCACCGTGCATACACATCTCCTTCACCATCTGAACTCCATCACTCAACGCATATCCTTGTACTCACACAATTCACCATACTTTGTTTTACGCAGTCATCTCTACGCATCCTTTCATGCTACGTCCAACATATGTGAATCATCCACATCTTTGACAATATCGAACAAAACATAGATCCTCATCGAATTTGATCTCAACCCAATCTTTGGATTTTAAAACCTGTTATATTCAACTCATTCCTGGAATGGTCGAACAACATTCTTATCTTCAAACGGTGCCCTTAAAACTGAACCTCAATAAACTAGAAATGAAATCAAAACACAACAAAGTTTGGGCTTAACACTTCAGACTTCCTTTAGGTATTAAAACACAAAACTTCCTTGTCCAAACATAAATTTAAATGTCGATTGAACAACTTCCAATAAATGTCGAATTCCTCCAGTTACGACATTGTCATCAACTCCTTCTTTGTGTGAAATCGAGCATGTTCATATTTAAATCTTTGTCTGGTTGAAACATTGCATGCCAATTCATCCATTATCTATCTTTGATTTGGATGGAGGGTAGCAAAAATCTTCAGAAATTAATAAGAACATAGGCTTATCGTTCCATCAATTGTTCACATAGATTATCACACAATTTCTGTACAGATATTTCTTTTACTTTCTAAGGAAATCTCCAAATTACGATTTGACAAGAGAAAGCACAGAACATTTATTAACAAATGTTTTCTTCAATATTTCTTAATGCATAGAAATCTTCTCACAAGAAATTTCATAGTTTGATGTATTATGTACTCTGTCTTTTCCATGTAGAAACACAAAGACATTCACTTCACCACCTCCTAGACTTAAATATTCACTAATCATATGTCATGCATAGGCATAAATCATAACATTAAACATGTACAAAGGCAATTTTTAGAGAGATTTAAAAACAAACCAATGCTATCTATAAACATATTCCAATTTAAACGACATGATATATAGAATATATGGGCATATCGGGCCCTTGGCCTTCTACACATCTTATCACTCTCACACACACTCACACCCACATATTCTTCCCATATTAAAGCTTACATTTATAGGAACAATTACATAGTTATGGATCATTCTAAATCCATGATATTCCTCATAGATCTCTCAACTAATTCCTAAGATCTTTATGAGATATTTACAAGTCTAATATCCCTCGTATTATCAATTATTTGAGAATATTTACATTAAAAACCTCACACACATATTTCTCACCCAAATCATTAAAATATACAAATTTCCTATTTATAAATTAAATTCTTTAACAAATGTTAGACCCCGTAAGTCAACCAAAAATACAATGATTTTTCGAGCTGGATTCGCCTGCTCATCAACTAGTAGCCAAAATCCTAAGAAACAAGGAAATTTTTAGGGGCTAAATTTTACTTAGACTAATTTCCCATTTTTTTCCAAAAAATAATTCACCAATTTCGATTTTATTCACCAAATGTTTATAGATGAAAATATTTTAATCACCAAAATTTAGTGCAAGGCCATACCTTTTTAGTGCAAACCTTGATTATGACCTTCATAATTTTTACCCACACCCCCCATGTCAAACCCCTAAATCTTAAGCCAAAATTTTATTGAGGGATAAGGCCTAACCCTTGCCTTCTAGGAGCCAAAGGAGGGCCTTAAGGGTTTTTTTTCCCTTGGATAAAAATATAGTTTGCAAGGAAAATCTTAGAAATTTCTGTCATGAAACACTTAAAAAATTTGGGTGTATCTCATGAAGTTTATTTTCATGTATTACGACCTATATTCCATGAAAATACATTTTGTAAAACGTAGTAGGAATTAAAAAAGAAGAATACTGGTGACAATTCCCTTATCACAACGAAGAAGATTTTAGAGGTCACAATGTATCACACCATAAAACAATGTTTGGTATAATTCTTCACAAGCCCAAATATAATTAACAATTTAATAAGGAAATATAAATATGAATAAAAATTCTAAGAGCATGACATATAGTGCCACATAATTTATGGTACATCACATTGCATGGACACTAATGTACAACAATTTATTATAAATGATATGGAAGAGGAAGGTTTGTCGTCACAAGAATTAAGTTTTCTAAAATTGGAAAAGTGTCACACTAAATTATTTTTAATGTGATACACCACAACTAAACTTAAGTTTCTAGCATGGCATATTGCAATATCAAACAACTTCGATGATTTGAAAAAGATTGGAAGAAAGGAAGGGGAGAGAAGAGGGAAGAAAGGAAAGATGAGGAAAGGGAGATAATATGAAAAGTGTTGAGGAATATGACAAGATTGTGTGATGCAACATATTGTATGAAGATAATATTCATGGGATACACTACACAACATAAAAAAAATTGATATGTGATAAATGTGTTACAATGAAGAAAATATTCAAGTTGTGATACATCACATGAGATAAATTTTCAAGGAGTGATAAGAAAGTTTATGGAGTTTCAATATGGTTCATGGGAGAAATTTTCTCAACGTATGGTAAGCCATAGAAGAGGAAAATTCCTCGATAAATGTGTAACTGAAGGGTTATCCATACAAGTGTGAAGCATCACTATACAATTCCACATAATATAACACATGTTGAGCCATGTGCTAATAATGACATGGCAAGAGGGAGAACACATTAAACAAGTTTAAAGTGGTATATTTTTGTGCTCAAATTTTTTGAATAGGTGTTTCCATTGATTTCAAAGTATTATGTATTTCATTATATCATTAATGTCAAAGTATTGCCATTAACATTGTTTAATTGTTGTCAAGGATCATGTTGTAGCATTAGTATCCTATTTTTGAAGGAATTTATTATCTATATCCTTCATCCAAATGAGAATAATTTTTTTTTGGTTGAATAGCTTATTATGAATATTTTCCAACGATATATGGCACATTTCCTAACTAAAAAATAATGAGGAGAAAAATGAAGTTGAAGTGAATAAGTAGAAGCAAGTTTTTAACTAGTCAAAGTTCCACATAATTTCTACATCTGGGCATCTGTGTATCTACACGTGCAATAAAGATCATCATGGCCAAAATTATATATTTTTGTATTTTTCTCCATAGTCACAGGTTGACCTCAACTGACATGATGATACAAGTGGCATGGTAGGTGGCGCTAGGTGGCAGTGGTTGTCAACGTGGAAGTTGGAGGTGATGACATGTGGCATCATATTTGGAAATTTGTTTTTTCGAGGGGGGGTGATTGGACAATTGGAAAAGGACATGGAAGAAACATGGCATATATGACTTGGAAAGAGGACCACAAATTTGGTTCTAATTGGTTCTCAAAGTTTCAACACAACAATCTTCGGATTTGTGCTAGGGGACTAGTTTGGTGGAGTTTTCCTTTGTATTTCAATTGCCCCAAAGTGGCTGAAAAAATATGATTTTGTACCAAATGACAATTAAAAAATGGAGAAACAATTATGTACCTTTACTATCTAGAGATATGGAGGTTATTTAGGTTATCTAAGCATTCACCCCTCTAGGGAAATAGAAAATGAGCATTGTCAGGTTAAGTCTGAACTTGAATTCGAAGAGTTGGTCAAGTTTTTAGTATGCTAATGTTCCGCACTAGAATAAGATAACCATTCATTTTCCCCTCCATGACTGGAGCAAGCATGCACCGCTAACTTAAGATTGGATTTGAATGTGAAAAATGACAAAATATGGTTAAATTTTTGGGTCAATCTAGGTTCCATGATTCAAGTCTAAAAGGAATATAGGCATTTAGTGGTATGACTATGCATAGAGTATTTAAAGTCTCAGATATTTGGATAACACATTAGAGCTAGATGTTTCAGGTTGTGTTCCTAACACCCATTCATATGGGGTGACAGTGAATCTTGTAGAGTTGATGTTAATTTTAATGAAATCCGGGTAAATGAAATATTTGGGTGTCTAGTAATCCATTATACTTAAGTGGACCTAGATTTGTTAGAATATTTTTTTTTTGAAAATACGGTTATGTTATATGCTTTCATCAGCTCAAATTTAAGCCCATGGGGGCTAATGATCCATGGATATCAATCTTACATGGGTCGTCCTCACTAGATTTCCAATTGTAAAAATAAAATAATGATCTAGGTTTTCTAGATTAGTTTTTGTTGGAAATTGGATAAACCAACACTCCCTGTGTGTTTTTTCACATGGAATAACTAACTCTTGTGGATCATTATCTCTGGCGATGCAATCGTTGACTAACAACTGCAGGTTTTGGTCTAACTAAAATCATGATTCCCAACAAGCGGTATCAGAGCATAGGTCACGAGTTTGATACACACCCTAATCACGTTAGGGTGGATATTGTTGGAGATTTGATAAACCAACGCTCCCTGTGTGTTTCACAACATGGACTAACGAGCTCTCATGGATCCTTATCTCTGGCAATGTGATCATTGACTAGCACCTATGGGTTTTTGTTTAATGACAATCGTGATTCCCAACAGTTTTCTATGAAGTGTCATCCTACCATGAATTTTTTGACTTAGTTAAGTATAAGTAAGCCAAAGATGATTGGAAGTGAAGGTGAGAGTGATTATTGGTGTGGTTGATGTCGTGAAGTGGCAGAAAAAATTTATATTCAAATAATGCAAAGGAATAAAATTCTATATTATGTGGCTTTTCAGACACATAATTTGTGAAAGTGATGCACTACAAATATGCTAAGGAGATTTGGGACAAGCTTCAAAGCATCTATGAAGGAGATGAGAAAGTGAAGAAGGCTGAGCTATAATGTCGTAAAGGTTAGTCTGAAATTCTAATTATGGATGAAAATGAAAATGTTGCAACATTCTTTCTTTGTGCAGATGAGATAGTTACTACTATCATAGGTCTTAATAAAGTTACCAATTTAATGACAACTATAACCTCAAAATGACAGATCTAGCCCAAAAAACTCCTATTTTTGAGCAAATAACATGAAAAAACACTATGAAATGAAAACTTTAACGTTGCATCAACAAATTTTTTATTTTTTATATTTTAATTTTTTTTTTTTTCGATTTAAATTAAAAAAAAAATAGAAATGACATTAAAAATCTAAATTTTTATGTAGTAAACATGAAAAAACATATGGAAAGAAAAAGTGTTGATGCAGCTTGATGTTGCACCAACACCTCTTTTTTTGAGTTGAAATTAAAAAAAAAATAGCAACAACATTAAAAACCAAATTTTTAATGCAGTAAACATGAAAAAACACCTTGAAACGAAAATTATTGATGCAACTTGATGCTACATCAACACTTTTTTTTATTATTATTTTTTTAATATTTTGAGTTAACATTCCATTTGTTTTTTAACAATGGAATTAGAAATTAATATTTTATGCAATAAACACGAAAGAACACCTCGAAATGAAAAATCTTTGATGTTGCATCAACGTTTTTTTGTTTGTTAAAATTCCAATATTTTTTAGTAATGTCATTAAAAAAGTATCACGACTCAAAATACCCTTAAAATTCCAATAGTTTTTTATGATAATGTTAAATATAAAATATCACGACTCAAAAAACCATTAAAATTCGAATAGTTTTCGATGATAATGTTAAATATAAAATATCATGACTCAAAAAAATCTAAAAATTCCAACAATTTTCAACCATAGTGTTACAAATAGATACCATGACTCTGGAAAACTTTAATTTTTTTGCATATTTCTATTGGGTATGTGTTATATTCTTTCCACGACTAGCCCCACGCGCTATACGTTGCGCCGGGCGCAGCAGGGGGGTCATAAGGGGGCGATAGCCCCTTGTCGAGTTCGGAGCGATGCCCGCGAGGCTTTTGGTATGCGGTCCCACTCATATGCGGAACCACCCATGTTTTGTGCATGAGTTTGCACATGGTTTTGGGGTATGATGGTTTTCGACCCCTGGTATTTTGTAGATCCGGTCAAGGGAACTACGGTTATGTTCTAATCCAGGGTTAATGGATTGGGGTTTATGTATGCTTCGACATGTATATATATGTGTTGTAACACTAAAAGGAATATAATGAAAAATCCAAAATTTAATTACGTCAGGTTGGGGTCCAGCAAATCTCGTATTTTATCTGTTTTATGTTTTATACTTTCTTTTTTTATTAACATTTTCTTTTATAAGATTCGTGTGTGAATAATTTTTTATTCAGTTGAAACCACCATTGGTATCAAGGCCACATTTCGGCTTCAAGGATGTTGCTGATGATTTTTTTTTTTGGTTTGAGGTAGACCATTAGGTGAAGATTTGTGGATGGGTGTGGTGAAAGAAGATGGTGGCTGGTGCAGAAAGAATAGATAGAGAAATGACAGATGCAGGTGCAAGTTGGCAGAGCTCAAGATGGAGGATACATTGGTGGATAAGGTCGGTGGATTAGGGTAGATCAGATGCACTAAACCAACGGCAGTATGGGATATTTGGAAAAGCTGGATGGAAGGCCAAAGCAGAATGGTTGTGTGTGTGGGTCCAAGGTACAATGTTAGAATGTAGGGAAACTATGAAGGGCTGTGGGAAAAACTTTGGGACTTTGTGCCAATCTAAGTCTTTGGTGAATAAGTTGCTCACCCATGGCAGGGAAAAGGCATGTAACACGAGGATGAAGGATGAGACTCAACGACGAACTTGTCTGGGCCACTTCTGTCATGCAGTAGTCAGCGCATCATCTGTGGAAATATTTGCGTCTTAGAATGAAGATAAGTGCGTCGATTTGTTTGTGCTCTCTACCCGGACTCGTGGGATAATCCTGGTTATTGCATCCTGATGGCAGTAAGCTGTGAATTTTGATGACATTGCCTCGGCCCAGCACTTTGCGTACAAGAGAAGTGAGAGGAGAAATATGGAGGGGGGTCAAAATGGAGATGCATATACTGTGAGAAGGACACAACCGAAACAAGAATAAGGTTTCGAGTGGGATATATAATTAAAGGAGATCTAAATCTTGGAAAGTTTATGAGGTATCAGAAATGTGGAAAGGAAGGGCTGAGGAATGCCGGAGAGCTAAGCTCACAGGAAAGGGGAAGAGTTTGATGGTATACTTCTGTGAGAGCAAGCACCTCGGACAGGGTGAGGACCAGCTGTGTTGGCTTCTTCTTCAAATACACATGTGGAGTATTGAGTATGGTTGACTCCCAGGTGCATCCTTTCACTTCCTCCCCAGGAGTGATTTATGATATGAATATGATGGTGACATGATGCTTCTAGGGAGACGATGGGAAGGCCGAATGCGTCCGGACGTGGAAAAGTCAGGGTGAGCACAGGGTGGAGGATTACAACACTTCTGGTGTTGCATGTACACGGCTGGCTGAAGGCATGATTTACATGTGTGAATGAATGATAAGGGTAAAAAATAGTGTTGAAGGATACCTGCAAGGTGGTGGGGGAGAAGCGGAAAATAAATACGAGGAATTCGGATTGGAACCATACAAACTACAAAAGGTAGCCTTGTGTTGATAGGTGTAACGATTTGTGGTTTCCACGAAAAATGGAGGGCGGAAAAGCAATACATCTCTGGAGAAAAGACCATCTTTATGGCATCGAAGGCTTGGACAATGGAGAAAGGGCCTTGGATACTACATAGAGAAATGACTTGGTGAAGGTATGTCTAATTGCTCTCTTGAATTTCCCGGTTACGTAGACATTGTGTATATGGGAAGAAGAATCGGGTGAGTTTTCCTTCTAGTTCCTGGAGACGTAAGATATTAGAACTTGTGCACGGTGATGTGTTTGGACTGTGTGGAGTTCATGTTGGGGAAAAGAATAAATAATACTATATTTCATTCATAGATGACTTCAAGGTATGAATATATTTCTTGAGGAAGAAATCTTGATCACGACAAATTTAAAAATTTAAGGCAGTGACAGACACAAAGAAGAAGAAGATAAATGTTGGTGGGTAATGGTGGGGAGTTACGAAAGGGGTGAAGGATTACTGGCAGAAACATGGCCTCAACCATCAGCGACTACTCCATACACACCTCGGCAAAATGGAGTTGCGGAGAAAAATATGAATAGAACAACGATGGAAAAGGCAAGAAGCATGCTCGGTGGTACCGAGTTAGGACCAGAGTCAGGCGAGAGGAAGTGGAGAGCGCAGCATAGTGGATGCCTTCATTAGCGTTGGAGGATAAGACTCCATATGGGCCCAGGCGAGAAAACCTCTCTTTCACATCTAAGAGGTATTTGGATGTGTGGCCTTATGTACATGTTCCAAAGGATAAAGGGACTGGGATTGGATAATAAATTTGGTTATTGGGTATAAGGATGGTTTAAGGTTCTACAGTTGGAACTGAAAGCAAAGGAAGGTTATGCCTGGCTGAGGTCGCAGTGTTTAGAGGGCAGTATTTATTGCATGATCCTGCAAGGAACTTTGAGAAGATAGAGGATTTGAGCTAAGGAGGATGAATCGAGACTCTACAATAGAAAGAAGGAATTGGAAGGAAGGCCTGTTGACTTTGAAGAGGATGGATTTGTTCAGGAAAAGAAGGCAACCGGAAAGGTATGATCATCTTCTTTCTTTGGTTTGCCTTAACTATGCGCAGCCCGATGGTGATCCCCGGAGACTATCGGGGAAATGGGTGGGCTCGGAAGGAGATGGAAAACTGCTGGAAGGGCATGGTTGGTCTGAGCCAGCATCCTTGCACAAAAATGAGGCATGGGATGCGAGTGAGTTGTGGTGGAAAAGGAAGCCTGCAGGAGAAAATAGTTTTAAAAATAAGATGAATGTAGAAGGCAAGGTGGAGAAATACAAAGCTCGGTTGAGCGCAAAATATTATTCCCAAATTTGCAGTGTTCCCCAGTGATATTTTCTCTCTTATTTTAATTCATCCTAATCAGATTACTTTTTACTCTTTTGACTAACAACATTTGATTTTGAGATAGAGCAGATGGATGTGAAGACAACATTTCTTCACGGGGGATCTGGAGAGATCTACATGGAGGCAACTGAAAGGCTTTATGGTGAAGGGTAAGAAATGCAGTATGCGGAGTTGAAGAAGTCGACGTGACAGGTTAAAACGGTCACCAAGGATGTGTTATGGAAATTTGTTCTTGAGGACAGAAAGCTGCCCAAAATGAGAGGGATCACTATGTTTATTTTAAATTAATTGGTAGGGTATTGTTGTGGTCTTGTATGTGGATGATATATTTGTTGGTTGGAAATGACAAAGAAATTATCCAAGATTTGAAAGACAACATTATAATTGAGCCTTGAAGGATCTTGGTCTTTGCTGTGAAACTATATTTTGGGCATGGAAATTAAGAGATCGAGGGCGGCTGGTTGACCGGAGGAAGTATGTCGAGACTATAATGGAGGACTCAGTATCTGGGGACGTAAACAGGTGAGTGTTCCTGTTATGAGTTCAGCCACATATAACAGGCAGACATCCAGAACACAGAAAGAAAGGAAGATGTATACCGTGTTCCATGTCTGGTGGGTGGTGTGCAAATGTGCAATGATGCATGCTGAACTGGACATTACACATCTTGATGGAAAGTATTGAGCGAGTTTATGTAGACAGAAGAAGCAATTGGATGTGATGAAGTAGTTTTCAAATATTTATATGTTTTCTCAGTGATTAACAAACATGTGCAAGGGAAGACAGGATAAAGAATATTTGGACATTAGTGATTTTGTGTCTGATGAGCTAGAATGCGGACCAAAGAAGATGCAAGTGGGTATGTGTTTAGCCTATTTGGAGGTGGGTGGGTTGGATGAATAAAACAGATGCAGTAGCGCTTTCAACTCTGAGAGCGAATACATGGCAGCCACTCATGCAACAGAGACGATTTGGTTGCGAGAGATTGTGTTCAGTATGGGGTTGGTACGTGAAGCTGGGGTGACATGATAGGCAGATATGAAATTTTCTTGGCTAGGAATGGCATCATTTCAAAAGACAAAGCACATTGATGTTAGAGTATCACTTTGTTAGGAAGACATGGTTGGGCACAAAAAGGAGTGTTGACCATGGTAAAGGTGGAAACTTTGAAGAATGTTGCGGATGCATTGTGAACTGCAGCAGGCTTTTCTGAAGTTCTCTTGGTGTAGAGAAACAATGAGTGTTGAAGAATTGGCCAAATGACTAGCTCTCCTGTGGCCCAGGTGAAGAAAACAGAAGTGAGAGAATGTTGGATGCATGGTATATTCTTTCCACGGGGGGGGCGTTACAGCGAGAATGCATTTTAGTATATGGTCCCACTCATGTAAGGACCCACATGTTTTGTGCATGAGTTTGCACATGGTTTTGGGGGCAAATGGTTTTAAAGCCCTTGGTATTTTGTAGATCCGGTCAAGGGAACTACGGTTATGTTCTAATCAGGGTTAATGGATTGGGTTTATGTATGTAGCATGTATATATATATGTTTTAGCAACATAAAGGATTTATAATGAAAAATCAGTAGTGCGTCTCGATTTGGGATCAATGGAAAAATCTCTATGTTTGTCTGTTTTATGTTTTATGCTCTCGCTATTGTTTATTTTTCAGCATAGGAATTCATGTGATAATTTTACATTACAGGGTTAAAACCTACAATTTCAACCATGACGTTGAGATAAAATATATGACTCTCAAAAACTTTAAAATTTTTGCATATTTCAACCATGACGTTAAAGATAAAATATCGACTCTCAAAACTTGTTTTGACTATTTTTGAACATGAAATTAAAAAACCAAAAATCATGACAAAAAAACCTTAAAAATTAATACCTAAATCAAAGATTTCATTATAGAAGAATTAATTTTTTATAAAATGCTAAAAATATAACTCTTTTAAAATCTTATCATAAGACAACGTTGCACATTCATGGAAATTTAAATTGACATCTGAAATTAACATGACATTGAGAGAAAACTTGATGCATATAAAAAATTAAAATCAATTGCCAAATTGACACATAGTGGGGTTGGGTTCTTGTTTAGACATGAGCACAGCCACCTTTAAAAAAAAAAAAAATGGTTAATATATATATATAAAGAGAGAGAGAGAGAGAGAGATGTAACTGAAAATGTTAAAATTTTATAACAAAAACAGAGATTTAATTAAAATAATTCAAATAAAATAAACCAGTAAATACTGCAAATCATTTTTGTTATTTAAATGCTAAATATTAAATTACAAAAAAGAAATTAAAAAAATTAAAAAACTACACAGAAATAAAGTAAATAAATATTAAAAAGAAATAAAATAGTAAAAACATTAAAATCCCAGCGAGGTGACAGCTAGATTCGGGAGGACGGAGTGATGAGGCCTGTTTTACATACCCCCACGCATGGTTTTAATACATGAGTGCTGAGACACCTCCTTTGCTCCTTAGAATATGTAGGTATTACGGAAATTAGAGGGGGCTGTAACAGGCAGTGTTTGACATTGTGGTTTGTTGTTCATTGAAAAGGTTATTAGACATAATGTTTAATTGTTGGAGATGTAGGCATTTTAGTTGTGGAGGGTGGCACATTTGGTTGTGTCATTCTTCACCCCGCCAAGATAGTGCAGAAACAGTAGGGGGACATAATTGATGCTAAAGTAGCAAGTAATGTTAGTTAGGACACACACAAATATGCAAGTGTGGACCCAAGCTCGGGAGTGTTGAACCCATGATGTTGGTTTGGGTAGTTTCAACAACTGAAAGGGAAGGTCATAGGTGGCTGAGATTTTAAACTTCTTTATTCTCTAACAGAGATACAGACATACAGATTAAAGAGAATATATGCTTTGTTTTTATAACATATTGCATATATTGTTAGGTTAATTGATTAAATTTCATTGGAGTCCTTACAAAGCTTTGAAGATAGAGAGAGTGGATGTTGAGATGAAGAGTTTATCTCCTAGGAAAAAAATTTTAATGACAGAATTAGGATATGGTGCTACCCACGCTATGTGAAGCATTAAACATGTTTGTGATGCCTATGGCAGAAGATGAAAACTTTCATATTGAATTTTCTTGCACTATAATAGCTGTTAAGTAGGTAAAATACTCTCAAATTTTCCTAAAATTTGTGCCTGTTGGGAATGTTGAGAGGCAGGATTTATTGGTGTTGGGATCCAATGATGAACATAGTATTTCACATTATTAGGATGTTGGCTCATGCTACGACAATGGAAGATGCTTGTTGGGGTGTGGGTCGAGGGGCCTGAGTTGTTCATCCATAAGTGAATCATGACGGGGAGGAGGTTGATAAAGCAATTACTGGCTAACAGAGTGATTCTCTTTAACTACATTCAGGCAGGCATATAAATGGTGGGGGTGTGGATGGATAGTTGGGTGGTGTAATGATAGACAGATATGTGTGTGGGTAGTCTGTATGATGGTGTATGGACAGAGAAACACTATAAATCACCAGGTAAAAGATGAATAGTCTGTGTGTAGGCAGAATAGAAAATATGACTCATGTTTTATAATCACCTACCTTCATTCACCCATAAAAATGAACATGTGACTAACAAAGCATACCTCTGACAGAAGTGATGAAAATTAATTATTTTTCCCCAATACAGTTTTGTTCTTTTCTACAAATATATTGCTTTTTTACGTTATACCATGCTCTCAGATTTTTTTGTGATAACGTTTTTCTTCTATCTTTGAACCAACAAGTCTAGATAGAATAGAGCCCATTATTTTTTAAATATGTACCTCACTAATACATGTTTAATTATTATATATTTATTTAATTAAAAAATAAACAAAAACAAAAAAAGAAAAAATAATAAAAAACATACATTATTATGAATTAAGAGAGAATCAGCATGGTAGAAGTAGTTGGTGTGAAGGCAAACTTTAAATCTCGTAATTTTTATTCTAGTAATTTAATTCTCCTGACTTGATTAATTTAACTTAAAATATTCTTTTTTAAAAATTCAGTTGCATTTAAATTGTATTTTTTTTCCATTCATTAAGCCTAGGTTTATTTAACTCACACCAATTAACAGAATAGTATTGGATATATATGTGTTTCATAAAATAGTATACTTACATTCATCATTTCATATATGTGTATATAAATATTCTAATTTTTGTGTAATGAATGGACTTAGCTGAAATTGATACTTTTAATATTTGATCATCCATTATTTGGATTAACCTCGAAATTTCTTTTATAAGTATCCATTTAATTCAGAAATTTAATCACCATGACAATTTAGATAAATTTTTTTTAGTACTATCAAGAAAAACATTATCAACTCATTTTCTGGTTTGTCATTCATTTAGATATTTAACTCATAGCATTTGGTGTGATATCCTGAGATCTTGAACTCTCTTTGTACTCATGGGATCACTAGTGCCACGACAACCAATTGATTTAATAAAATCCAGTTCATGAGTTGGGTGAAGTCCAAAACCACCAACAATTTTACAGTGATTGTGAAATCAGCGGTTGGGGATCTAACACGGGGCATTGGGTCACCTTGAACATATACGTTAGTGAATCTTGCGTTTTAACGTATTAACTATTCACTTTCAGGAAAGCACGTGAGAATCTTAATTGAAAATATGCATAAAAAATAAAAAAATAAACAATATATTCTGAAATTATCGATTTAAGTGTATTTCCAATGAAGAACAACCATTCAAGATTTGGAAATTTTGCACAATTTTTTAATTTCAATTTGTTATATGCCCTTTTTGGAAATAATTTTCTGAAGTGTACTAGAACCAAATCTCCAACCTCCGTTAACAACACTGCTAGTCACTGCGGTTTTGTATTCTTCATTGTTGTCCTGTGCTTGTTATTTTGTTCATGTATTTCTCTGAATTTGGAGAAAATATTCTATCAATAATATATATGTTTTCCAATTCATAATTCTGTAAACTCCTCTTGGGTGCATTATAAACTATATGGAATAGACCATCTATACTTATGTTGGGAGGTACTTATGACTTATTTAGCTATGTAAAATCTAATCCCACTATTTGGGATGTTCTTTCAAAATTCTAAAATATTCGCAAGCTTCTATTGCACTGATTATGAGTATGAAATTGATAAATGACTGAAACTTATGGTTTAATGCAATTTTTCAAAGTTTAAAGCAGTAACAAATATGGTGTCTCTATCAAAGAAAATGCTTTTAGGTAACCCATGCAATCTTACAATCTCTTGAAAATGAAGATTAACATTATCATGAACATGTGGAATAAAATACTTTGAAATTTTAGAAAATATGTCGACTACAACATGTATTGCATCATTCCCTCTATATTTTAGAGTAGGCAAAACAAAATCCATACTTACCATATCCCAAAGGGTCTATCTAGAATAGGTAATGGAAAATACAAACATGTGTTCTAACTTCACCTTTTGCATCTTGACAAAATTTACAATTTCGTACAAACTTCATCATGAATGTCTCATCTTTCAAAAATAAAAGTGACTCAGCTTGTTCATAAGTTTTTATGCACCAAAATGTCCACAGTCCACCATGTATTTCTCCTTAATTAATTTTTCTCTCATGAAGCAAATTTGGTATACTGACTGATTTCTTTTGAAACATGAGCAACTAGCAAGAAAAAATCACGATACTTACTTGTCCAAAAATGGATCTTTGCACGCTTCAAATGCCTCTTTAAAGTCAAATCTGTTTTCCCAGTTCTTTAGAAATCAAAACCCAACACTTGAATTTGACTCTCTTAGTTAGAATTTTTTTCCTGCTTAAGGCATATTCTAATTTTTTTCTTGTTTGGATTATATGTTTCAATAAAAAAATTGAAAATGCGAAGATATTCTTTGTTTTCATCAATGTTTAGAGTTAGTTTTTGGGCTGTTTTGTAATATATTACATAATGCATGATTTTGTTGAATAAAATAAACTATTTTAGACATCAAGTAATGTCTCCACTTCTTTAATGTACTTTGGTGGTAAAAATTATTTGTCATGAAGAATGTATGTTTTCTTCTTGTGTCATTTAGTTTTTGATAAAATAAACTATGATTATATTCTTGACTTATTACCCGGCTCAATAGCCCTCCCATGGCACCACATTTCACTTGAAAAGTTTTATTAAAATACGGTAAAACTAATAACAGGTTTTTATTGTGTCTTTCTTTTTCAACAATGGAAATTACTTGTAACTGACAGTCCATTTAAATGGTTTTTGTCCTTTGTATTGTTTCAATAATAGGAGCATTGATCTTACTAAAATTCGCCATAGTTTTCTATGTAAAAATTAACAGACCATGAAACTTCTTACACTTACGAAACACTTACTTTAATTTTGAAGGCCATTCTGCAGTTACTTTATCTTCTCCAGATCATCTTAGTCATGGTAGAAACAACAAAGCCTAAATATACCAATTCTTCCTTCATGAATGAAATTTTTTTAAAATGTACTAGCAACTTTTCTGATGCAACTTCCTTAAGACATAATTTAAATGTCTCATATGTTCTTCTTTAGACTTGCTATAAATTAATATATCATCCAGATATACTATTACAAATTTACCAATAAATTCCTTCAACACTTCATTCATAAGCCTCATAAATGTACTAGGAGCATTTGATAATCCAAACGACATTACCATCCATTCATACAATCCTTCATTTGTTTTGAAGGTTGTTTTCCATATACACTTTTATCTAATTTGATGATAGCCACTCTTTAAATCTAGCTTTGTAAAATATACTTTCCCCACTTAAACAATCCATCATATCTTCAGTGCAGGTAAAGTAATAAATCTATACTACGATTGTTATTTTTATTGATTGCTTTCTAGAATCAATACACATTATACAACCTCCATCTTTTTTGGACTCGGCTCTTGTTGATGCTTGCACAAGGACTCAAACTTTCTCGATCATTTTTTTATCTAAAACTCTTGTACTTCCTGGTTTCTTCATTTTACGTAGGAGTCATCTTTGTATCTTTATTTGGAAAATTTGCTCCGGGGAATCAAATCTATATGATGGTTGATTTTTCTAATAGGTGGTAATTCATGAGAAAAATCATCTACAATGATATCCTGATAATTTTCCGACATCTATTGAATTTTAATTGGCAAATCAGAAATTTTAGTGGAAGTAATTACTACCTTGGGTTTGAAAATTAATGCAAAATTTACCTCATCATCTTCAATTTGCTGCAGATATTCTTTTCCACTCAGTAACAAATCTTTTGGATCGGATCTTCTTTTTGACGTATCTTCTTCTTCTATTGGCAACAATGTATGATTGACACCATATTTACAAAACTTGTATGTGTTCTTCTTCCCATCATGCATAGCTCCTCTGTCATAATTCCAAGGTATACCCAGCAATATGTGACATACGTCCATAGGCATCACATCACACATAATGTTTGTCTTTGTAGGTTGCCCTATGCTTGAATTCCACTTCACAACGTTCATTCACTAAAAGTTGATGTCCTTCTGAATCCATGACACCTTGTAGGGTGTCGGATGTTTCTTTGTCTTCAACTTCAATTTCTTCACCACTTACCTTGAGAGACCAAATTATCGGTGTTGCCAGCTATCGATTACCATTTTGACAACATTTTCCTTTAACTTTGCACACTTCGAACAAATTTTTCAAAGTTTTAACAAAATTTTTGTTAATTACCAGAGATTCTCATTTCTGCAGTGTATTTTTTGCTTTTGGAATTTTCTTTTGCTTCTCTTCATTCGAGTAACAATTACATTTCTCTAATTTTTCCACATTCTCTGGACATTCATAAGCTGCAGCCCGAAGCTTATTACATACGTAACATCGATTTCTCTTCTGCCTCTTGCCTCCTCTTCCTCTAGAAAAACTCATACGCACTTGCGGCATCACCTTCTATGTGTGTATGCGGCTTGAGCTCTTACCGTCCTCTCGGTGTTGTAGATCTTCTACGACCTTGACTTCCTTTTTCCTCGGAAAGTACCTCTACTTATGGCGAGGAAGTGAATCCTTATGAGTTTTTCTTCGGCCAATAAGGCCATCTCGATATGCCTCTTCAGCGTTTTAGGAGACAACGGACTTATCTCATCTTGGATCTCCATCCTGAGACCATTTATATATCTTGCAATCTTCTTTCTTTGTATCTTGAACTTGTCTGCTCTTATACTCGGTTCATAAAATTTCTGTGTATTCTTTAGCTGTGTCATTGACCTCTGTCTAAGATTGCATTTGTCTAAATAATGAAAGTGATAATCACTTGGGAAAAAAATTACCTCTCGGCTTGCACCACCATCCCCCATTCCAATTCTTTATTGGGATTTTGCTTACCAAGTCTCCTTCTTTGCACTTTTGCACTCCATCCCCCTGACGCTACATGTCCTTTCAATTTGTGACATCAAATTTTACTCTTTTCCTTCATCCATTTCTTCATAATCGAAGAAATTATCCATGTCATTTGCAATCTATCAAATCTTAAGGTTTTAAGCTTCTGTAAAGGCGAAACTTCAAGTTTGGGTTTTATGTAGATCCCAACAGCGATTTAGAAATCTCATTTCGGGGGTAACTACACAAGCTCTCCCTCTTAAAATTAAATTTTAGGTTCAACGACATCTCCAGAGCATACGCATCTCCTTGATTTCCATTTCCATTGCTTCTAATTTGGCTTGCATCTATTGCATAAATTCCATCACTTCAACATTTGCAACTAGTCTTCCTCTTCTTCGACCAACACCACCTCCTCATCCAACTCTATAAGCCATTTTGGATTCATTTTCACATTTTACGAGATCTTTCTCAATGTCTAAATGCGGATCTAATACCACTAATGGTGATGCAGTTGTAGGTGTGAGAGATAAGCTTTCAAATCTCGTGAGAATTTACGCTAATTACGGTGGAAATTTCTCAATTTCCCTCTCGACTTTAGTCATCAACTTCTGATATTATTGAACAAAATTCAATTGCATTTAAAATTTGTAAAACAAATTTTAAATTTCATTAAGCAGTTTTTTAACTTGCATATAATTAACAAAATCATTATTGGATATATATATTGTTTTATAAAAATACAATATATACATTACGAAAAAACCATACATAACAAATATTCTAAATTTTATTATGTCAGAATGAAATTAACACAAATTAAACCCTTTTTAATATTTGATCGCATCCATTATTTGGATTAACCTCAAATTAAGTTTTTATGCGAAATCGGGTCTGATAAAGTCCATCATGTGACGTTGGATCAATTTCGTCTTGGCAAGTAGCTTCTATTATAAACTCAATTTTATGATTTATCGAGTCCATTTGAATGTTCAACCTCCTTGCATATAAATTTGCGATATCCATAGATCTTTGAACTCTCTTACTGATAACCATTTAGGATCATTGGAGTACTTGACAACGATTGATTTAATGAAATCCGGTTATAAGTTTATCGAGTTCGTCCAAAACCTTAATATCGTTTTTAAGTAAATTGTGAAATCATAGTAGGATTGGGGAATCTTAACATGAAAATTTGTTAGATCATATGAATATGATCGATAGTGGTAGGAGTTATATGACTAACACATTTTCACTTTCTGAGAGAAATGAAGAATCTTAATTTGAAAATATAAACTTGAAGTAAACTAAACAATATGTTTTGAAATTACCAATTTAATATATTTCAGTGAAGAACAACCATTCAAGATTTGGCAATTTCCTTAGTATGAAGAAAAATTTAAAGCAACCAAAGAAGAAAATTACAAAAAGGTCCATGAAGACACAAGTCATGAATCAAACAAAAAGAAGCTCAATTTGTGAGAAAGCTAAAAAGAGTAACTAGAAAATTCAAAAGCTTCCATTTAATTGCTTTGAGTGTGTTAGAAGAGGTTACTATGCTCCTAAGTGTCCTCAAGCAAATTTTAGTGATGGTGGTGATAAAGAACGATTCAAATCTCATGATCATAAAAGAAAAGTCTCTATACCAAAGAAAATAGTGATCATGAGAGTGTTGAATGCATGTTGGATAACAAGAGAGAAAAAATCCTATTCATAGCTATGAATGATCAAAATGTTGAAGAAGATATTGAATAGGAAGTGAATTTTGAGGGAGAAATTGTGAGTGCCTTAGAAGAAATAAGACGACCAAGGGAAAAGGTCAATTAATTAGAACAACAACTACAAGAATATAATGTTAATGCTTTTATGAAGATTTGACCATTCTCCTAAAAATTGAACAAAAGAAACAAAAATAATAAAGGATATTCTCACTTGACTAAAAGAAAAGGAAGAAGACTATGAGAAGTTGGAAACATAAATTTTATCCTTGAGAAAGGAACTAGAAAAAGTATGAGATCAATTGAATCAAAATTTAAGGCTAATAAACGATACTAAAACATTAGATAACATCCTCAACTATCAGAGGTATCCATAAATCAAGACGTGTTGGTTATGAAGAGAATCCAAAGAAAACCAAGGGGGAGTGAATCTCAACAATAATATAAAGGGAATGCAAGGAAGTACCATATTTGTTGATGCACTTAAGAAAATTTTAAAGGGAGAACAAAATCATGAATATTCATCCATCAAAATAGTGCTAGGTCATTAAAAAAATCCATAACTTTGAGAGAGAATCAAAGGAATTAGAAAAACGAGGAAATGGCAGCCATGAAAATATACTAAAATGATCAATCAACAATAGAAAATGAACCAATAAATCTACAAAGTAGCAAGGTTATGACTATGCCAAATAATTCAGGGAAAAGAAGATTCAACAGACAATATACATCTAGGTGACAAAATTTAATTTATGGATATTTCTATTCATGTAATAATTTTGGTCATAAATAAATTTATTATAGAGATTATGCAAGGAGAGAGTATAGAAGGAAAGAATTTTTCAAAGCTCTAATGAAAAGCGGCTTCAACAACAAACCTATAAGTATGTATAAAATTGGTATTAGAAAAACTAATTATTTTCCTCCTATATTGGATTACATTGAATGCTACAAATGCAACACCTATGTGAAAAATGCATGGGATTGTAGTAGCAATTTAAATAGGTCTCAAAATCAAGGCAAGGAAGAATTCACCCTTAAAAATCAACATTGAGCAAGCCAGAAAAATAAACAAGATAAGTACAAAGAATGTGATTTTATGTTACATGCCCAAAAACAAAAAAATATATGGTATATTGGTAGTGGATGTTCAAGACACATGACATGAGATCAGATCAAATTCAATGAACCAAAATAATAAGTTGGAGGAAAATTATTTTTTCATAACAATGCATCTACAAGAATAGTTGGAAAAGGCACAATCAACATAGACAATGGAAGAACTAAGACCAATTTTTTTTTATATGTGGACAGATTGAAACATAAACTCTTGAGTGATTCAAATGTGTGATCAAGGGTATGACCTCATAGTATGTTACAAATAATGTGAAATTACAAATGAAAATATAGGAAATCTAGTGGAAAATACTAACAAAACTTTAGGCAATGCGTATATCCTTAATGGAGAAAAGGAAGAAACATGTTGTACGGGAAACATAGATGATAGATGCTTATGGCACAAAAATATGTGACACATTGGCTTTGTTAATATGGTAAAGATCAATAAAACTCAAGTTATGAAAGACATCCAAAATTTATTAAGACTAAATAATTCCCTGTAAGGCATGCCAACATGGAAGAAAAACAAGGGTCATATTAAAAAAAATAATACTCTACATCTGATGCTCTAGAACTCATCCATATAAATCTCTGTCGATCAGGCAAGACATAAACACTGGAAGGTGAAAATTATTTTGTGATTTTCATTAATTATTATTAAAAAATGACACAGTACTTTCATTAATGAAAAATATAAGGATTTTGAGAAATTTAAAGCCTTCAAGGCTTTAGTTGAAAATGAAACTAATCTAAAAAATAAATTCCTAGGAATTGGCAAGAGTGGTGAGTTTACTTCCTATGGATTCAATGAATTTTGTGAGAAACATGGGATCAAAAGGCTACTAAATCGAATAGTGAAAGAAATGGAAAGAAAAATGATTAATGAAGCTTAGTTACCAAATATATTTTTGGGAGAAGTAGTTTACGATACAATATACATCTTAAAATAGAGTACACATAAAGGTAAATAATACTAAAACACTTATGAATTATAAATAAAGACTAGCCATTATCAAATATTTCAAAGTGTTTGGAAGCAAATGCTATGCTAAAATAAATGAGACAATTTAGGGAAATTTGATTCTATAACTGATGAAGGAATTTTCCTTGGATATGCATATGGACGCAAGGGATACGAATATTACAACAAAAGGACATGGAAGGTTGTTAAAAGTATTAATATAAAAATAGATGAAGTGTTTCCTTGAACTCAACGACAACCAAATGAAGATCAAGAAGATTAGGAAGAGGAAAATCGTAAGTTTCATGAAGAGAAAGAAGAGGAACAAGAATAATAAGTTGAGTCATTGCATCCAAAAAATTCATCCAATTAGGTACAAAAGAATCATACAAATATCCAAATTCTTGGAGACAATAAATTAAGAGTCCAAACTAGAAGGAATATTTTTGGTGCAACTAGCCATGCTAAGTCAGCCATGTTATCCTTGATGAAACCCTAAATTTTTTCTTAATCGAGTCAAGACAAAAATTGGGTCAAGGCCATGAATGAAGAGCTATACCAAATTGAGAAAAATGAGACATGGGAGTATGTTCCAAGACATAAGGACAAGATTGTGATTGGAACTAATTAGGTTTATAGAAATAAGTTGAATGAAGATGGAAAAGAACTTAGGAACAAATCTATAATTGTATGTAAAGGGTATGCAGAAGTGGAATGCATTGAAATTGAAGAAACATTTTCTCTAGTAGCCATACTTGAGGCAACAAGGATTTTCTTGAATTTTGCAAGATCTAAAGGGTTAAAAGTTTATCAGATGGATGTAAAATCAACATTTTTGAATGTATAACTATAAGAAATGTATATTAAAAAATCATAATGATTTTATATATCATAAGAAAAATATCACGTGTGCAAGGTAAAGAAAACACTGTATGGGTTAAAGCAGGCACCTAGGGCCTAGTACTTTAGGTTGGAAAAATATATTCAACAAAAAAATTTCAAGAAAGGGGTAGTAGATAGTAATCTTTATATCAAGGCTGAGAATACACATATTCATGTACTCACACAATTCAGCATACTCTGTTTTACGCAGTCACCTCTATGCATCCTTTCATGCTACGTCCAGCTTCTGTGAATCACCCACATCTTTGAAAATATCGAATAGAACTTAGATCCTCATCGAATTTGATCTCAACCCAATCTCTGTCTTTTAAAACCTATTCTATTCGACTCATTCCTAGAATGGTCAAACAACGTTCTTGTCTTCAAACAGTTCCCTTAAAACTGAACCTCAATAAACTAGAAATGAAATCAGAATGGAACGAAGTTTGGCTTTAACACTTCAGACTTCCTTCAGGTATTGAAACACAAAGCTTCCTTTTCCAAACAGAAATTTAAATGTTGATTGAAAAAATTCCAATAAATGTTGAATTCCTCGAGTTACGACATTGTCATCGACTCCTTATTTCTATGAAACCGAGCTCGTTCAGATTTAAATCTTTGTCTAGTTGAAACTTTGCATGCCAAGTCATCGATTATCGATATTCGATTTGGATGGAGGGTAGCACAAAGCTTAAGAAATTAATAAGAATAGAGGCTTATCATTCCATCAATTGTTCACATAGATTATCACACAATTTATGCACAGATATTTCTTTTACTTTCTAAGAGAATCTCCAAATTACGATTTCACAAGAGAAAGCCCAAAACGTTTATTAACAGACGATTTCTTCAATATTTCTTAACGTATAGAAATATTCTCACAAGAAAATTCGTAATTCGATGTATTATGTATTATTCCCTTTCCACGTAGAAACACAAATATATTCACTTCACCACCTCCTAGACTCAAAGATTCACTAAACATATATCATGTAGAGGCATAAATCATAACATTAAACATGTACAAAGACAATTTTTAGAGATATTTAAAAACAAACCAATGCTATCTATAAGCAGATTCCAATTTAAATGGCATGATATACAAAATATATGGGCATATCGAGCCCTTGGCCTTCTACACATCTCATCACTCTCACACACACTCACACCCACATATTCTTCCCATATGAAGGCTTACATTTATAGGAACAATTACATAGTTATGGATCATTCTAAATCCATGATATTCCTCATAGATCTCTCAACTAATTCTTAAAATGTCTTAATCCTATTTTAACTCAACTAATTCTCTATTCTAAGATCTACTAATCCCTAAGATCTTTATGAGATATTTACGAGTCTAATATCTCTCGTATTCTCAATTATTTGAGAATATTTACATTAAAAAACTCACAAACATATTTCTCACTCAAATCATTAAAACATACAAATTTCCTATTTATAAATTAAATTCTTTAACAAACGTTAAACCCCCTAAGTCAACCAAAAAAACTATGATTTTTTGAGTCAGATTCTCCTGCAACATCAACTAGTAGCCAAAATCCTAAAAAACAAGGAATTTTTAGGGGCTAAATTTTACTTAGACTAATTTCCCCTTTTTTTCCAAAAAATAATTCACCAATTTCGATTTTATTCACAAAATGTTTATAGATGAAAATATTTTAATCACCAAAATTTAGTGCAAGGCCATTCCTTTTTAGCGCAAACCTTGATTATGACCTTCATAATCTTTACCCACACACCCCACGTTGAACCCCTAAATCTTAAGCCAAAATTTTATTGAGAGATAAGGCCTAATCCTTGCCTTTTAGGAGCCAAAGGAGGGCCTCAAGGGTTTTTTTTCCCTTGGATAAAAATATAGTATTGCAAGGAAAAGCTTAGAAATTTTTGCAAGGAAACATTTAGAAAATTTGGATGAAGTTTATTTTTATGTATTATGGCCTATATTCCATGAAAATAAAATTTGTGAAATGTAGTAGGAATTAAAAAATAATAATACTAGTGACAATTCCCTTATCACAACGAAGAATATTTTAGTGGTCACAATGTATCACACCATAAAACAATGTTTGGTATAATTTTTCACAAGACCAAATATAATTAACAATTTAATAAGGAAATATAAATATGAATAAAAATTATAAGAGCATGACATATAGTGCCACAAAATTTATGGTACATCACATTGCATGGACACTAATGTACAACAATTTATTATAAATGATATGGAAGAGGAAGGTTTGTTGTCACAAGAATTAAGTTTTCTAAAATTGGAAAAGTATCACACCAAATTATTTTTAATGTGATACACCACAGCTAAACTTAAGTTTCTAGCATGGCATATTGCAATATCAAACAACTTCGATGATTTGTAAAATACTGGAAGAAAGGAAGGGATGAGAAGAGGGAAGAAAGGAAAGATGAGGAAAGGGAGATAATAAGAAAAGTGTTGAGGAATATGACAAGATCGTGTGATGCAACATATTGTATGAAGATAATATTCATGGGATACAATACACACCATAAAAAAATTTGATATGTGATATGTGTTACAATGAAGAAAATATTCAAGTTGTGATACATCACATGAGATAAAATTTCAAGGAGTGATAAGAAATTTTATGGAGTTTCAATATGGTTCATGGGAGAAATTTTCTCAAGGTATGGTAAGCCATAGAAGAGGAAAATTCCTCAATAAATCTGTAACCGAAGGGTTATCCATACAAGTATGAAGCATCACTATACAATTCCACATAATATAACACATGTTGAGCCATGTGCTAATAATGACATGGCAAGAGAGAGAACACATTAAAAAGTTTAAAGTGGTATAATTTTGTGCTCGAATTTTTTGAATAGGTGTGTCCATTGATTTCAAAGTATTATGTATTTCATTATATCATTAATTTCAAAGTATTTTCATTAACATTGTTTAATTGTTGTCAAGGATCAATATGTAGCATTAGTAGCCTATTTTTGAAGGAATTTATTATCTATATGCTTCATCCAAATGAGAATAAAATTTTTGTGGTTGAATAGCTTATTATGAATCTTTTCCAATGATATATGGCACATTTCCCAACTCAAAAAGAATGAAGATAAAAATGAAGTTGAATTGAATAAGTAAAAGCAAGTTTCTAACTAGTCAAAGTTCCACATAATTTCTACATCTAGGCATTTGTGTATTCGGGGGTGCAATAAAGATCATCATGGACAAAATTATATATTTTTGTATTTTTCTCCATAGTTGTAGGTGGACCTAAACTGACATGACGATACAAGTGGTATGGTAGGTGGAACTAGGTGGCAGTGGTTGTCAACGTGGAAGTTGGAGGTGACAACATGTGGCATCATATTTGGAAATTTGTTTTTTCGAGGGCGGGGGGTGATTGGACAATTGGCAGATGAGATGGAAGAAACATGGCATATATGACTTGGAAAGAGGACCACAAAGTAGTTTCTAATTGGTTCTCAAAGTTTCAAGACAACAATCTTAGGATTTGCGCTAGGGGACTAGTTTGGTGGAGTTTTCTTTTGTATTTCAATTGCCCCAAAGTGGCTGAAAAAATATGATTTTGTACCAAATTAAAATTAAAAAATGGAGAAACAATTATGTACCTTTACTATCTGGCGATATGGAGGTTGTTTAGGTTATCTAATCATTCACCCCTATAGGGAAATAGAAAATGAGCATTGTTAGATTAAGTCTGAACCTGAATTCGAGGAGTTGGTCAAGTTTTTAGTATGCCAAATGTCCCAAGCTAGAAGAAGATAACCATTCATTTTCCCCTCCATGACTGGAGCAAGCATGCACCACTAACTTAAGATTGGATTTGAATGTGAAAAATGACAAAATATGGTCAAAGTTTTGGGTCAATCTAGGTTCCATGATTCAAGTCTAAAAGGAATATAGGCATCCAGTTGTATGACTATGAATAGAGTATTTAATGTCTCAGATATTTGGATAACACATTAGAGCTAGAATTTTCAAGTTGTGGTCCTAAGACCTAGTCATATGGGGTGATAGTGAATCTTGTAGAGTTGATGTTAATTTTAAATAAGTCTGGGTAAATGAAATATTTGGGTGTCTAGTAATCCATTATATACTTAAGTGGACCTAGATGCATATTTGTTAGAATTTTTTTTTTTTTTGAAAATATGGTTACATTATATGCTTTGATTAGTTCAAATTTAAGCCCATGTGGGCTAATGATCCATGGATATCAATCTTATATGGGTCATCCAGACTAGATTTCCAATTGTAAAATAAAATAATGATCTAGGTTTTATAGATTATTTTTTGTTGGAAATTGGATAAACCAACACTCCCCACGTGTTTCGTGACATGGAATAATTGAATCTTATGGATCATTCTCTCTGGTGATGCAATCGTTGACTAACACCTGCGGGTTTTGGTCTAACGACAATCACAATTACCAACAAGTGGTATCAGATCATAGGTCACGAGTTCGATACACACCCTACTCATGTTAGGGTGGAGATTGTTGGAGATTTGATAAACCAACGCTCCCTGTGTGTTTCATGACATGGACTAACCACCTCTCGTGGATCCTTTTATTTTGCAACGCAGTCATTGACTAACACCTGCAGGTTTTGGTCTATCGACAATCATGATTCCCAACAATTTTCTATGAAGTTTCATCCTACCATGATTTTTTTGACTTTGTTAATTATAAGTAAGACAAAGATGATTGGAAGTGAAGGTGAGAGTGATTTTTGGTGTGGTTGATGTCATGAAGTGGCGGAAAAAATTTCTATTCAAATAATGCAAAGGAATAAAATTCTATATTATGTGGATTTTCAGACACATAAATTGTGAAAGTGATGAACTACAAATATGCTAACGAGATTTGGGACAAGCTTCAAAGAATCTATGAAGGAGATGAGAAAGTGAAGAAGACTAAGCTACAATGTCGTAAAGGTCAGTTTGAAGTCTAATTATGGATGAAAATGAAAATTTTGCAACATTCTTTCTTTATGCAGATGAGATAGTTAATAATATCAGAGGTCTTAAAAAAGTTACCAATGTAATGATAACTATAACCTGAAAATGACAAATCTAGCCCAAAAAAATCATATTTGCATCGACAAAAAAATATTCCATTTAATTTTTATTTTTTTTTAAATTAGAAATGAAATTAAAAACCTAAATTTTTATACAGTAAACATGAAAAACATATGGAAACAAAAAGCGTTGATGCAGCTTGATGTTGCACCAACACCTCCTTTTTTGAGTTGAAATTTCAAAAGAAATTAGCAACATGAAAAACCAATTTTTTTATGCAGTAAACATGAAAAAACACCTTGAAACGAAAATTATTGATGCAGCTTGATGCTACATCAAAACATTTTTTATTGTTTTTTTTTAATATTTCGAGTTAAAATTCCAATTGTTTTTTAACAATGGCATTAGAAATTAATTTTTTATGCAATAAACACGAAACACCTTGAAATCAAAAAGTGTTGATGTTGCATCAACGATTTTTTGTTTGTTAAAATTCCAATATTTTTTAATAATGTCATTAAAAAAAATATCAGGACTCAAAATACCCTTAAAATTCCAATAGTTTTCGATGATAATGTTAAATATAAAATATCACAACTCAAAAAACCCTTAAAATTCCAATAGTTTTCAATGATAATGTTAAATGTAAAATATCATGACTCAAAAAAATCTGCAAATTCCAACAATTTTCAACCATAGTGTTACAGATAGGTACCATGACTCTGAAAAACTTTAAATTCTTTACATATTTCAACCATGACGTTAAAGATAAAATATCATGACTCTCAAAAACTTTGAAATATTGACTATTTTTAGCTATAAAATTAAAACTAAATATCATGACAAAAAAAAACCTTAAAAATTAATACCTAAATCAAAGATTCATTATAGAAAGATTAATTTTTTTTATAAAATGCTAAAAATATAACTCGTTTAAAATCTTAGCATAAGACAACTTGACACATTCAACAGAAATTTAAAATTCAGCCATCAAATTGAACATAATATCTAAAAATAATAAAAAATATTTAAAAATAAAAATAATAAAAAATCGAACATAATTTTTTTATAAAAAAAGGCAAAAAAAAATGCAAGCATAAAAAGTAAAATTCAAATATATTAAAAAATAACAATAAAAATGAAAAATAAATAAATGAACAACAAAAAATTTATATGGCTAGGAAACATAACTAAGAAAATGTTAAAATTTTAACAACAAAAAAAAGATTTATTTAAAAAAAAACATATCAAATAAAATAAATAAATAAATATTACAAAACATTTTTTAATTATTTAAAAATACTAAATATTAAATTACAAAAGAAATTAAAAAATTAAAATATATTAAAAAATTAACATATATATATATATATATTAAAAGAAATAAAATAATAAAAAAAATTAAAAAAATCCCCGATGAGGGTGACAACTAGATTAAGGACGGAGCAGTGGGGCCTTGGTACATTCACCCCCACGCCACTTGGTTTAGTGCATTGTGCTAGGGACACCTCACATGTCATAGATATGCCAATGTATCTGGAAAACTAGAGGGCTATATTAGGGTTATTAGACTACTGCTGGTGGAAATTCTTGACCGGCCAAGATGTTGGAAACAATGGAGGGACCTTAGTCAGTGCTAAAGTAACTGGTAGTGTTAGTTAGGATACACAATGTGTAGGTGTGGGACCCAGGCCCGAGGTGCTGGACCCATGATATTGTTGGTAGTTTATTTTATTGGGTGGACTACCAATGACTGGAGGAAGGTTGTAGGTAGAGAAATTGGGGATTATTTACAACTTCTTCTATTCTAGCAAGTTACAACCACCTTGGATCCAAGAGAGAGTCTTCTTGTTTTTTGTGTTTGTATATTATCCTACTGTTAGGTTGGTCAGTTAATTTTCACCGAGTCTTTACCAGGAAGCTTGAAATCGAGAAGTGGATAAGGTCTCGGGGGTTTAGCTCCCTAGGCAAGAATTTTGGCAGTAAAATTGGGATATGGTGCGTCTACTATGTGGAGAGGGTGGCCATGTTTGTGACGCTACCTGTGGCAAGGAGAGATGAAAGCTTATGTTGGCGAGTTTCTTGCATTATAATGATATAAAGTGAGGTAAAATACTCTCAAAATTTCGTCCGTGCACACTATTTTGGGAATGAAGAGGACGGGGTTGCTATGACAGTGGTGGGGGTCCAATGGCAGTGGAATTTTCTAAGTAGCCCGCATTATTGTGGATTCTTTGGCTCCATGCTATGACAACGTGGAAGATCTTGTCAGGGTGTGGGTCCAAGGGGCCACAAGGTTGTTCATCCATAAGTGAATCATGACCTGGGGGAGGAGGTTGATCAAACCGTTGCACATTCTCCATGTAGAATTGAGATTCCTCTTCCCTTCGACTCTCTAGACGAACGCCTTCAATAGATTTCAGGGTTTTTGGATCAGATGGCTTGGGTCAGGCATGACGATAGGAATGAGATCATCGTGTTTATGAATGAACTCCAACATAACCAGTGGTGCATCATGAACACGATGGCTTTCCTACGTCACAAGTAAAAAAGGATTCAGGATAGTCTAGCACGTTTGTAAGGCCGAATGAAGAATATGGAAGCTCATGTTCATGATGCTTTCCACCCAATTCGACCTCCTAGAAATGGGTAATGTGGCCTAGCTTCAGCCATCCCTCTTGATAGGTGATGAAAATTAGTTATTTTCACATTTTGGGATTTTTTTGGTCTTTCTCGAATATATGCTTCTAGTTATATAGTGCTCTTGGTTTGTTTGTGATATGGTTTTTCTTTTGTATTTGGGCCAACAAGTCTGGATAGAATGAGGCCCATTATCTTTTGATATGTACCTCTTCCTAATGCATGTTTTAATTGAACTAATATAAACTGTTGATTCACAAAAAAGTAAAAATAAAAAAGCATTAAAAAAAGAAAAAAAATTATTAAAAAACATAATTGTTGTGGATTGAGGAGATCGACGCATGGTGGTCTGGTTGCAGGTGTGAGAGATAAGATTTCACATCTCGTGAAAATTTTTGCTAATTCTAGTGGAATTTCCTGAATTTCCCTCTTAGCTTCAGTCATTAACTTTCAATATTATTGCACAAAATTCAATTGCATTTAAAATTTGTAAAACAAATTTTAAATTTCATTAAGCTCAGTCATTAAATCCCACATAATTAACGAAATCATTATTGGATATATATATATTGTTTTATAAAAATACAATATATACATTACAATAACCCATACATAACAAATATTACGAATTTTTTGTAATCAAGGACAGACTTAACACAAAATTAAATCCTTCTTAATATTTGATTGCATCCATTATTTGGATTAACCTCAAAATTTATTTTTATGCGAAATCCATTAGATTAAAGTCCATCACGCGAAAACTGTTGGATGGGTTTTAGTACAGGCAAGAAGCTTCTATTATAAACTTAATTTTATGATTTATCGGGTCTATTTGAATGTTTATACTCCTTGCATCTAAATTTGTGATATCCACATATATTCGAACTCTCTTGCAATAACCATTGGATCACTGGAGTACTTGACAACCAATTGGTTTAATGAAATCCAGTTTATAAGTTTATCGAGTCTGTCCAAAACCTTAACTCGTTTGCAAGTAGAATTGCGAAATCTGTAGGATTGGGGAATCTTAACATGAGACCATTAGATCATATGAATCTGTACAGTAAATGACTGTTGCGTTTAATGCAATTAACCTATTTCACTTTCCAGAGAGAAATGTGGAATCTTAATTGAAAATATACACTTAAAAATCAAATAAACAATATGTTATGAAATTATCGAATTAAGTGTATTTCCAATGAATAACAACCATTCAAGATTTGGAAATTTCGCCCAACTGCAGAGGAAAATCGAATTTCCTTTAAAAATTATTTAATTTATCAAATCTTTCTATCTCCCTCTATCTAAATTTCGAAGTTACATTCTAAATTATATTTTGTTCATGCAAACAAATTGATCACATTCTATGGATCAATTTGTCCAACTTTAGATAAAATATTTTTACATAATATCTGCCTAAAAATCCTCAACTAAAACTAAAAACATTGAATCAAATCCCTGAATATCAGTCCAATCTTATCTACCAAAAATAGTAAATCAGTAAATTGCAGGCTAAAGGATCCCACTCCTTTGCTTATAATTTTTTTTTGTATTTTTGGAATAAAAAAAAATGAAGTTTTTATCCCTCGAGCCTCATGCTCCTGCTTCAGACTCCTGGGGACAAAATTCTTCATGGGACCTTGTCCATGAGCTCTTCTACAGAGCTGCCCAATTTCTGTAGCATGGTATCTATCATCTAAGTAGCTTCTGCAACTGGATGATCCTTCCACTTGATCAAATACTCAAAGTATTCATGTCCTCTTGTCCTTTTAGGCAGTCTTTTGTCTAAAATATTCTCTGGCTGCAATGTTTTTGCTATGGGTAAATGTTTCAACCAGTCAATATCTTCTTTTTCTTTAGTTGTATCCTCTATGTATCTGTCTCCATACCTGTACAAATCAGTAACATTGAAAATTGGAGATATTCCAATGCCAGGGGGTAATTCAATTTCACAAGCATTTGTAGAAAATTTTCTCAATACTCTGCATGGCCCAAATTTTTTTAATTTCAATTTGTTATACACCCTTTTTGGAAATCTTTCCTTCCTCAGGTGTGCTAGAACCAAATCTCCAACCTCAAAATTAACTTCCCTTTTCTTCAAATCTTCTCTGGTTTTGTATTTGATGTTGCTGTCCTGTATCAGTTGTTTTACCTATTCATGTATTGCTTGAATTTCAGAAACAAACTCTTCTCCATGATCACTTCTCATCTCTGCTTTTCCAAAATTCCTTAATTCATAAACTCCTCTTGGGTGCATTCCATAAACTATATGGAATGGACTCTGTCTGGTAATTCTATTAGGAGAGTCATTATAAGCATATTCAGCCTGTGCCAAAATCTAATCCCACTGTTTAGGATGTTCACCTGCAAGACTTCTCAAAAGATTACCCAAGCTTCTATTCACCACCTTAGTCTTTCCATCAGTATGACGGTGATAAGCTGAGCTGAAACTTAGTTTAGTACCAAGTTTTTCCAAAATGTCCTCCGAAAATGAACAACAAATCCGGTGTCTCTATCAGAGACAATGCTTTTAGGTAACCCATGCAATCTTACAATCTCTTTGAAAATAGAGTAGCAACATGAGTAGCATCACTGGTTTTATAACATGGAATAAAATGTGCCATTTTAGAAAATCTGTCAACTACAACATAGATTGCATCATTCCATCTCTGTGTTTTAGGTAAACCCAAAAAAAAATCCATATTTACCATATCCCACGGTCTATCTGGAATAGGTAATGGAATATACAAACCTGTGTTCTGACTTCCTTTTGCATACTGACAAAAATTACAATTTTGCACAAACTTCTCCACTTCAAATCTCATCTTTGGCCAAAAATAAAAATGACTCAGCTGTTCATAATTTTTTTCTGCACCAAAATGTCCACCAAGTCCACCACTATGTTTCTCCTTAATTAATTTTTCTCTCATAGAACAATTTCGTATGCACAACTGATTTCTTTTAAACAACAAACCTTCTTGCAAGAAAAAATCCAGCCACTTACTTCTGTCCAACAAAACAGGATTACTGCATGCTTCAAATGCCTCTTTAAAATCCAAATCTGTTTTATACAATTCTTTAAGAAAATCAAAACCCAACACTTGAATTTGACTTTCTTGAATTAGAATGTTTTTCCTACTTAAGGCATCTTCTACTTTGTTTTCTTAGCTAGTTATATGTTTCAATACAAAATTGAAACTTTGAAGATATTCTACCCATTTTTCATGTTTCTAATTTAGTTTTGGCTACTGCATAATATATTACAATGCATGATTGTCTGAATAAAGCACAAACTCTTTAGACATCAAGTAATGTCTCCGCTTCTTTAATTCCTGTACAATTGCGTAAAATTTTGTCATAAGAAGAATATTTTCTTCTTGTGTCATTCAGTTTTTCATTGAAATAAGCTATAGGCCTGTCTTCTTGACTTAGCACAGCTCCAATAGCTTCTCCATTGTCATCACATTTCACTTGAAAAGGTTTATTAAAATTAGTCAAAAATAATATGGGTTTTTCTATTATCTTTCTTTTCAACAACTTTAATTTTTTTTTCTGCTTCATCAGTCTATTTAAATGGCTTTTTGTCCTTCTTTATATTTTCAATAATAGGAGCATTGATCTTACTAAAATTCCTTATGAATTTTCTATAAAAATTAGAAATACCATGGAAAATTCTTACCTCAAAAACACTTTTGGGTGAAGGCGATTCTATGATTGCCTTATCTTCTCTGGATCCATCTTCAATCCATCAGCAGAAACAACAAAGCCTAAATATACCAATTATTCCTTCATGAATGAACATTTTTAAAATTTACTAGCAACTTTTCCTGATGCAACTTCCTTAAGACATAATTTAAATGTCTCATATGTTCTTCTTTAGACTTGCTGTAAATTAATATATCATCCAGATATACTATTACAAATTTACCAATAAATTCCTTCAACACTTCATTCATAAGCCTCATAAATGTACTAGAAGCATTTGATAATCCAAACAACATTACCATCCATTCATACAATCCTTCATTTGTTTTAAAGGTTGTTTTCCATTCATCTGCTTCCCTTATCCTAATTTGATGATAGCCACTCTTTAAAACTGGCTTTGTAAAATATCTTGCCCCACTTAAACAATCCATCAAATCTTCAATTTTGGGTAAAGAAAATCTATACCTGATTGTTGTTTTATTGATTGCTCTGGAATCAATACACATTATCCAGCCTCCATATTTTTTTGGACTCAACACTGTTGGTACTGCACAAGGACTCAAACTTTCTCCGATCAATTATTTATCTAAAACTCTTGTACTTGCTTCCTGATTTCTTCATTTTCTGTAGGAGTCATCTTGTATGCTGCTTTATTTGGAAAATTTTCTCTAGGAATCAAATCTATATGATGGTTGATTTTTCTAATAGGTGGTAATTCATCCAGAAAATCATCTACAATGATATCACAATAATTTTCCAGCATCTCTTGAATTTTAATTGGCAAATCAGAAATTTTAGTGGAAGTAATTACTACCTTGGGTTTGCAAATTAATGAAAAATTTACCTCATCATCTTCAATTTGCTGCAGATATTCTTTTCCACTTAGTAACAAAGCTTTTGGATCAGATCTTTTTTTTGACGTATCTTCTTCTTCTATCGACAACAATGTATGATTGACACCATATTTACAAAACTTGTATGTGTTCTTCTTCCCATCATGCATAGCTCCTCTATCATACTTCCAAGGTCTACCCAACAATATGTGACATATGTCCATAGGCATCACATCACACATAATTCTGTCTTTGTAGCTGCCCAACTGGAATTCCACTTCACACTGTTCATTCACTAAAAATTGATGTCCTTTCTGAAGCGATGACACCTTGTAGAGTGTCGGATGTTTCTTTGTCTTCAATTTCAATTTCTCCACCACTTCTGTAGAGACCAAATTATCAGTGTTGCCACTATCAATTACCATTTGACAACATTTTCCTTTAACTTTGCACACACTTCTGAACAAATTTTTCAAAGTTTTAACAAAATTTTGTTAATTACCAAGGATTCTCCTTTCTCTGGTGTATTTTTTGCTTTTGGAATTTTTGCTGCTTCCTCTTCATTCTGAGTAACAATTACATTTCTCTAATTTTTCCACACATTCTCTGGACATTCATAAGCTCTATGTCCAAGCTTATTACATCTATAACATCTGATTTCTCTTCTTCTACCTCTGCCTCCTCTTCCTCTAGAAAAACTCCTTCTGCCACTTGCAGCATCACCTTCTATGTGTGTATGCTGACTTGAGCTACTGCTAGATCCTTCTCTCGGTGTTGTAGATCTTCCTCTACGACCTTGACTTCCTTTTCCTCGGAAAGTACCTCTACTTATGGCAGACTGAATCCTTATGAGTTTTTCTTCAGCCTTCAAGGCCATCTGATATGCCTCTTCCACTGTTTTAGGAGACAACAGACTTATCTCATCTTGGATCTCCATCCTGAGACCATTTATATATCTTGCAATCTTCTCTGCTGTATCTTGAACTTGTCCTGCTCTTATACTCAGTTCATAAAATTTCTCTGTGTATTCTTTAACTGTCATTGACCTCTGTCTAAGATTCTGCATTTGTCTAAATAATGAAAGCTGATAATCACTTGGGAAAAAATTACCTCTCAGCTTTTCCACCATCCTGTTCCAATTCTTTATTGGCTGCTTACCAAGTCTCCTTCTTTCTGCCTGCACTCCATCCCCCAAAGCGCTACATGTCCTTTCAATTTTGTGACATCAAATTTTACTCTTTTTCCTTCATCCATTTCTTCATAATCGAAGAAATTATCCATGTCATTTACCCAATCTATCAAATCTTCTGGGTTTAAGCTTCCTGTAAAAACTGAAACTTCAAGTTTGGGTTTATATGTAGATCCCAACACTGATTTAAGAAATCTCATTTCAGGAGTAACTTCTGCAAGCTCTCCCTCTTCTGCAAATTAAATTTTAGGTTCACTGACATCTCCGACATCTGCATCTCCTTGATTTCCCATTTCCATTGCTTCTAATTTGGCTTGCATCTATTGCATAAATTCCATCACTTCAACATTTGCAACTAGTCTTCCTCTTCTTCGACCAACACCACCTCCTCATCCAACTCTATAAGCCATTTTGGATTCATTTTCCTGTTTTCTGAGATCTTTCTCAATGTCTAAATGCGGATCTAATACCACTAATGGTGGTCTGGTTGTAGGTGTGAGAGATAAGCTTTCAAATCTCGTGAGAATTTCTGCTAATTCTGGTGGAATTTCCTCAATTTCCCTCTCAGCTTTAGTCATCAACTTACAATATTATTGAACAAAATTCAATTGCATTTAAAATTTGTAAAACAAATTTTAAATTTCATTAAGCTTAGTTTTTAACTTGCATATAATTAACAAAATCATTATTGGATATATATATTGTTTTATAAAAATACAATATATACATTACAAAAAACCATACATAACAAATATTACAAATTTTGTGTAATCAAGGACGAAATTAACACAAAATTAAACCCTTTTTAATATTTGATCGCATCCATTATTTGGATTAACCTCCAAATTGATTTTTATGCGAAATCCGTTCTATTAAAGTCCATCATGTGAAAACCGTTGGATCAATTTTAGTACTGGCAAGTAGCTTCTATTATAAACTCAATTTTATGATTTATCGAGTCCATTTGAATGTTCAACCTCCTTGCATATAAATTTGCGATATCCATAGATCTTTGAACTCTCTTGCAATAACCATTGGATCATTGGAGTACTTGACAACCAATTGATTTAATGAAATCCAGTTTATAAGTTTATCGAGTTCGTCCAAAACCTTAACTCGTTTTTAAGTAGAATTGTGAAATCCGTAGGATTGGGGAATCTTAACATGAGACTGTTAGATCATATGAATCTGTACAGTCAATGACTGTTGCGTTTAACGCAATTAACTGGTTTCACTTTCCAGAGAGAAATACAGAATCTTAATTGAAAATATACACTTAAAAATCAAATAAACAATATGTTTTGAAATTATCGATTTAAGTATATTTCCAATGAAGAAATCCATTCAAGATTTGCAATTTGGCCCTTTTTTATTTTTTATTTTTTATTTTTTTTCCAAATTTGTTTTTTTCCCTAATTAAGTGTTTAATCACGTGCTATTTATATATTTTTTGATTTTTTAATTCCATTTTTTAACAAATTTTGATTTTAACTAGTTTGTAATGCTTTAATTTATATTTTTTTATTTAAATGTATTTTTTAAATATTTTTTTTAACATTTTATTTTTATTTTGTAATTTTGATTTTTTAAAGTTTTATTTATTTTTTAAAAATGTTATTGTTTTTTGATAACATTTTCATAATTTTTTTGAAAAGTTTGGTATTTTTGAACTTTTTTTCTTATCACTTTTTTCCATAAAAATCATTTATTTGACATGTTATTTTTAGCCAAAAATTCTCCAAATGTGTATTCTTTTAATTATATTTATATGCAAATTGTGTAGTTTTTTGTTTAAAGTTTTTTTTTGGCTTTTTTTTTTCTTATGTATATTAATTAACTATACATAAAATATATATAAAAAAACATTACTTCAAAATATTAGTTTCATTATTTTTTTAAACTTTCGAAAGAAATTGAAAATTTCGAAAAAACATTGAAAGGAAAAACAAGAAACATAAAATTGAAAATCCCTTTAAATCGATTTAAACATCTCATAAATGAAAAAGAAGAAAAAGGAAAAGACAACTTGAAAAATGGTTAAGTAACCAACATTAAAAGAAAAAGTGCAAACTTAAGGAAATTTAAAGTGTCAAAAATATGCCCTCGAAAAAAAAATATTAATGCAACATCAACACTTTTCATAATCAACATGAAAATAAACAACATTTAAAAAAATATCTCATATTTAATACATAAGAAAATTTAAAGTGTCAAAAATATACCCCCGCTCCAAAAGAAGTGGTTGATGTTGCATCAACACTTTTCAAAATTGACATGAAAATCACTAAAATTTAAAACAAAATATCCATACTTAATAGATAAGAAAATTTAAAGTGCCAAAAATATGCTCCAAAAAAAAATATTATTACTGCATCAACAATTTGCAAGATCAACATGAAAATCATGATTTTTTGCGACCTCTAAAAAATGATAATTGAAAACAATTCTTGTTAAGTTTGTAACTTTGTTTCTTGGTGAGATGGTTAAGGAATTTGAAGTTGTTCACAAAATACCGAGATCCCTTCCCTCGAGATTCAATCCAAAAGTTTTAGCTATTGAAGAAATGTGACATCCTGAAAATTTGAAGATGGATTCTCTTCATGGATTTCTCACTGTGCATGAAATGAGAGCAGAGAAGGAGAAGTTAAGATCAAGGGAGGAAAAATTTAAATGCAACCAAAGAAAGAAACTTGCAAAAGGTCCATGAAGACACAAGTCATGAATCAAACAAAAAGAAGCTCAATTTGTGAGAAAGCTAAAAAGAGTAACTAGAAAATTCAAAAGCTTCCATTTAATTGCTTTGAGTGTGTTAGAAGAGGTTACTATGCTCCTAAGTGTCCTCAAGCAAATTTTAGTGATGGTGGTGATAAAGAACGATTCAAATCTCATGATCATAAAAGAAAAGTCTCTATACCAAAGAAAATAGTGATCATGAGAGTGTTGAATGCATGTTGGATAACAAGAGAGAAAAAATCCTATTCATAGCTATGAATGATCAAAATGTTGAAGAAGATATTGAATAGGAAGTGAATTTTGAGGGAGAAATTGTGAGTGCCTTAGAAGAAATAAGACGACCAAGGGAAAAGGTCAATTAATTAGAACAACAACTACAAGAATATAATGTTAATGCTTTTATGAAGATTTGACCATTCTCCTAAAAATTGAACAAAAGAAACAAAAATAATAAAGGATATTCTCACTTGACTAAAAGAAAAGGAAGAAGACTATGAGAAGTTGGAAACATAAATTTTATCCTTGAGAAAGGAACTAGAAAAAGTATGAGATCAATTGAATCAAAATTTAAGGCTAATAAACGATACTAAAACATTAGATAACATCCTCAACTATCAGAGGTATCCATAAATCAAGACGTGTTGGTTATGAAGAGAATCCAAAGAAAACCAAGGGGGAGTGAATCTCAACAATAATATAAAGGGAATGCAAGGAAGTACCATATTTGTTGATGCACTTAAGAAAATTTTAAAGGGAGAACAAAATCATGAATATTCATCCATCAAAATAGTGCTAGGTCATTAAAAAAATCCATAACTTTGAGAGAGAATCAAAGGAATTAGAAAAACGAGGAAATGGCAGCCATGAAAATATACTAAAATGATCAATCAACAATAGAAAATGAACCAATAAATCTACAAAGTAGCAAGGTTATGACTATGCCAAATAATTCAGGGAAAAGAAGATTCAACAGACAATATACATCTAGGTGACAAAATTTAATTTATGGATATTTCTATTCATGTAATAATTTTGGTCATAAATAAATTTATTATAGAGATTATGCAAGGAGAGAGTATAGAAGGAAAGAATTTTTCAAAGCTCTAATGAAAAGCGGCTTCAACAACAAACCTATAAGTATGTATAAAATTGGTATTAGAAAAACTAATTATTTTCCTCCTATATTGGATTACATTGAATGCTACAAATGCAACACCTATGTGAAAAATGCATGGGATTGTAGTAGCAATTTAAATAGGTCTCAAAATCAAGGCAAGGAAGAATTCACCCTTAAAAATCAACATTGAGCAAGCCAGAAAAATAAACAAGATAAGTACAAAGAATGTGATTTTATGTTACATGCCCAAAAACAAAAAAATATATGGTATATTGGTAGTGGATGTTCAAGACACATGACATGAGATCAGATCAAATTCAATGAACCAAAATAATAAGTTGGAGGAAAATTATTTTTTCATAACAATGCATCTACAAGAATAGTTGGAAAAGGCACAATCAACATAGACAATGGAAGAACTAAGACCAATTTTTTTTTATATGTGGACAGATTGAAACATAAACTCTTGAGTGATTCAAATGTGTGATCAAGGGTATGACCTCATAGTATGTTACAAATAATGTGAAATTACAAATGAAAATATAGGAAATCTAGTGGAAAATACTAACAAAACTTTAGGCAATGCGTATATCCTTAATGGAGAAAAGGAAGAAACATGTTGTACGGGAAACATAGATGATAGATGCTTATGGCACAAAAATATGTGACACATTGGCTTTGTTAATATGGTAAAGATCAATAAAACTCAAGTTATGAAAGACATCCAAAATTTATTAAGACTAAATAATTCCCTGTAAGGCATGCCAACATGGAAGAAAAACAAGGGTCATATTAAAAAAAATAATACTCTACATCTGATGCTCTAGAACTCATCCATATAAATCTCTGTCGATCAGGCAAGACATAAACACTGGAAGGTGAAAATTATTTTGTGATTTTCATTAATTATTATTAAAAAATGACACAGTACTTTCATTAATGAAAAATATAAGGATTTTGAGAAATTTAAAGCCTTCAAGGCTTTAGTTGAAAATGAAACTAATCTAAAAAATAAATTCCTAGGAATTGGCAAGAGTGGTGAGTTTACTTCCTATGGATTCAATGAATTTTGTGAGAAACATGGGATCAAAAGGCTACTAAATCGAATAGTGAAAGAAATGGAAAGAAAAATGATTAATGAAGCTTAGTTACCAAATATATTTTTGGGAGAAGTAGTTTACGATACAATATACATCTTAAAATAGAGTACACATAAAGGTAAATAATACTAAAACACTTATGAATTATAAATAAAGACTAGCCATTATCAAATATTTCAAAGTGTTTGGAAGCAAATGCTATGCTAAAATAAATGAGACAATTTAGGGAAATTTGATTCTATAACTGATGAAGGAATTTTCCTTGGATATGCATATGGACGCAAGGGATACGAATATTACAACAAAAGGACATGGAAGGTTGTTAAAAGTATTAATATAAAAATAGATGAAGTGTTTCCTTGAACTCAACGACAACCAAATGAAGATCAAGAAGATTAGGAAGAGGAAAATCGTAAGTTTCATGAAGAGAAAGAAGAGGAACAAGAATAATAAGTTGAGTCATTGCATCCAAAAAATTCATCCAATTAGGTACAAAAGAATCATACAAATATCCAAATTCTTGGAGACAATAAATTAAGAGTCCAAACTAGAAGGAATATTTTTGGTGCAACTAGCCATGCTAAGTCAGCCATGTTATCCTTGATGAAACCCTAAATTTTTTCTTAATCGAGTCAAGACAAAAATTGGGTCAAGGCCATGAATGAAGAGCTATACCAAATTGAGAAAAATGAGACATGGGAGTATGTTCCAAGACATAAGGACAAGATTGTGATTGGAACTAATTAGGTTTATAGAAATAAGTTGAATGAAGATGGAAAAGAACTTAGGAACAAATCTATAATTGTATGTAAAGGGTATGCAGAAGTGGAATGCATTGAAATTGAAGAAACATTTTCTCTAGTAGCCATACTTGAGGCAACAAGGATTTTCTTGAATTTTGCAAGATCTAAAGGGTTAAAAGTTTATCAGATGGATGTAAAATCAACATTTTTGAATGTATAACTATAAGAAATGTATATTAAAAAATCATAATGATTTTATATATCATAAGAAAAATATCACGTGTGCAAGGTAAAGAAAACACTGTATGGGTTAAAGCAGGCACCTAGGGCCTAGTACTTTAGGTTGGAAAAATATATTCAACAAAAAAATTTCAAGAAAGGGGTAGTAGATAGTAATCTTTATATCAAGGCTGAGAATACTACTTTGTTGGTCATTATTGGCTATATAGATGACATAATTTTTGGAAGTAATATTAATTTTATGAGAAAGTGTTTCACAACTAACATGCATAAGGAGTTTGAAATGTCTATGGTAGGGGAACTATACTTTTTCCTTGGTTTCTAGGTTCATTAATTAGAAAGACACATATTTATTTCTCAATCAAATTATCTCAAAGAAATATTGAAGAAGTTTGGTATGGAAAAATTTTCACCGATGAGAACTCCCATGACAACAACTTGTAAACCAACAAGGATGATGATTCTCCAGAGGAAAATCAAACCATGTACAGATCCATGATTGGTAGCCTAATTTACTTAATAGCTTCAAGACCAGATATCATGCAAGAAAAATTCTGGTGAGCATATGTTAGTCAATCACAAAGGAAACTCATGTGAATGTAGTAAAAAGAATATTTAGATACCTACAAGGCACCATAAATTTTTGCTTATGGTATCTAACAAGCACAAACCTTACTCTCAAACTTATAAGATGCATTTTGGTCTGGTAGTATTGATGATAATAAGATAACTTGTGGGGAGGCCTTCTTTTTTGGAAGTGTTTTGGTCTCTTGACTCAACAAGAAACATACTTCAATATCTCTATCCAAAACAAAAGTAGAATATATTGCAACAACATCAAGTTGCACTCAACTCCTATGAATGAAGTAGAATATCAAGTAATTTCAAGAAAAATAGTGATTATCCTGTCTCCATCATGTGTGACATCACTAATGTTATCAATATCTCTAAAATCCCCTTTATGCACTCTAAGACAAAGCACATATCTATCAAATACCATTTTCTTATAGAATAAATTGTTGATAAAATTTTCAATTTGGAATACATTCTAACATAAGATTGAGTTTTCAAGTCGGAACACATTCCAATAGAAGATCAAATTTTCAAGTTGGAATACATTCCAAGAGAAGAACATATGTAGTCATATTTACCAAACCTCTTCCCAAATAAAGTTTTGAATATCTTAGGTAAAATATGGGTTTAATTTCTTCCTAATAAGGAGGAATGGTACACTGATATCAACTAAGATATCTATTATTAACATGAGGAGTATAAGCATAAGAGATAGGGAGAGTAGTTGCAGACACTAGGAAAAGTTGCACACATAAGAAGAGCTTCAAGCACAAGTTCATGGAGAACATTCCTCTTATATTGATGTCAAAGGGGGAGAAGTTGCAGCCATAAGGGGAATTGAATATAAGAGAATTAAAGGAAAGATTATACTTCAGCACATGGGGAGTATATTCCCTTTTCCATTGATGTCAAAGGGGGAGAATAATTAGACATTAGGAGAATCATATTCACTAAAAAAATAGGGGGAGTTCATAGCTCAAGCACATTAATGATTGAATGATGTCTAGTGGTGTTTCCATCAATTTAAGAAAGGGGAAATTATTGAACTTATTTTTTCATTTATGCAAAAATATGATGCATAACATGTTATCATTCATGTCAAAGTACTATCATTAACATTTTTTAGTTAATATCAAGGATGAAGTTGCGACATTGGTAGCCTATCTTTAAAGGCATTTTTTCTCTAGCTCCCTAGTAAAAATGAGAATGAATGTTGTATGGTTGAATAACCCATGTGTGACCAGGAAGAGTGATTGTTTAGTATAAGTGTGTATGATGTGGTGATATAACGATTCAATTAGAGTAGAAGAAAGCAAAAGAAATTAGAGGATGCAAATAAGTCGACAATCTTTGTAGGTTTGAGAGATACATAATAGTAGAAAGAGAAGCATACAAAGATTGTGGACAAAATAGAAGAAAAATATTAATGATTACAGGGGATTGGTGTGTCCTTTTGGTTGGTGACAATAAATAACTTCATGATATTGGTGTCTCCTTATAGTTAGTGTTGGTAATCACTTTAGGAGTTTGGTGTCTCCTATAGGCCAATGCCTACAAATTGTTGTAATAGTGGATTGGTGCCTACAAGGTATTTCATATAAATAAGTTTTTTTTGTTTTCTCCCATAAGGGTTTCCACGTATATCTAGTGTATTCTTGTGATACTGATGTGATTTAAATTTTATATACATCAAAATGTTTTAATTGTTAAAATTTGCCATCATACTAATTCACTCTTCTCTACCATCTTAGTATAATCTAAAATTCCAAAAGAAGCTTGACTTTGAGCAAGAGTATAGTCATTGGAAAGTTATTAACTAGAAAAATGTCATTGTAAGCTTACAGACGATCTTAGAATGGTGATTAAGAAGAAGATATTGAATTCTCCACATCCTTAATGCTACATAATGGGTTGGACATGTTATAGAATGGTATCATATCTTGGTTAAAGTAGTAGACTACCATGGGCCAAAAACAAAATTTGAATTATAGTAGGGGAATCATATAGGCTCAGTAAAATGACTAAAATTAAAATGAAATTTCATGTTAAAATAAATATAAAATGTTAAATTATTAGTTCCAATACTAAGAAAGAAGTGACTACTTAGATTTTTGGTCCAAACATGAGTTTTAGATGGGTTGGAGATGGACCATAGAGGTAGAACTTTGGGTTCTAAATAATGCAATATTGTCAAACCATCTAGCTTGTGATGTAAGAAACCCATCATAATGTATTTTTTGTAATAATACATGAAGTCAATCACTTTTGACAAGCACCTTCTAGATGTCCTAAGATGATTAACAATGTTTTGAATCCTAGGTGATAGTTTTCTGATGGACTAGACACCTAGAACAATAAGGAATTTACTAAGAGATGATGATTATCCTTGTTCTTTATATGTATTTTTAAGGCATGTTCTTGAAGGCAACAACCTTTTCCCTAGGATAGTTTTTTCTAGTTGTGTTAGAATATTAAAGCATTATGCACCCATATTAAAGTAGATGACTACTAGAAAAGAGCTCATTAGGTGTAAAAGAGTGGTAACACTCGAGAAAGGTCTCAGTAGCATGTGAACATGCATAATTTTATAATCCCATAATATTATTGCATAAATTTGTTTCAGAAAATAATGTTAAATTACTATCAAGGAATGCATATTTCTATTGACCTCAATTCATGTCTAGAAATATAAATGCATGAATGAGTTGAATTTTGGAGCAAGGTATAGAAATTACTTTCCATAATGTTGGCAGTTGTGAGAGTAACTAGTTGATCTTAGTTTGAAAGTAATGTGGCATGAAATGGTCATAGAAAAAGTGTGCAAGAGAGTTCTCCCTTGGTAGAGAGCCTTTTCCTTTCGGTTGTGTCTTTGAAGTTTATTGTGTGAATAATTGCAAACTTGTGAAATAGGCTTATCTTATGCCTGAGAGGGATTTCATGGGTAATGAGGAAAATGTATAGGTGATGAAAATTTCACACATGTATTCTAATAAACACAGATACATACATACATAAATATATGTTGAAGGTGATATTTAAATACCTTGTTTAAATGTATGGTGTAAGTACAAAGCTCATAAAGTGAGTGTTTGTATGAGCCTAACTATGAAGCAAGAAATAATTATTATTGTGTTTTTGGAAATTTTATTGTTGTATGGTTAAACCTAGATCTCAAAGGTTGTATTAATTGGGAGATTGATATGAGTGGATGGAAATCCATTCCTTTAGGAAAAACAATATCAACTACCCATGTAGCAAGTGAGCAAGGGTGTATCATTTGATCTATTATAAGACATAGATAAGCATGCTTAGGAGTCTGCCTATGAAGCTTTCCACTGGAAAGATGGTAAGAAAAACTTATCTTAATTATGTGTTGAATTGGTTCCAACTGATTGAAAAGATATTATGGACATGATAATGTTGTCCTTGGATATGAAAGGGTAACATAATATGCTAAAATTACTGGTCATCCATTTGATATATGGGATTGACATGTCGCTTGAGACATCTTAATAAGGTGAAACCAATGCATAAGAATGGCATTGAATAATGACTTTGATCATGAGGTATAAGTACAGTAACCATGTGTCAAGCTTATGACATGGGATGATAATTAGGGAATTAAAACTATCATATTGAGATTTTTTCTCAAAATGTGCTAGTTGATGTAACTCACTAGTATTGTTTTGAAACAAATGGGAAGAACAATTCTACTGAAAAGAATGATTGTCTAATTAATAACTCCAAGTACAAGAAATGGAGTAGAGTTCACGAAAAGAAGCACAATAAGTATTGGCAAATATGAACTAAGTGTTGGCCATATTATCATTGCATGAACTCAATAATCAATAAGTGTATGTCCTTGGTTTATGACTTGTGACATTGAAAAGAGGACCGATTATCCTAAGTCACAAGTCACCCTTGTTGTGCTAAATTATATATGACTTTTGTCACATTTTTATGAGATTTATAATATGTAAGGCAATGTACGGCAACAAAGTAGATAGGTAATTGAACACTATAATTAGTATTCTTAAATATGTATTTTTATTTTATTTTCACAAATGATGTTTTTCTAATAACTTTTATTATGTCATCTTGTTTCCTTTTGTGTGAGCTTTATAATCAAATTGATAGTTATAATTTCTTTTTATATTTTATATTAATTAATAAAATACAGGAAAATGATTTTTTTTAAATGACATAAATATGAGAAGATTTATAAATTTTAACATAATTTTAACATAAATTTATCATAATTTTTTTAAAATAACATAACTTGTATCTTTATTTTAATTTTAAGAGTTTAAGTTTTAACTACATGATTAAGGTCTTCAATCTCATTTTTTTAATTTTGATTATATGGTTAAGGTTTAGTATTGTATTATATATGCAATTTAATAGTACAATACAAAAAAAAAAAATATTTTTAAATAATATAAATATGAAAATATTTTAGTTGTATTATATATATATATATATATATATATATATATATGTTTTTGTTGCTTTTAACTATAAGAATTTAACTTTTGATACACATTAAGTTTTAAAATATTATTAAATTATATTGTATATATGTTTGTTTTCCTTTGTTTGAATTTGATATTTATAAGCATAAACAAGTGGAAATGAAAAAATATAGTTAATTTACATCATTTTTTTTTTCATCTTATTATTCTAGTCACAAATTTTATAAAATTTTGAAATGTCATATATATATATATATATATAACATTTTGTTTTGATTTATTTTAAATATATTTTTTGATTTTTTTTTGTAAATTAGCACTCATAGGAAGATTGGAACTAGTTAACTATAGTGTGGAGTGCCTTAAATATGAAGATTGGAACTAGTGACTTATCTAATGGAGTTCTCTAATAATACACCCTTGAGTGTGAAAACAAAGCTATGTAGGCAAATATATTCTTTAAATCAAATCAATAATGTTAAATTTATTATATTTAAAAAATAATTTTAAATTAAATAATATGATTGATATAATCATGTGATTTGGAAAATAATAAATAATAATTATAATTATTATAAACTAATATAAAAACATCTAAATATATGATATACATTAATTAAAATGTAATAACAAAAATATATTTAATTATATGAGTAAATATATATTTTTGTGTAAGTTTAAAAGAGTATTTTAAAAACACTTGATCACGGTCTATCCAAAATACTGTAAATTATATTAGTAAATATTTAAATATATTATTTATCTCTACTAAAATATATTAATAAAAATTATATCAATTGACTTTAAAATATTATTATTATTTATTATTTTAAAATATTACTTTATTTTCCTTTCTTTTATGTCAAAAAAATCAAAATAATTCTATCTAAAGTGACCACATCCCTCATTAAAATTATGAGCTTAATAGTGAGAATGTCAAGGAAAAATCAACCGTTAACTTTCCAATGACAAAATACAAAACAAAAATAAAATTTTCAATAAATTTCATAAAACCTTTTCTACTTTCTATGTTATTATTTCAAAAAGTAAAAATAAAAATATATATTCAATCACTAAAAACGATATACAACTTGTAACATATTCCTGTCACACATTTCACAGATTATCGCAACTCATGTTTCATGTGCATTGAATATTCAATTGTGTTGCTTATGTATTGAATATTTAATTGTTACATAAAAGGAAAAATTTAATAGTTAAATTGAAGATTGTGTTAAACCTTTGGAAATAGAGTGGAAACAGACAATTTATTGAAATAGAAATAGAAACATCAAAAGGCAATAAAAGGACTTTCCCAATTAAGTATTAAAAAAACCAAAAGAATATCGCAATTCATAGTTACTCAAGGCAGTATAAAAATTTGTGTTAAATCCAACTTTGTCTTCCAACATAATACATCCCGACCCGACAATTACTGCCTGTTTCTTAAAAAAAGAAAATCCCTGCAACTATGAATGCATATATTTGTGCAAAAGCCCTGCACAAAAACCATATATATATATATATATATATATATATATATATATATATATATATATATATATATATATATTCATGAGAAGTCGCGTACGAAAAAGGAAAAAGGAAAAGCTTGTGGAATAGAGCATTGACTAAATCGACATGGAGGGAACGGATGGGATGGGATTGGATTAAAGTAGCCGCCATCGTAGAGAAATACACGCTCTCACTATGTAGAGAAATCACTATCCTCAAGACGTTGTAAGATAATGATTTTACCTTCAACTTTCTTAATATTACAAAGATCACAAATTTTATTTACTTTGGAATTTTAAGAATCTTTCAATGTCAGTCATGTTTTACAGAGGTATTTTTAACTTTTTTGATATCACAGAGATAACAAGTTCTAAAGTAATCATGTTTTAAGGAAGAGGTATTTTTACTTTAGAAGATAACAAATTCTATTTACCTTAGAATTTTAGAAATCATCCAATGTCATGTTTTATGGAGGAGGTTATGGGAGTTGGTTGTTACTTTAATAATGTTGATGTTTTTTTTGGTTAATTAAAATAAAGAGATATTAATGATTCTTGATCTCTTAGATTATGTTTGATAACCTACATACAATATCTTAATTTTCTTTTATTCTTCAATGTTTTATTGCACCACAATTTAAGCTAAAAATTGATTTTAGATTTGTATTTTTTTTATTCATGATTTTCTAAAGATGTTGAAAGCTCCAACTTCACAACCATATAAAATATTTGGAGCCATGACTGTTAAAAGAGGAGTTTCTTCTTATCTCAAATTGAAAGGTCCTTTGATTTAAGATGTTTTCAAGGCCATAAAAATTTCCCACCCTCCATTTATCATTTTTCTCAATGTTATAGTTCTATTTAAACTTGTGATGAAAATCAATTCTAAGATATTTCTATGAAGACACTTTCTCTAAAATCTTCTTGTCATATTTGAAATTAAGAGTTATCTTTTTGAATTTGATTAACAACCACACCCATAATAAAGTAAAAATGTTTGATAATTTTTAGTTGTTTGTATTGCAATTAGTGTGATGTGACACAATTTGCTTCTTCCAACAACTCTCTAATTTGTCAATATATATATGTAAAAAAAAGGTAAAGGATGTGGAACAATCTTGTCTAACTCATATATTACAATTAACTTCCGTTATTTAGGCCTTAGTGTTTTTAAAATTGGCAATAACATTCTCATACAACCTTATCAAAACATCTCTCAACTCAAAAGTAATTTTAAGCTATTCTAATCTATTCCAAAAGGTAGTTCTAGGAACTATGTCAAACACTTTTCTAAAGTCTAGAAAAAGACTTAAGAGATTGATTTTAGCATGGTGACCCTAGTTCATAATGATTGTAAGTGTAACAAGGTGGTACACAGTTAAATGATAACCCTTAAATTTTTCTTTGCCTTTAACTCTTTTCCCCTTGATTTCTAAGGGCACATTGATCTTCTTTATAAAGTTATTCCATATAACTTAGATAAAATATGGGTAATCATAAGAGTATTATAATTAAAGAGTTGTTATCCCTACATTTAAAAATAGAAGAGTTTGTTGGATTGAAGAGTTTGTGAAAGTGAGTAAAAAGATAAAGCCTCCAATTTTTATATTTGTATTTGATATACTTTGATGTGTTTAGCTTTTAAGTTTTCTATCTAGTTAACTCCAAAGTGGATGTTTTCTAAAGAAAATATTTCTTCCTGCATAAAAAATTTTGAATGTTTTGAATGGCATTAAGAAATTTATAAATATTTTTAATGTAGGAACTTCAAGGGAATTATATTTATTTATTTAGTTAATTTCTATTTAGACTTTTATGATTTTATAAGTATGAATAATGGTCCAAAAACTGAAGAGGAAATTTGAACATTTTTTATGAGATTGTAAAAATTGTTGCTATTAATGAAAACATTGTTGTTTTTACTTATTTCTATTTTTTTAAATACAAGAGGAGAAACCAAGTGAGTAGTTGGATTTCCAACTACTAGGAAACAATTAGAATCAATTGTGATCTAAGAATGACAGGGACCAAAAACAAAAAAAAAAATCTTCCATATTATATAGGATGATTTTACATACCACCACCACCGAAGATTTTATGGTTGAAATGGAAAAACAAAATAAAAATCCTCCATATTGTAGAGGATGATTTTCCATACCACCAGAATTATCACTATCGAAGATAAATTTTATGGTTGAAAGATGATATAAAAAACTAAGATTGCAGGAGCGAAAATAAATCTGGAAAAACGATGTCTCAATGGGAGATAAAGATTCAAGGTGCATAAATAAAGATTATTACCTAGATTTAGCACAACACTATCAGGGCTTGGTGAAACTCTAAAAGTTACTAATAGAAAATGAATTTAGAGATCGGGGAATTGTTGAGACAACAATTCATTGGTTGGGAGGAGTTTGGTAGATCCTATTATATTTTTATAGATTTCGATAAGTAACTAGGTTATGGGTTATCTTATGTTGAGATTATGTATGTCCAGATTTGTTTTGTTTTTTGTTTCTAAGTAGGAGGTAGGATTAATTGCAAGCATATGTTGGTTATAAGTTTCTTGTTGTAAAAGTAAAAATTAACTCTACAGTAATTAACTTCTTGTTTGTTTTTTTTTAAATAAAAGATAGAAGTAATTACAACTATCTCCTCAGGTGAAACCAACATGCAGTTCCTACCAAGTGACAAAGTCTTTTTTAGAGTCTTGAAGTCTACTTTCTCTACATTAAGACTATATAAGAAAATAAAGATTACAATTTTGTCAAACCCCAAAAGTAGTATGTACAAAGCCTACCAAGTGACAAAGTCCTTTTTAGAGTCTTGAGCTTTACTCTCTCTCTCTCTCTCTATATATATATATGAAAATAAAGATTACAATTGTGTCAAACCCCAAAAGTAATATGTACAAAGCTTAAAAGAAAACTGCCAAAAACATACTTACATCAAGTCGCACAAAATTTTCTAGGCCTACCAAATGACAATCCTTTTTAGAGTCTTGAAGTCTACTTTCTCTCTATATTAAGAGTATATATATCTATATTTAAGAAAATAAAAATTACAATTGTGTGAAACCCCAAAAATAATATGTACAAAGCTTAAAAGAAAAATACCAAAAACACAATTACATCAAGTTGTACAAAATTTTCACAAAAAATTACTAATATAAAAATAATGGATTTTGTTACATATATATATATTCAATATTACTAGAAAAATATGGCACTTTATAAATAAAATTCAAATACAAATACAAAGTACAAATGTATAATATAAATAGAATCAACATCTATTTATATTTAGCATCAACCAGATTTTAAATAGTTAAAATTATCGGCAATCAAAGAACTACAAAAAATCAAATAAAAAAATCTTTTAACATATAAGAAAAATAAGCTCAACCCCAAAATCCAGGTCTTGTAAACATTCTACCCAATTATGCGCAAGTATAATTGAAGTTTGGGCCAGATACATGCCTAAATTCCTATATTTGACAACAAAGAAGAAAAATAATAAGTCCACAAAGAAGAAAAATAATAAGTCCACAAGTACCAGGGAGCTTTTCGAAGCCTTTCGTAAATTTTCTAACAGGTCTGGAACTGACTTCTGAGTAATAAAGTCGAGATTATTAAGCCATACAGAAAGAAAAAATAATTAAGGGGTTTAGTTGAGAATATGGATAAAGGGCGTGCTCTACAAATGTCAAAGATGTTACAACGGTCAAAAGTCTCGACCATAGGATAAAAACCGTAGTTGTCAATTCAAATAATCTTGAAAAGGAAAGTAAAAGGAAAAATACTGGAATTCTTTATCATAAATCCATAAATGTAAGAGTTTACTATTCATATGGCACTTTGACAAGGGGAAATATCAACCGGGAAAGCCTAAAAACCCTAACTTTTTGAAAAAAATAGAATTTTATCGAACATAATTAATGATAGTTGAAATACCACATGTTTTCTTATAGGGATAAGAACAGAGGGAGGATGGAAACCGTGTAGTCATGACCTCACATCTTTGATTTGACACTTTAACCTCACAATTTTTGTGGAAACCTTGTAGTCATGACATTACATCTTTGATTTGACACTCAAGCTCAAGAATGAGGAAAAAACATTTTGAGGGGAGGGTTTTCCTCTCCCTCAAATAGAAAATTTCCTCATCTCTCATAAAGAAAGATAAACCCTTTGTGCAAAACCATATATCTATGACAAAGCCAAATTGTGATGATTTTTAGTAGACTACAAAGAAGGAAGCTTAATGCAAAAATTCACAACATACAACCAGAAAAGAAAAAACCTTTGTATGTTTCCATAAGTGTCACAAAACTATTATGCTAACCAATAAAAAGATTTTAAAGCACCAAGGTCATTGAAGAATGAGTAATGGTTGTAGCCTAATAAGTCCTCATCATAGAAATCGACCGCTAAAGCACCAATGCAACAACAAAAAATGAAACCCCCCACTCCAACATCGCTAATAGGTATGCAGAGCTAGGGCGAAAGAACCTCAGAGTGAAAATGAAAACTAGGTTATAGGAGAGGGGGGTGGGGTGGTTACCCTAACTGCCAAGAAGAGGATTTGACCGTTGTCGGATTGATGTAAATAAATCTTGATTGTTCCTTTCAAATCATTCATGTGGGTGAAGTGTGGTGTGTGCCCTAGAGATTGTCCATTTATAACAACACGATCCATTCACATATATATAAGTTGAAAGGTGTCGAGGGTGGGCATAACAAAGTTTAGAAAAAGAAAAGATATACATAATAATGAAACGAAATGAAATTCTAACATCAAGTAGACTAAAAATAGTCTATGGGACTATGAGTTTTTTTTTTTTGTCTTTTGCATTTTTATCTTTTTCTTATTTAAATTTTTTATGAGATGGCCCAACTTCCAACAATCTTATCAGTGAAAAGACAATTCCAAGAAACCAATGCTAACATATTCCCATAACTTTCTCTGATGTAAGAGGACTAGCTCGTATAAAATGGGAGTAGACAAGGAGAAAAAGGTCTGAAAGGAATGTACTTTGGTCCTTCGCAAGAAACAACATTGAAACAAATTGTCTTTGCAAGCATGTGGCAACAAGTCCAAAGGAAAAGGAAAAGCCATTGATTATTATGCCTTATATAGTCCCACATCCACATTTCTCACTTGGTCATCTGATCTTTATGTGAAATAACTGTTAAATGTAAAAGAGAGGTTGGAAGTAATAGAAGCTAAAGAGCTAGAAAGAGATTGTACAATCCATATAATAATAGCTGAAAACCAGGCTTTAGCAAAAAGCAACAAAGTTCTGAAGGAGAAAGTGTCATTGCTATAGGAAGCTCTGCAAATAAGGAAAAAAGAATAGCAACGCATGAAAGCGGAGGTGCAAAACATGAAGAAATTTGCAGTGGAGAATACAGAGGTGATGAATGTGAAACCATCCCAAGATAAGGGGAATGTAGTTGCCCAAAGAGACAACAATGAAGAGACATCAAGAGAAGAGAGGAAAAGATATTCCACCAAACTCTCCAAAACCTGGGCTCAAGTTATTAGCAATTCTGCTAATAGGGAAGGAGAAACAAGCATTCAGGTTGACAACATGGAAGATAGAGAAAAAAAGGAAAGAAAGGATAGAGCAACAACATAATTATTAAAGGGGTGAAATATTATGGGAAAAATGAATGTACCCTTGACCTTGCAAGAGACTTCTTGAAAGACAAGCAAGCATGGAGAGTAGGTAATATTAACAGTCAGAGAGCTAGGCCCATAAAAGTCATCATGCCCAGCTTACGTGATAAATATATAATTCTAAGCAAGAAGCAGCTCTTGAGGGGTTCTCGGTTTTTTTTAGAAGATCTGACTGTAATAAAATAAGAGGAGAGGAAGGACGAAACGAAAAAATTTAGGGCAGCAAGAGATGAGGGAAAAATACCATGGATTTATAAAGGTAAAGCTATGATAGCGCAATTTGGACCTCCTTCCAAAACAAGGCAGCATAACGATAACAAAGAAGAGGAAGCAAACTCTTCAGCAACAAATAAGGAAGCAAGGTCAGTATGGGCAAGCAGGGACAAAAACTTAACTGTGAGTCTTGCGTGTCAAAACAAATAGCAATCAAGTCATACCTAGGTTTCCTTAAGATTAGTTTGTTGGAACTGCAGGGGTTACCCATGGAGACGAGGACTTGGGTTAGGGCCTATTGTGGAAGGTAGAGACATAATTTGCCTCATAGAAACACATGAGCATGAAGGGTACAAGACATATTTGTTTGAAGGGTATTGGAAGATAGCAGTGTGGAACAAGGCAGAAGGGAATGGCAAAGGGCACCTGGGTATCATGGTATTAGTAAGAGAAAAAGAAGGTCGTTTCATTTAGCTAGAAAAAGAAGACCCAAATAAAAAATTCATCTGGCTTAAAATATCAGAAAATAGAAATCACATCAGAATTGAAGCATGCTATTTTGCGCTGCAAGTTTCAAAAATCTACAAAAGTGGAGGGCTTGACCACAAAGATCCCTTTGCAGCCCTAAAAATAGATATTGCAATATATCCTCAGCTAGGTGAAGTCCTTATAGTGGGGGATTTCAATGCTATAACTGCAAGTTAACAAGTTAGCATTCTTTTTTGTAAAGAAGACTATGACCCTATCTGGCTTACAAAAGAGAGTAATCATAAGTGGGAACGAATTTCAGAGGATAAAGGCTGCAATCTCTTTGGAGAAAAATTTCTTACGCTATGTGGGGACTTCAATTTAGTCATTTGTAACGGTTCGACTAGATGGGAAAAGTCTGGTAATTTCACTTGCAATACTTATAATGGAGCAAGTGTAGTAGATTATGTAATTTTCTCGCATAGTTTGTGTGAGAAAATGGAGGAAGCGCTGATTGGAGATCAAATTTGGGACTTCAAATCAGATCACAAGCCAATTTATTTAAGTTTCTCTTGGACCGGAAAGAAGCAATTAGGGTCAAAAACTCAGTGTGTTCAACAAAATCCCGCAAAGGGAAAAATTCTTTTGACTCCAGAGAACTGTAATACCTTCAAAATAACGCTAGAGAGGTTCTTTGAGAAGGAGGAAATCTCATTTCATGGCCTTCATAGTCACGAATTAACACAATTAATTCAAAGTGCACTTGCTGAGTGCAAAAGAGAAAAAATTAAGAAGTATGAAACTAATTTCTTTCTGGTTAATCCTTGGTTTGACGAGGAATGCAAAAAGGCAAGGAGAAGGTGGAAGGAATGAGACAAGGATAACATAAAACTCAAAGCTTACAAGCAGATAGTAAGAAAGAAAAAGGTTGATTTCATGGTTTCAAGGAGAGAAGAACTAATATTCCATGGGAAAAATAACCCCAAATTATTCTGAAAGGAGCTCCAACCAGAAAAAGTGCAAACTGAAAACAACATTACAACTTCTAAATGATTCAAATATGCAAGACAACTTTATGAGTAGGATCCCAAGGTTGACCCTCCTCCCTTGGTCAACACAGACACAAAACTCTTCATGGTGCAAGAGGTAGAGAGGTGTATCAAGAAGTTGGGCATTGGAAAAGCAAAAGACTTAGATGAACTCCAAGTAGAGTATCTAAAGTGGGGCTTAAAAATTCTTTCACATCACATCACAAAAATTTTCAACAACATCATACAACAGGGGTTCCCTAAAGATTGGACAACTAGTATGGAAATATCTCTTTTCAAGAGTGGTGACATTAATAATCCCTCCAATTATAGAACCATAATGATAAACCCCTTGTTTGCAAAGTTATTTGGAAGCATGTTAGAAAATAAAATCAGCAAGTGGTTAGAAGAAAGAGATAAACGTGCTAAAGGGAAAGCAGGTTTTATACCTAAACATTCCACAGTTGATCATTGTATAACTTTAAGGCATATCATTGAAAAAGTTTGGGAAAAAAAGGAAGAAGTTTTTTGTTGCTTTGTTGATTTCAAAAAATCCTTTGAAACGGTTCCTAAGGATAAGCTTTGGGGCAGAATGGAGGAACTCGGGGTTCCCAGGCATTTGAGAGCAGCTGTGCATAGGCTGTATGAAGAGGTAAAAGTCAGAATTAGAACTTCAATAGGAATTTTGGAAACTTTTAGAAGCTATATCGAGGTCAAGCAAGGTTTCCTATTGTCTCCTACCCTTTTTGGGTTATATATTGACAAGCTTGAAGAGTGGCTAAATTCACGAGGGAGTGACAATATCCATTTGGGAAAGTTCGTTATAAGGGTTCTTTTGTACGCGTATGACCTTATATTGATTGCTAAATCGGTTCTTGGTTTGCAAGAGCACTTAAGTTCCCTTGAGAATTTTTGTAGAAGGGTGGGGATGCAAGTCAATATTAGCAAAACAAAAGTAGTGGTCTTCTCTAACAAAAGAAAGCATAACCAGCATAAGTTCTACTTCGAAGGAAACATTCTAGAAGAAGTTGCAGACTACAAATACCTTGGAATTGACTTCAACAGAAATTTAAGTTGGGATGGCTGTAGAAAGAAAATAAATTTAGGGGGTTGGAAAGCATTTTATGCTCTTCAAAACAGGTGTAGAGAGGCAGAGTTGTGGGACTGGAAAACCACTCTAACTCTTTTTGGGCTTCTAGTGATTTCAATGATTCTCTACGGTTGTGAATTGTGGGCCAGCAGCACAACTGAGATGCAGTCGAAAAAAAAAGAGCAAATTCAAAAGCATTTGATTACAAACAAATTCAAAATTAAAAGTGCGGTTCCTTATGCTATCCTATTAAGTAAAAGAGGGTTTGCTCCTATTGAAGCAATTGCTATGGTGCGAGTCATAAGGTATTTGAAAAAAATTGAGCAAATGGAAGAAGGTAGATGGCCTAAGGTTGTGTTTAGTGACAGATTCTGCAAAAGAAAGAAGACTTGGATGTGGCAAAATAACAAATGGTTTAGTAAATGGGGTATTTTCTTGAGCATGTGTCTTACAAATAGTAAAGAGATAAATTTTTTTGTTATGTATAAGTTCCACAAACATACTTGGGAGAAAGAACTAGGGAGAAATAATAAGTACTACATTGAAGAGGTTAACCCCACTCATAACCATCAAGATAAGGCATACATAGGGGCAAATATTTCTTGGAGATCTAAAATTATTATTGCTCATTTAAGGACTAATTATCATTAACTCCGTTGTGAAACAGGGCACTGGAAAAGGCCAAAAGAAATGTGGGAGGAAAGAGTATGTATTTTTTTCTCTTCCGGAAGAGTGAAAATAGAAAAACATTTCATTTTAGAATGTTAGGCCTTCAAAGATAACAAAGAAAATTATTCAGGTATTCTGGCAGCCAGTTCTTGGGATAATCTATTTAGTGAATACTTTGTTGAGAAGGTGAGAGCGGTTATTGTAAAAATTCACAAGAAAAGGGCCAAATACAAGAGCCAAATAGAGAAGCAATTTGTCCCATAAGCTATTTTTAGCCTCGTCGATGTTAAAAATTCTTTCTTTCTTTCTTTCTTTCACATTTCAAAATGAAATGTTTTTCCGATTCTCCAAGAAACCAATGCTAACATATTCCCATAAATTTCTCTGATGTCTTTGAACTCATCACATTCCAAAACAAAATGTTTTTCAGATCCCACTACCCTGACATGAAAAATGTACACACTTGTTCTTCCCAGGCTTCTTTAGGCCTTTTCCACTGTCCCGCTTCACATGGAATATGATGTGAGTTAATTCTTAATTGAGCAATAAGAACCTTTTCCCTCCATGGACATAAGCCACGATTGTCTTAGCTGGAGTGATACTTGTCAATAAATGACAACTATGAACAATGATTATGAAATGAGTTATATATATATAGATATATATATATATATATAAAACTTGGATACATTTCCATTACCAAATAAGTTTTTTTTTACATATTTTCCCATATCACCAAATTATGAGATCATATCAATTGAGAAGAAGAAAATAGAGAAGTTAAAGTAACTATTGTGTAAAGTTAAAGGAAAACGATAATTGATAAATATATTTCTTTTCTCTTGATATGGGATATGACATATTAGAAAAAAAAAAAAAAGTAATTATTGTATGAATGTGAGGTACATTACATGTTATGAGTTAGAATTTGCCTCTAGATTTTTCATGATCTAACTTTGAAAAGTACACTAGCTTTCTTTTCTTTTTATATAGTATTTTTGAATTTTTGAATTAGATATTTATAGCTATTTATCTAGACTTATTAAAGGCATTCATAATAGCTTTGTTTTGTGATTTTAGTTTTTTTTTTTTTTTTAATAATTAATCATATTATGAGTAGCCTAGCCTATTTAGTTTTCCTTTTCAAAACATAACACTTAGATAGAAAATTTGTTAATGGAATTAGAGATAATCATAAAATTATGATAAAAATATTTGATAAAATATTTAAATAATTTATTGAAATTGTATAGAAAATAAATTATAATTAATATTGAAATTATTGTTTAAAATAATAACTTTAATGTTTATTTCAATATTGAAATTTTATAATAATAAGATAGTATTTTAATTTTTATATAATTATTCTATTTTAAAATAATTTGAATATTTTTTTTTAATTTAAATAGTTTCTTGAAATAATATATATATATATATATATATATATAATCAACTTATTAGCTATGATGAAAGGAAATCAAATAATATGAAGGGTATGGTTAGTCCTCTTAGAGTTATTGAAGGTATTGGTTCAAATTTGAGGATAGAGGTTGAGGAATAAAAATTTCTAAGGAGAATAAAACCTTTGATATGGAATGTTTAGACTCTCCACCAAGGTCGTTGATAACATTTTTATAGGTGTACAGAGCATTCTTTAAAAAAAAATTAAAAACATGATTATTGTTAAACATAGACATCTTTTTAAATGAATGTTGAAAAGATTAGGGAGGAAACACCATAACCACTACTTTATTCAGAATCTTCAGCATGGAGAATATTCTTGGACTTTTTTTGTATGTTTCGTCATGGCCAAGAACTGAAAAATTTAAGTGAAAATCATGTCATAGTCAATAGCTGCAGGAAGATGCAAAGTGCAATGCATGTCGACAGTATGAATGAATGAATGATATTTTATCGTCCACAAGACTAAAAATAGTCTATGGGACCAAACGTGCAAATAGAGGGGAATAATAGAGAGGAAAGTGCGAAGTAGGAAGCAAGTCGACAATGAGCGGGGAATACAAGTTTAGGGTTTTGTAATGAACACAGTAAAGGAGGTGTTTTCTCTCTGTGAATATTTGAAAACTAACTCAACTCCACAATCGGCAATCTTATTCAAAAATTAATATGTGTTCGATTCAAATCAACCCGTCATCACTTCATGCAAAGGGAACACATGGAACAACGGTTAATATGCAAAAGAAAACGCCGAAGTCAACTCAGACAGTTGGCTGACAATGTAAAGATGTGGTGAATTTTGTCGTTTTACGACGAATCTCTATAGTGTTGTGAGCTAAACGCTCACAATAGAAAGCTTTCAGCATTAATTACACCAAAAGCGTTCTATTATGAGGTTTTACCTCAGGACATTAAAACCTCATGACGTTATTCCTAGATTCGTCGTCAGCCCTGTGTAAAATTTATTATTTTAATAATATGTATCTTTTATCTCTATACATCATTGCAGAGACGCAAGGTTGGCAGTGGTTGGAAGAACGTTGGCGAAGGAGGATTTATTGGGTTTGAAATGGGCTCACTAAAATTGGCCAAAGAGAGGCATTCCCACCTCAGCGAACCAACAAACGAATAAGAAACTTCAATCATCACATTCCCTATAGCTAGGAGATATTTTATTGTGATACATTTGTCCCAAATTCGTCCATGGATCGATCAACCTGTGCATATGGAGATGCATAAGCGACGAGTCAATTTTTGTTATTTGAAAATAAGAAGGGATAAAGATCTTCTATTCAACCCTTGTAACTTTCAATTTTTCCTCCTATTGCGAATTTGCGGCACATATACATCCACAGTTTGAAGCTGGGGAGATCCACGATTTTCAGATGTTAATTGGTATTTGTTGGTCGTCTTCGAGTATACCATAAGATTGCGAAAATCTCTGTATTGGGCGGGAGTTTGAGTTTTTGTTTTTGTTTGGGTGATATTTTCAAGGTTATGGAGAAATTTGATTTCAGAGGCTTTTGGAATGATTATTGTATAAATAATTCGTTTGATATGTGATTTCTGGTCTTTTAGATTCTCGATCTGAAGATTTATGTGTATTTGAGTTGGACTTTAGCAGCCGTACTGGTGAGCAATGATAACAACTCAATTGGTTGGGGTTAATTTTTTGGAAAAATTAGGAACCACGGTTAATATATTGAAATTTTGCTTAAGGGGCTAGCTATTAGGTTAATTGATGGAACGAATCAGGAGGCTTTTTATTGCGTTTGCACTTGGCTGTCAAATTGCAGAGCGTTGTTGAATTCACTAAGGCAACTTTAAGAATTAAATAAAAAGCAGGTTTCGGAGAGTGAGGTTGGGTATACGATTGCAACAATAATTTTGTCGATTTTCCAACTGCAATTACACGAAACCTTAGCTGACGACGCCAAAGAAATGTTTGCCCCTAGCGAGGAGATCGTAAATAGATTCATGAGAAGCCTAGAACATGAGATTGTTGGGACATGCGCCCCATCGTATTCCTTAAAATCTGGGTTAATTCTGTGGGCAACGATATTTGTATAGGTTGTGAAGGCGATAACTAACTTCGGATTCTGGCTTTGATCTTTGTTATCTTCTAGAAGCTTCAGATGACGAGCTCAACATCCCACCGAACCCTATTCTGGACATGAAGGATGAAGTAAGTCTATCTGCAAACCAAATTTCCAAGGGTTTGTTCGAGAGCCCAAATCTGAAATCCCTAGGTGAAACCTGGCATTTCGAGGACGCCTTCCAAAGTTGTCAATAGGTTGCGTTGTATGACCATTTATTCAATGCGAGCCAGCTGGAGATTCATACGAATAGAGATTTCGTTAGCCAAAGCCTGTTATTTGATGGGAATTTTCTACTGTATGCAGACTGGAAAGCACTAGTGGTATCTAATAAATATAATCTTTCTTTATTTCTGTCTACCTTGTGCTTCAATCTCGTGCTTAAATATAGTTGTCACACACATACAACTTGTTCAACATTGAAAATTTTCATGGTTTGGTAAACTGTGAAGCACGATTTCGCCCACAATTACAATTTGGCACCTACCAAGAAATTATGGCGCCCTTCAGATTATTTTAACCTGTTAATTCATTCAAAAATATATTCCCTTGAACCTCACAACTGAAAGGATTTTGAGATAATATCTGACCAGAAAACCAACTTTATTAAAAGCTCGAAAGGTTTTATGCATCATACCCTTTCGGTGACTTTATTCAGAGGATCTCTAATAGCTTTTTTCGCAATTAATTACTTTATGGATAAGTGATTTTATAAATATTACAATGACATGTAGGGTTCAATATTCAAAATCAAACGTTATTTTAGGTTACGGGGCCATCGGAGTTTTAGAAATGTTGCGAAGCAAATTAACAGAATTGGGGCGACCTGAATCCCAGGTAGGTAAATGTTTGTCGTTTTTATTCCTTTGCTTCATTTCATTGTGTCGATGGAAATCATCTAATCGTTGAAATTTAAACATCCCACGCTCCTCTCCACTTGTGGGAGTTGAATATATTCACTAGCCTTTCAGAGTTTCTGATCCATAGGGCAATTGGAGTGAAGAAAAACATTTACAGGAAAACCCATCCTAATGAAATTTCATTAAGCATTGGCCAAAACCGTGGCCAATCCGGCCAAATGAGCCTTCACACAATGATGTCCTCCGAGCCTTTTATAGGCTCCATTACATGCAATACCATGAGCTGAAAACCATGGGTGCACAATACCATGTGCCCCAAAACCATCACTGTTTAACTCGGTCAAACTTGACTCTAACCCCGAGTCAATTTACCTAACATTCCTCCCTTAAACTTGACTTGGGGTTCCTTGACTAAATCCAGCCAACCTTGCCAAGTGAGTGAGCCCCACTCACTTTGGCTCTTACCCCCCTCAAAGTTTTTACCCCGGGTAATTGTTAACTTGACATCCCCCCTATCACCTAGGTCTAACCCATACTTTACCAGTGATTACCCAGGGTACGCATGCCATACCAGGTCTTACAGCATTACGCCCATTTACATGTAATAAAATTTGACTCCATTATAATATATATATATATTTCGTTGCTACTGCTATCTCAACACATCCTCTCTTGCACATTGGAAGTCCTTGGCACGTTTTCATTCTACTATGCAGCCATAACCTTCTCTCAATTACCTAAATCCTGAAGGAAACACACTCTTCTGGTTATTCATGTGCTTTCCAGATCCGTTAGACCTCTTTTGTGAATGTAACCATGTATATCTCAACTTTGGAATTTTGCGTTGCCATATGAATCCTGTGGCCTATCCCTTTCTAACTAGTCATAGCCATCAAAAAAATCCTTGTTCATTTCTCCTACAATGCCTGCGGAGAGATCACACAAATCTGGTCAAACAACTACGCTCGCTCCTTTTCTTGTCTTTCTTTTCGCAAAAATAGCCAGATCTCATGACCTGCCTACCTCGAAAGCACAACCACTTTGGCACTATGAACACCAAAGTCGACTCAAAGATTGTCATGTTGGTTACTCAACCTTGCGACCCACTGCGTCTTCTCCTGAGCATGTCATCATCACATCAACACATTTTCCGTCCATAACTGCTCTTTTTCCGCTGCAACAAATCTCCTCACGCGTTCTTAGTTGTGCACTACTGTGGCTTTGATTTCTGCCTCGAGATCCTCAATATCTCCCCCATCGCCATATTCGTCACCCTTGGCATTGTATTGACCGCCCTCAAGTGACTTCCACGACCTTGGAAAATTTTCGCAGCTCATATTTCATTCCGATAGGTGGAGAAACCTACTCATTCATTTTTCTATGCCTTCTTGTTAGTTACGTTGTCAATGAGATTTTTCACGTAGACATATGCCAAGCATGAGTCAACAATATTCATGATCACCTTCTGTTGAGCACCCATGGATTCCCGCTGCAATTTGTAATCATCCCCGCTACAAACTTTTAATGGAGGCCCTGCGATGGAATCCTTGGCCGCCACAAATTATGAATGCTTAGGATTTCCCAACCATCATGTCCCCACCTGGGCACCACGAATTTCCTTTCTGGTCATAAGTTGTGAACAATTAATGACTAGTGAGCCCAAGCTCAAGCATGTTGACAAAGGTCTGCGAGTCTCCTCCATGCTACCCTTTCTCACCCATAGGCATCCATTTTCGGCTCATGTAAATCGATTCTTGCATTATTTGGACTACCAAATATGAATCCTTTTCCACATTCTTGCACCTACCCGATCCAACATCATCCAACATCATGCTTGGATTGAACCCTTATAGTTGCAGCATCTCACGAACATACTACAATGTCGTGGTCGCCTTTTTTGCACACATTCCTCGGTCACAGAGCTGCTCCTCAGTGAGAACGAGCATTGCCTTTGTCGACTGCTACTTTGACTTTGTCAATTAACTTCGATCCACAATCTGAATCAGTGATAGATGTGATCGTTCCAGGATATGAACCCTAATATCCTTTGAAACCATCCATGCCTTCATATGGACAAATCTGCAAAAGGCTGCATTTATTTCTCCATTCATCAGTCCAATAAAACCCATGGCTACAACACTTGGGAAAACCTATCGTAATGAAATTTCATTAAGCATTGGCAAAAACCGTGGCCAATCCGGCCAAGTGAGCCTTCACCGCTCACATCCAGGCCTCTATTACAATGAAGTCCTTCGAGCCTTTTATAGGCCCCATTACATGCAATACCATGAGTTGAAAACCATGGGTGCACAATATCATGTGCCCCAAAACCATCGTTGTTTAACTCGGTCAAACTTGACTCTAACCTCGAGTCAATTTACCTAACATGGAGCTCCTTGAAAACATTGTAGTGAAATATTTTGGACTACTCCCATTCAATAATTTGCTGGAAGAATTTTGCTCTCTATGCTCATTGAAATACTTAGACTTGACAGAGTGCTCACCTCCAAGATCTCGTTTTGAAAGCTGCTTCTAAGTTGTAGATACTTCAAAATTCATTTGGAAATTTAACTCTACTCAAATATCTATCTCTGGGAGGGTGCACTGAGATACAAGAGCTGCCTGATGTTGAACATTTCACTCCTTTGGAGACGTTGGACGTTACTATTGGAAATTACTCCCAACCACCACATTGAATAGACTGGTAGCAACCACTGCAGCGAAGGACAAACTCCAGGCAAGGCAAATCTGCTAGTTTCTTCCTTCACGCAAATTTCCGTAATGTTTATATGAACAGTGTCTAGCCATCTCTTTGCATTAAATTACCTTCCCGTCGTATCACTTACTTATTTCACTACGCATTTCGCAAACCCATAGCCTTTCCTATTAACACATTTCCGCGAACCATAAATATCCGCTGATTCGATATTGGTGGGACCCATATAACCTATACGCATTACCACGACAAACCTTTGCTTTCCACTTTACCTTACACCCTTGCCTCTTCGCACCACCCACTGTTTAGCGTGTCGTACTTCGCGCTTCACAAACCTTAGCTCTTACCTTTTGTGCTCCATCCAAAAACTTTGCAATGGTGCGATGCGATATTGTCATTGCACATCACAATCGCAAGTTGTTATGTTTTCCGTTAAGTTGTGGTGGGTTAAGTATTGAACATTGCGATGTGACATCGCTATCGCATTTCGCACCCAATAGCAGTTCACGTTATTGTGTCAAGTTAAATGTTGTCACCACCGAAATATGATATGTGATGTGGGCACGGATGCGATATGGTTTCAAAGCCGAAACTTGAAGGATTTCAAGTTCGGCTTACAAGGCTCTGTGTGTTGTTTTATGAAGAAAAGCCTAACATGGCAAGAAGGACGATTTTTTGGTTACCTATCTGATCCAGCATTCAATTAGCATTAAATTTTTTTGGCTCCGCCATTTTGTATTTAAAAATATGTTTTTCATATAATGTAATATATTTGAAGACGAGAAAAAAAAATAGCAGAAGCAGACTCGTTTCAATATCTATGTGTGTGTGTGGCTCTGTAAAATTTTTGAGAAACTGTGTTGTCATTGTTTTAATTTAATTTCCGCATTCTGTGTAAATTGTGTATTGAGGGGATACGCATTTTCCTTGTTTCTTTTGAGCTTCTCGTATTCATGAATTCTCCAACATGGTATCAGAGCATTCCATATTTTCCAACATGGTATCTTAGAGGATTTAATATCTCAGTGAAAGAAAGTGTTTTACTGAAGAGTTGAAAGTTTGTTTTGAGAAGCGGACTCTCCAGCAGTGAGAAGGTTCTTTTGTTTACAAAGTGAAAATGGCAGCAGCAAGCACAAGCTTGACTAGTCCACAACTACCATAGTTTAATGGAAAAAATTACGACTATTGGGATATTACAGTGAAGGCCTTGTTCTCCTCATAAGATATTTGGGAGCTGGTGGAGAATGGATTCCAAGAACTAGCAGATGTAGCAACATATAATGATTTGACACAAGTAGAAAGAGATTTGTTGAGGGACAATAAGAAGAATGATTTCAAAGCCCTCTTCTAGATTTTCCAGGCAGTGCACAACAGTATTTTCCCAAGGGTTGAAACAACAACAAAGTCCAAGCAAGCATGGGATACCCTCCAGATAGCCTACTAAGGCATGGCAAATGTGAAGACAACAAAACTACAAATGCTGAGAAGAGATTTTGAAACATTATGCATGAAAGAGTCTGAGAATATAGACTCATTCTTTACTCATGTGATTAGGTTGGTTACCCAAATCAGGTCTCATGGTGAGACACTTGAGGAAAGGAGAATAGTTGAGAAATTTTTAAGAAGTCTACCATCAAGGTTTTATGCCATAGTAGTGGCCATAGAAGAGACAAATGATCTCTCACAGTTTTCAGTGGATGAACTTCATGCATCATTGATGTCTCATGAATACAAACTGAGCAGAGAAGAAAACTCCTCATTGGAGCACGCATTCAAGACACAAGTTTATTTTGGTCAAGGTAGAGGTTGATGAAGATCAAACTACAGAGGAAGAGGAAGAAGTCCACACAGAGGTGGAAGAAGCCGCCCTCCAAGCTCAAGTAGAAGGGGCAACAATCAAAATCCAAGTCAAGCTTTAAGAGAGAATCAAGCACAAGGTCAAAAGTATGATAAAAGGCTCAAGTTCAATGTCATTATTGTAAGAAGTATGGTCATTATGAAAATGAATGTAGAAAGAAACAATATGACATGGGTAGCAAACCAAATGCAAATTTCATAAAGAAAAATTAGAACCATGATAGCTTGTTTTTAGCTTGTAATGTAGCACAAGAAAAACAAGGATATATATTGTTCTTAGATTCAGGTTGTAGCAACCACATGACTAGAAACATATAAATGTTTTTCAATATAGATGAAATTATAAAATCTGAAGTAACATTGGGGACTGGTAGCAAGGTCTCGCTCATGGGAAATGGAAGAGTAGACATACTAACAAAGAAGAGAGAGAAGAATTTCATGCCAGATGTTTATGTTGTCCCTAGTTTGAAACATAACCTCCTAAACATTGATAACTCATACAAAAGGGCTATAGTGTATTCTTTAAATATAATGTGTGCACAATCATGGATAAGCCTCCAAGTAGATAGCTCATTGGAAAAGTTCATATGACAAACAATAGACTATTTCCTCTCAAGATAAGATCAGACTTAAAGGAAGAAGGTGTTATAGCAGTTGTCAAAGAAAAAAAATTTCAAGAAGAAGTCAAAGATGAGAATTGGTTGCATTTGATATTCATATCAAATTCGAAGGCTTGAATACAGTGATGAATCCAAGGCATATAATCTCTACAATATCACAAGGGGAGAAATGTATATTTCTTGGATACGGTGATGAATCCAAGACATATAATCTCTACAATCCATTATCCAAGAAGGTAATAATCAGCATAGATGTTCAGTTCATATAAGAGGAAGCATGGGATGGAAGTTTAGAGAAGACAATCAATGTGAAGACATGTATGTCACATGAAGACAAAGAGGAATTGACTGCTGCAAGTAATTCCTCAACGGTGGCTCCTCTTCCACCAACACAAGTTCAAAAAAGCACATTGCAAGCAAGTAATAGGACAACATTGTTTAATCAAGTGCTTCTCCAAGCACACCACAAAGATCCACAACTCCATCTATGTCAAGCTCAACACCAAGCTCATCTTCAGCAAGTATAAGAAGACTGAAATTCAGCAATTTAAGTGAAATTTAAGAGCAAGAAGAAGTTGATAATAGTGATGGTCTGAATTCTTTATTTGCATTACTTTTTCATGTAGATGACCCAATACACTTTGAAGATGCAGTCAAAGAAGGGAAATGGGTTGAAGTAATGAGTGAAGAAATAGGAGCAATAGAAAGGCATGACACATGGGAGTTAGTGGACCTTCCACAAGGAAAATAAGCCATTGGAGTGAAATGGGTCTATAAGACCAAGAGCAACATTGAAGGAAGGATAAAAAGGCATAAAGCAAGGCCAGTTGTCAAAGGCTACAAGCAGCAGCAACATGGAAGAGACTATGAGGAAACCTGTGCGCCATTCGCAAGGATGGAGACCATGCAAACAATGTTGTCAATAGCAGCACAACAGTAATGGAAAGTGTATCAAATGGACGTGAAGTAAACATTCTTGAATGGAGTGCTGAAAGAGGAGGTGTATGTTGAAAAAGCTCCTGGTTATGAGGTAGAAGGCCAAGAACACAAGGTGTGTAAATTGAGGAAATCTCTTTATGGGCTGAAGCAAGCACCACATGCATGGTACAACATGATAGATGCTTACTTGATGGACAATGGGTTCGAAAAATGTGATGGTGAACTTACTCTCTACATCAAAGAAAATGACGATAAGCTTATTATTGTTGTTTTGTATGTTGATGATTTAATTTTTACAGGCAGTGATGATTCTCTCATCGCTGGTTTCAAAGCAGTAATGAAAAGTGAGTTTGAAATGACTGACTTGGGGTTGTTAAGATATTTTCTGGGCATAGAAGTTAAGCAAACATAAAATGGAATTTTTATCTCTCAAGAAACATATGTTGCAGAAATTTTAGAGAGGTTTCATATGCATAACAACAAGTCATCTCCAACTCCAGCTGTCATGGGTTTGAAGTTGAGCAAGGAAGATTGCAGCAACAATTTCAATCCAACATTATACAAAAGCATTGTGGGCAGCCTAATGTACTTGACTACAACTAGGCCTGATATAATGTATGCAGTTAGTTTGGTGTCAAGGTTCATGGAGACACCCAAGGAAACACATTGGCAAGCATCCAAAAGAATTTAAAGTATGTCATTGGGACGAAGGAGTATGGTGTTATATACTCCACAAATGATGATTTTAGGCTGATTGGTTACACTGACAGTGATTGGGCTAGAAGTGTTGATGACAGAAAGAGTACATCAGGATATGTTTTTCATTTGGGTTCAGTAGCTATTTCATGGGTTTCCAAGAAGCAACTGATAGTTTCATTGTCAACAACAGAAGCTGAGTATGTCGCCGCAACAACAGCAACGTGTCAAGAAGTTTGGATGAGAAGGATATTACGAGATTTAGGTCATGAACAAGACAAAGCAACCACTATTTTCCGTGATAACATTTCAACAATTGCACTATCAAAGAACTTTGTTTTCCACAAGAGAACAAATCACATTGATGCTAAATATTATTTCATAAGAGAATTAGTTAACAAAAGTGAAATTATGTTACAACATTGTAGGTCAGAGGAACAATTTGCAGACTTCTTGACAAAGCCGTTGGCACAGAATTTTTTTATTTTTATTTTTTAATCTCAGAAAATGTTTGGGATTGGTCAATGGCGAGAGTTGTGATTAAGGGGGAATGTTGTAAATTACTCCCAACCATCGCATTTAATAAACTGGAAGCAAACACACTTGAGTTAAATGTATTTTGCAAGGAAGGAAAAGCTCTAGGAAAGGAAAATCCACAAGTTTCTTACTTCACGCAAATTTTCGTAATGTTCAGATAAACAATGTTCGGTCATCTCTTTGTGTTAAATTACCTTCCTGCTGTATCACCTACCTCTTGCCCACACTGTGCATTTTGCAAACCCTTAGCCTTTCCTCTTAATGCATTGATGCGAACCACAAATCTCCGTCGATGCCATATTGGTGGGACCCATCTAACATATATACATTACCGCGACATACCTTTGTTTTCTGCAACCTTATACCCTTGCCTCTTTGCACCGCCCACCGTTTAGCGCATCGCACTTCATGCTTCGAAAACCTTAGCTCTTACCTTTTGTGCTCCGTCCCAAAACTTTGCGATGGTGTGATGCGATATCATCATCAAACATCACAATCACAAGTTGTTATGTTTTTCCGTTAAGTTGCAGTGGGTTAAGTATTAAACGTTGTGATGCGACATTGCTATCGCATTTCACACCCGATAGCAGTTCACGTTATTGCGCCAAGTTAAATGTTGTCACCACCGAAATATCATATGCGATGTGGGCACAGATGCGATATGGTTTCAAAGCCGAAACCTGAAGGATTTCAAGTCCAACGTACAAGGCTTTGTGCATTGTTTTATGAAGAAAAGCCTAACACAACAAGAAGGACGATTTTGTGGTTACCTGTCTGATCCAGCATTCAATTAGCATTAAATTTTTCAGGTTCCACCATTTTGTATTTAAAAATAAGTTTTTCATATATTGTAATAGATTTGAAGATGAGAAAAAAAATAGTAGAAGCAGACTCATTTCAATATCTGTGTGTGTGTGGCTCTGTAATTTTTTTGAGAAACTGTGTTGTCATTGTTTTAATTTAATTTCCGCATTCTCTATAAATTGTCACGATTAAGGGGATAATCATTTCCCTTGTTTCTTTTGAGCTTCTCGTATTCATGAATTCTCCAACATGGTATCAGAGCACTCCATATTTTCCAAGAGTTACATGATGCAAGAATCTTGAGAGCATACAAGAGTTGGGGCAACTCATAAAGCTCAAATACTAGATGTTAGTGGATGCAGCGAGAAACAAACGCTATCAAGTTTGGAAAATTTCAATTTTCTGGAAGCATTTAATGTTAGGGGATCCTAGAAGCTCTAGATCATACTAGGGTTGTTGAAGCTCACTAAGCTCCCAATGCTAGATGTTAGTGGATGCAGTGAGATAGAAAAGCTGCTTAATTTGCAAAATTTGACTTCACAAATGATCGAAAATAGAAACTCAAAAAAAAAAAATAGAGATAAGAGACTAAAGATAGATAAAGTTGTGGAAGTTATAAGGCATGTTTGGAGAAATGACATGGCATGGTATGTGGGAATAGCGTGTCCACTAAGTGTCTATCCTTGTCCATAAGGGAAGGTAAGGCAATTAAAGCGGTAGAGTGGTCCATAGACGACACCACTTCTTAACACATACACATGCTAGATTTACGGGCTTTAATTAACAACAAAGAGAGAAAATTCATTTTTTTTAATCATTCCTTACCTTATTTTTATTTGAATTCCATAGAATTAGGGTTAGCAAGTCGTTTACTTTGAAAATTAAACCCCAGGTGGGTTACCAACTCGCTACCTTTAAAAATAAAACCTTTCCGGTTGTCGCTCTTATTTATGGTGATTTGAATTCCCACAAACAAAGTGTTACTAAAAATACAATTTTCACCGAAAACAAACGACTTACCAGAAGTGGAAAACATTATTTCTTTTTTAAGAATATTGAAAAGTTTGAACCTAAATTCAACTTAAATTTTGGTCCACAATGTAACTGTTTCACATCATACTCCAAAAAAAATCATTCCACTTCGTACGATGTGTTTGAATGTTAAATACACTAAATTGTTTTTTATTTATATTAATAATATAACTTATATAAAATAATCATTTATGATGGATATCTCATAATTTTTATCTATTAATTATTTGTGTAATAAATATATCTATTATGATATTCTATGACCTTTCTAGATTAGTTAGATGTTTCTAACTGACTGTCCGAAAAGGATATCAATCCAATTTCATTGATGTGTTTGAACGTTAAATACATTAAATTGTTTTTTAATTATATTAATAATATAATTTATAGGAAATAATCATATGATGGATATTTCATAATTTTGATCTATTTATTATTTGTGTTATAAATATATTTATTATGATATTCGAGGACCTCTCGATTAGTTATATGTTGTTTTTAACTGACCTGGATATCGAATACTTATCCTCCAAAAGGGTTATGAATCCAATTTGATTGAATAAGGCATATGCAAATAGTACGTGTAACATAAACCATGACTTTGAAGTTTATTTTTAATTTTATTTTGGACATGTTTTATGAGCATACATATACTTTAAAGATTTACTTATCCCTTTTTAAATTTAATTTATTTATTTTTATATAGTTTTTAAATATTTAAATAATTTTGATGGAATTTATTTTATTTATTGGATAAAAAATATTAATTTTATAAATAATTATTTATATGAAATTTTTTTTTTATGAGTTAAATAAGAAATAGTTTTTGTTCTTTGTTGGATCAATATTGGGATGTTGAAGTACAAGAGATAGAAAATATCTTAAATGAGAGACCAAAGTCAGGAGAACGAAACGATTTGTGACCCTTCTTAATGGAACAAATAAAAGAGATGAAGACTTTGCAGGTAGCGCTTAATGAATATCTTTGTTTGTATCCCTCTATTTTGATCAATCTGGTGGAGGCAGAGGACGACATGCTGCCCAATGACACGAAGTTAGAGAGGAGGTACATTGTTGTGTATTTCATCTATTCCGCATGCATATTGAAGAGCGTGTGGGGAGAGGATTTGGGGGAATTCAAGCTGAAGAGGTGGATCAGGGACAGGAGGGTCGTAAAGGAAATGTCAGAGTTCAGGTACTTGGTTTTGATGGCAGACTACAAAGGTTTGTTGGGAAGGAGTTTTTGTTTTGCCCGTGAAGTTCACCCATCCACTTTAATGCTGTTGTTTTAGTTATCTCGACATAGGGCAGAAGGGAACTTATATTTCGAGAAGTCTAAACTCGTGTCAAAATTTGATCTGCTAGGAAACCCACAATCCAACCCAGTCAATAAATTAGTTGTATTATTGTCAAGGTCGATAGTATGAGCTATTCAACCCCTTCCTTGTTTATCTATGGTAAATATTTATCATTTTCTTTCTTTCTGATGTTCCAATATCACATTCTTTCAATAATAGTTAATGGGTCGAGATCTAACCTACGTATGAGGCCAAACGGTCTCAATTATAACTTGATCGATGGTAATATGACCACAAGCCATATTTTATGTTATTTTTACCTGAAGTTGGTATAATTTGTACAATAAAGTTTGTAATACCATGAATAACCATCCACTTTTCGATTTTCACCAGTGACATGACCTTGCAATATCCCCTAAAAAAACCAAACGAGCGGGCCAAACTTAAGATGATCTGGCGCTTACACGTTGGGGATCCATCCTTACACCTATTCTTGTTTTTTGTACAATATCTTTGTGTTTACCCTTTATTTCTTCTTCACCCTCCACATAGATAATGATAGATAGAGTGAAGCTGAGATGAAATGAGCTAGAGCCGAAAGGGAGGAGAGAAAAAAAAATGAATTCGAGATGAAATGAAAGAAAACCACAAGAATCGATAATAAATAGAAAGCCATTGGCCTTCTTGAGCTTTCGTCATTATTTGTACCTCTTGGTGAAATTATTAGTTTTTGGGTTGTTTACTAGGTAAACAAACACAAGTATTTATTATCAATCCGGGCTAGTAGGACTTAGAAGCATCCCCAAAGTGTATGGGTTTCAGTTATGATGAAGTTAGAAGATGATTTATCAATTATTAAGGAAATGCATATTAAAAATATAAATCTAACTTAAATAATTTCTAAATTTAAGTGTGCGATCAGAAGTAGAAGAATCTCCTAACTTAAGAGATTTGTTTGTCCTTCTCTAACAAGATTACTTCATGAATTAGAAATCAAAAACTACTAATTGGGAAATAGATTAAGATACATGAGACAATAATTGAAGAGACTCTTCACTGAAGAGGTTTTGGTTTTCTTTCATCATAGATTCATTTATCAATAATGCTATTGTTAGAAAACATGAATTCAAAAAAGCATTAAAAGCATGAAAATATGAATTCTAGCTTAAGATCTTAATCAGATAGAAATAATGTTTAACTTAAACATTTGTTTTTCCTTTCATATGTAGAATAAGAATGATAATTAGATTCATCAACACTTATAAATCATCATCATAAATCTAATAAACAAGTTAAGCATAAGAAAACTAATTTAGAAATTGCAACTACAAATAAACTAGGAAGTGCACTTAACTCGGTGTGGGGGCCCTCCACCCTTGCCTCACACACTGAAGGTTTTTTCAGCTACTTAAACTTCAGTTAATCAATTAGCACATAACAGAAGAAAATGGAATAGAACAGATCTTCAATTAAGTCTCCAAAGTTTCAGAAATAATAATGGTAAGTCATACAATTGCTACATATCAATGCCTTGAAAGTTTGAGGCTTAAATAGATAAAATTTCCAAAAAATTAATCTAAAATATCTCCTATAGTCATGAATATCCTTATCTTATCCAATCATGTCCAATTAATCCATTAGATCCATCAAAATCTGGAAAATCCCATAAAATAAGAATTTTGACCTAGTTCCTAAGGATCATCCATAAAAACATGTCATGTTTGACCGCCTTTGACCGGGCCTATTAAAGCTCGGTTTGACTGAACCAATAGGTATCCACTTAATCTTAGTTCCCAAGCTTTCTATAAATATATCCATATCGAGCCCAAGTGTCCTGCAAATATGCAAGCCATGAGGCCATTATGGGAATTTCTGATGCTGTCCAAAAATACAATTAAAATTCATTTTTTACAAAAACTTCTAAGAATTAAAAAACTTAATTTAAATACCTATATATGCCATTAGGAGAATTTAGAGGTCTAAAATGGGCCTCCTAATTAATTATAAAATAATAGTGGAAATGATAAAATAAGATTTGATTACATCATCAAAGTTTAGAGGGAAAAAAGAAAAAATTACTTTTTCAACTCATATTTTCAACTTATTTCCCAAAGTGTTTACTCAAATTTCGAGCAAGAGTACTCGTTGGATGAAAAAATTAATTCCTCATCCAAGGAGTACCCATGTTTCATGTACTTTCGATGAGTCTTTCTACACGAAAAATGATAAATACATGAAAAACGTGATTGCAATCACATTTTTCATTTATTTCTCATTTTTCGTGTAGTAGGGTCCATCGAAATTATGAAACATAGATACCTCTTTGATGAGGAATTAAATTTTGCATCCAATGAGTACTCTCACTTGAAATCTGAGTAAAAAATTTGGGAGATAAGTTGAAAATATAAGTTGAAAAAGTAGTTTTATTATTTTATTATTTTTTAGTAGTTTTACCCTTTTACTTAAAAAATGGTGAATCATCCCCCATGGTTGACATTATCATATTGAATCCTATTGGTTCTTTAAAATTTTAGTTTTGTTGTACATTTTTTTCAAGAGGCCCATTTTAGACCTCAAAATTCCCTTAATGATTTATTGGTCAAAATAAGGTGGATATGATGGTGTATAGATGGATAGTATGATAAATAAGATGTATTTCATAAACAAACAGAGATAAAAAAGGAGGGCCAACATCTCCCCCAAGCTGATGTTCAAGCATGCCCTCATGCTTGCTTTTCCTTTTGGACCTCGAGAGCTCTGATGTTGATCCTGTTCCTAACCCCGAAACTTCATGTTGTGCTGCATGTAAAAGAGAATCCATACCTTTGCATTGTTCTTCCTTATAGATTGAAGTTTTCACCTTTTGTTTTTCATATTTTTCCTTCCAAGAATTCTTCTCCTTAAGCCACCTAAATGCTTGTATGTAAAGAATATTGTTTTTGGCTTTCAATTTTCCCATTTCTTCACTTATCTTCTAATTTTACTTAATTATTTTTTTCACTATTTGTCTTATATGTTTCATTCTCTCTTTTCAGGCGCCTTTCCATTATTCTGCTTACCTCTAGATTATCAGTTAACTCTTTGATCCTACTAAGGTTTTGGTCTTCCTCCTTGGTATTTTTGGAAACTGAAGTAGCTTCAACCTCATCATTTTCAAAATATGAATCTCTCTCTACAGGATTTTCATAAACTTCTTAGTCCAACCTCTCAAGGATTTCATTGGCTTGTTTTGCTAAAGGAGATGTTTCTATGATTTTCACTTCTGGTTCTTTTTCTTTGCTGCTTCTATCTATTGAATTCCTATTTTTATTTCTTATAGAAATGGTCAAGAATGATGTTTTCCTCTCTACCATGACTTTTTCCAGTTGTTTCTTTGATATGGTCCTTGGATAGAGAGGTGAATTCACTATATTTCTTGTTTCCTGCATTGGTTTAAGTTCGTATTTTGTGGCTTACTCTACAAACTTATTTTGGGTGAAGAAATATTTACAAATCATACCCTTAAGTTTTAGCTGGTAATCAACAATGACTTTTATGAGTCCCTAGTGATGAATTTGGGCTTTTTTGGGTTTGTTCCAAGATTTTACACTTTCAATCATCCTCATCAAGTTTCTATAGAATAAGTATGGCAAATTGATCCTGATATATCCTTTAATATGTTGTAGCAACCTAATGTGGTATAGGAGTATTACGCTATGTCTATTGTCACAAGTGAAGAAATTTTGGATTATCAAAACTAATTCAGCGCAAGGTCCATTGAACCATTCCCTGAGAATCCCCATTGACTTGTCAAAGGAACTCTTTTTGTTCTTATTTAGGAAAAAGGTCCAACCCCTGTCCTTGAAATGCAATCCTTTGTGGTAAAGTTCACCTGATAATGGCAACTCTAAGGCTTCAAAAATAGATTCTGGAGTTAAAGGAATGTGTAAACTACCCACCATAGTTTCATCTTGTTTGCAATTATTTATAAAATCCCTTGTGATATCTTCATTATGCCATTTGAATTTTTGAAGAAAGCCTATTAAGCTTGATTGATAAAGTTTCTCAACTGTGTCCCTACTCCAATGTTCAATATGAAAGTATCTGGGCTCTATTATTGATGTCATATTGTCTAAAAACCATTCAATGTACCCCTCTACTATCATTAACTTCATTTTTGAAAACAAAAATTCAAGTACTAGATGTTATCACAGTAGTGAGGCTTACCTATGTTTGCTACTTTTGCCAAGTAATTGAAATCAATCCTCTGTTTTCTTTGGAATAAGTGAGTTGACTTCTTCAACAGACATAAGATTTTATATAGAGAGGTTTATAAAAACGTAAAAAAAAATCATGTTTCTATTATCCTACTCTCTTTATTTGATCTTCTGTCTCTTAAAAAATAAAAATCCTCTGCCTCTGTTTTGTATAAAAAAAATCTTGTTTAATTGTGTAAAAAAATGAAACTTTTTTATATAACAGTGTCTTCTAACCCCTCAATTCCAGACAAAATTATTTTTCTAAGGAAAAGAATTATATATGTAATATAAGCTCACATTTTATGTAAGATAATTTGAAAAAAAAATGGCTCACTTATTTCATCAAGAATCTCATAAAATGAGTTCATTGTATTCTTCAAAATTTACCAAATTCTACTCTCTATTTTTCAAAAATGTAAAAACATGTTGACTGTGCCTTTTAAATAAAAAATTCTCCATAAATCCTCGTTCGAATTCTTTGACTGAGTATGCAAATGAAATGAATTTACTACACAACCCAATTAAAATGAATTCACTATGCATTTCAAACCAAACTCTCCATTCTCTATTTGCATTAAAATTGAAATAGAAGACTATGCATGAAGACGTTTTCAAGTTTACCTATCTTTGCAATGATCCTCGTGATTTTACTTTTAGTTTAACTGGAGTCTTTGTGTTTCAAGAAGCGCAAATCTTATCAAAATTTCACTCAATATTGTCATCATTTACTCATTCAATCAATAGAGGATTTAGTGTTGACTAGTGGCAGAGCGTTTATGAGTGGTGGCAATGACAAGTTTTAAAAACCGTGGTAGAAGAACTCCATTTATAACTCATAGTTTTTTTAACAACCTCAAGATTTACTCATGCAAATAATCATTGTTTTAAACAAGAAAATCTGAGTTTGCTTCTTACCTCGTTCTTCACGGGATTTTTGCCTCCTGACAGCATGCTCGCTTGACACATTGGCCGGATATGTTGGCTTGAAACTTCAATAAATTCTCCTTATCCCTCTGTTCTTCTCACTGCTATATCTCATGCTTTCTTTGCTGCATTATATTTCCTCTATTCTCCTCATAGCTCTCCCTTGTCTTCTCTTGTTTATTCGTTTCTAACAGAGTTTCAAAACGGATGTGTGTTTTTATTACACACCTTCCTTCTCTCACTGAGCCTTCAAAAGGAAATGATGGTGGAAAACACAAAATGTTTCAGTTTCTTGAGGTCTTAGAAATGGAAGAGGTTCTCTCAACAGTTTACACAGTGTTGTAATATTACATTTTGAATTTGTTTTGATTGTTCATCAACCGCTTGACTGGTGCATCTGTGGCTTACCTTTCTGACTGATTTGGCATGTTGATTCCACAGTGTACATTTCGTCCTCGGCTTCACTTATTACACATTCCTTTTTCATGTTTTTTTCTCATGCTTTGTGTTGATCACTGTGTCTTCTTCCATTCTCCATTGAAACACATCATACCTCATCGAATATGTGCCATCATATTTTCGTTTCATCACTTGTTATACATCATTGTGTTATCAAATATGTGCCATAATATTTATGTTCCTCCACTATGTATGTATCACTGTCTCATCATATTCCTGCCCATCCAATTATGTATCATTGCCATACATTGTTTGTTATAGCATAATTTTAATACTTTAGGTTAGTTTGTTGCATATGCATTTCATTGTTTGCATTATGATTGAAATTTCGCTCCATTTCCTTAGCTCATAATCATATTTTATGATTTCGCTTTTGCATCTTTGTTTTGTGTTTGAAATTCAAATAGTTGCGCTATCATATGATTTAGACTTTAGGTTTTGTATTTTATTTAATTTTAAAAATGACCAATGAAATGGTCATGTTTTAAAATCAAATATTTACAATGAAACTAACCTCTTTGTTTGTTTATTGTAGGTCCAACAAAGGTTTGATGATAAGCCTTTTGTTTATGATTCTTTTGTTTAGAAAAATTAGGGTTACTATGGTATAGTATGGTATGGATAGGAAATATATTATGGAATGGTTATTGAATGATTAGGATAGTGGTGTGGATATGGATAAAATAGGGCTAAGAACATAGGTGATGAAATGTAGGTGATGTAGGTGATAAAAATGCATAACCAATACTAAATTAGCTTTAACAGTTCTAGAATATCTTTACAAAAAATTGAAATTTTAAGAGCAATTTATTTTTTACTTATTGTACTTGTATTCCCTCAGACCATTTGATGTTCATGATGGTCAACATTGCATTTATTATAACGATGGCTCTTCTAGACGATGTAGAGACTTATTTTTTCTTTGCATCTAATTTGATTTGAAATGATGTTGTTTAGGTCCCTTCTGTAGGTTAAATTTCGACATTTCGGGTCCCTTCTGTCATGATCTTCAATATTGATGTAGCTCAGGTCCCTTCTGACATTTTGTATTTCCAGGTCCATTCTGGCATGATTTGAAATAATGTTTGAAAATTTCTTCTATCGTAATGATACAGGTCCCTTCTGGATAATTTTCTCAATAATAATTCAGGTCCCTTCTGTATATCTTGAATGATGTACCAGGTCCTTTTGTAATTATAATTCATATTTCTTATTCAATTCAGCTGCTAAAACTATTTTCATAGTTTTATTACACGTCTTCCCCCAAGCTGATGTTAAGACTTTTCCTCAAGTTTGACATGTCCCGGAGGGTAAATCTATAAAAATCATACTAAAGTAAAATAAAAACAAAAAGAGAATTCATATTGGCCAAACAAGTTTGTTTTCCGATATGAATTCGACTTTATATTGTGCCAGTTTCCTGGATTTTCACAACCAAAATCTTTTATTATATATCTCTCTCTCTCTCTCTCTCTCTCTCTCTCTCTCTCTCTCTCTATATATATATATATATATATATATATATATATATATATATATATATATTAATATTTTTTTATTCTTCTTCTTCTTCTGGAATTATGGGAGGCGTATTGTTATGCTTCCCCATGAGTTCCATATCAGTACTATGGATATTTTTATCATAAAATCCTCTTTATTTATAGACTTATTGTAAACCTTAAGCCTATTTCCATTTTTAGAAAAATGAAATAGATACTTCGTCAATTGTTTTTAACTTTACAGCTCTATTTTCAAATATTTCTTCAATCTCATATGGCCCAAGCCAATGAGTCGTAAACTTTGCTTTGAAATATTTGAACTTGGAGTCGAACAAGAGTGCCAATCTCCTTTCTGAAACACTTTATTCTTTATGAATCGATCATGTCATTTGATTCTTTTTTCTTGCACAAGAGATGTGTGCTCTAGTGCTTGCTGTCGTATCTCATCTAGTTGATTTAATTCCATAATTCTTTGTTGTTGTTAATGCCTCAGATAATTTCATCCCCATTTATGCTTCTAGCTTCAATGTATGTATTTGAAATTATATGGGTAATAGGACTTATTTTCCATACAATAATTGATATGGACTGAACCCAATTGTGTTTTTCTATGTTATCCTATGTTCCCATAGTGCATCTCTCTTTTTCTGACCAGTCCTTTCTGCTCATTTGTACAGTCTTTTCATAATGTTCTCAAGGACTTTGTTTGTTGATTCCACTTTTCCATTTTATTGAGGATGATATGGAGTTTATTTTCTGTGTTTGATCTTGTATTTCTCCGTAAGATCTCAAACAAGCTTTAATGTGAACTGTGTGCCTTGGTCAGTTACTATTGATATCAAAACTCCATACCTTACAAATATCTCTTCAAACATAAAAGACACAATAATATCTTCTGTTACTCGTGCTATTGCCTTTGCCTCCACCCACTTAGTTACATAATATATACATACTAGGATGTAATTCTTTCCATTGGATGGAGGGTTGATTGTCCCACAAAATATAAAACCCACTATTCAAATGGTTCAATCAGTACTTGTGGATTTAATGGAATTTCATCTGATGCCACTGGTCTACCAATTCTTTGGCAGCTGTCACATCTCTTCACATAGGCCTTGGAGTCCTTGAATATGGCCAGCCAATAGTAGCCAAGTTTTAGTATTTTGTATGATGTCCGCTTATTTGCATAATGACCACCACATGGTTCATCATGACATGCTTTAAAAATATCAATAATCTCATCTTCTCAAACATATTTTCTAATCATTAGATCAACACTGGTATAGAATAGATCTCCATTGACCCAACTATATCTAGCACTTTTTCTAATTATTCTTCATTTCTGCTTATTTGTGTAATGAGATGGTAGGATTCCAGATGATAAATAGTTGGATATATCTGAAAACCATGGAGTTTTGACATTTATAGCAAATAGATGTTCATTTGGAAAATTATCTGATAATGGATTTGGATCACCAGGTGAATGAAGTCTTGATAAAAAGTTTGCAACTTAATTATCTTTACCTGGTCGATCTTGTACAATAATGTTAAATTCTTGCATTAATAACAACCATCTAGTTATTCTTCCATTTGTGATTGATTTTTTCATTAAATATTTTATGGATGAATAATCTATGTGGATGTAAACTCGATAACATGTTATATAATGTCTAAATTTATTAACTGCATGTACTACAACTAACATTTCTTTCTCTGTAACATTGTAGTTCAATTATATCAGTGTTAATTTTTTACTTATGAAACATATGGCATAATTAAACTGGTTCTCTTTATGTCCAAGCGATGCTCCGATAGTAGGGTCAAATGCATCAGTTGAAATATGAAATGGAAAAGACCAATTAGGTTCCTGAAGAATGGGTGCAATTGACAATTTTTCTTTTAATTTTTCAAGTGCATTTTGACAATTATTTGTCCATTGGAATTCCACATCTTTCGCAAGTAACTTGAATAATGGAAAAGCTTTTTTACTTAAATTTTCAATAAATCTCCTATAGTAGCTTGCATAACCCAAGAAAATTCTAACTTCTTTTTGTGTTGTGGGTGGTATTAAATTCACAATGACTTGAATTTTTCATGGGTCCACCTTGATTCTCGAAGAAGAAATACGGTGTCCCAACACTATTCCCCGACTTAACATCATAAAACATTTTTCATTATTGAGTGACAGATTTGTCTCTATGCATATTTTTAACACTTTTTTCAAGATTTTGTAAAAAATCATCAAATTTTCCTCCATAGACAGTGAAATCATCCATGTAAACTTCTACACACTCATGGATTAAATTAGCAAAGATTGAAAGGACTGCTCTCTGAAAGGTATCAAGTGCATTACATAAACTAAAGGGTAATAGATTGTATGCATATGTTCCTCATGGGCATATGAATGCTATATTATATTGATATTATTATGCTATCTTTATCTGATTGTATCTGCTAAATCCATCAAGAAATGAAAATAATTTATTTTTAGCTAATGAATCTAACACTTGATCAATAAATGTTGAAGGAAAATGATATTTTAATGTAGCTTTATTGAGTTCTCTGTAATCCACACAAATTCTCCATTTCCAATTTTTCTTAAGTACTACAACCAAGGGTGAAACCCATTGACTATCTGAAATTGGATAGATAAATCCGACTTGTAATAGTTTATGTAATTCTTCTTTCACTATTTCCTTCAGCATGGGGTTGATCCTTCTTTGTGGTTGACTTGCAGGTTTAATTTGATCATCAGTGTAAATGTGATGGATACATGTTTTTGGATGAATCCCTTGCATGTATGTGTAATACCAGGCCAAAGATTTTGAATATTTTTGTAAAATTGTTATTAGCTTTTCTTCTTGTGATGATTGTAAGTTATTACCAATATTAAAATGTCTCCCAGGACTGAGCTCAATGATTTTTCTCTTTGAATTGGTAATGGAATTAACAGTAAAAATACTTCGAATGTATTTTGCAATGATTTTATGGTGCAATTTTCCTGAAAACATTCATTTAAAAGATAACTAGCAGCTTCATATTTAGTTATTCTAAGCTTCTTTGAAATATTTGGTTATGAGATGAAAAGATCTAATAAATCCTCATTTTCTTCCTCCTCTCTAAAATTATAAACTTGATTAAGACTAAGAAAAAATGAAGCTCTTGTTGTTCCTCTCCATCAAGCCATGATAATAAAGAAGGAGATTGAGCGGGAGGATACAATGTAACATGTTTTCTTTCATCTCCATGTGCAATAATCATACTTCCTGGCCTGCATCCAATGTAAGCATCTACAATGGCTAACCATGGTCAGCCTAAAATTAAGGGATGCCCTCCTAAATTTGTTTTTGGCTCTAAAATCAAGAAGTCTACATGATACTCCCATGAATCCAGTGAGACAATGATATCTTCCAATATACCTTCTGGTATAACTCTATATCTATCTGCAAGTTCTAAGACTGTATTAGTAGGTCTAATGTTGTTCAGATTAAAATCTTTCATAGTTTTTGTATTCATAACACTGATAGCTTCTCCCAAGTATATTAAAGTATTTGGTATTGAAAATTTGTTAATCAAAATGGTAACCATAAGAATCCCTAGATCAACATATTTTTCAATGGTTGTGTTTGTAGACATGAGACTATTTAAACTTCTAATTACCTAGATTATAGGTGGGTCTTTCTCTATTTGGCCAGATTTCTTAATCATAACTCCTTTATTATTTTTTCATATATCAGAATATCTTTAATTGTCTGCAACAAAGTAATTTTGACATATGTGTTCTTTAATTCATCCAGAATATTAAATTCAGGAAGAGATATTGGGATATTCTGTTGTATCAATCTCTCTGGATATGGTGGAGTCTGAGTCATCATAGATTTACCTTTCTGATTTTTTTGTTCTAGTTGAGATTGTTGACTTTGTTTTCCTTATTTGGTTTGTTCTTCAATTATCGTAGGAGAATCTTTTTTTAACACCTTCCCAGACCTTAGGTGGACATATTGTATGGGAATAATTGAATAATTAGGATAATATGTTGCCTCTTCCACATGATATGTTGTTCTATCCACCTTGTTACATGGATTAGCTACTGGCTGAGCTGGAAATTGTGTTGGTCTAGGAGGTAGTTGGTTAGTAGGCAAATGAAGCTGATGTGGTTGAGTTAGCATGGGTTGATTTTGAGGTGGAAATGGCATTGGTTGATGTTGTTCGAACTGTTGGTATTGAGGAAACGGTTGTGGAGGGTATGGTTGTTGATATTGATACTGTTGAGGATACATATGCTAAGGTGGCTGGTTTCCATAACCATATCCCGTCCAACCTTGTGTAGGCTGGTTTTGATATTGTTGTGGTGGCCAAGCCTACCATGGCATTGGTGTATTCCATGAATTTTAAGGATATTGAAAATTCTGGGGGTTTTTTTTACGAAATTTTTGAGGCATCCTTGGTTGCCAAGGTCCCCTTGGTGCCATATAGTAGATATAATCTACTCCTTGTAATTCTTCTCTTTGCAATTCTTTTAAGTTGGGAAATTTTTCTGTTGCATGATTTTCTATGCATAGTCCACACACTTGTATACCTTGCAAAGGACATTTCCTGAGTGGATGTTTTTACCTATACTTTGGACCGAAAATTGCTAAGATTTCATCTTGTTCTTCTTTCTTTTTCTTAGCTTTCAAGACATCTACTTGTGTTCCCAAAGTGCTCAAGAGTTCCATTTTGAAAATTTCTAGTAAACTTCCTATCTCTGCTCTTGTTACTGTACTTGTTGCAAATTTGGAAGCTTTTGATGAAATATCTCTCTTTCCACTCTTTTCTCTTCCCCTAGAGTATTTCTGACAAAGTTCAACAATTTCTTCAAATGGTAAATTGGAGATATCTCCTTTTCCCATCACGTTATGTATGTCTAAATATTCATGTTTGATACCCTTAAGAAATATGGCACAGATGGTATCGGGACTTAGAGAATGATATTTGGATTTCTGTAAATTGTAAAGAAATCTTTCCAAATATTCTTCCAAACTTTTGTCTTCTTGTTGTGTCATTCTAAAAATGTCTTCTTTTGAGTCTCTAGCCCTACAATAAGCTTGATAATTTTTAAGAAAAAAATTCTTCATATCATCCCAAGAAGCTATTGTATGTTCTCCTAATACCATAAACTATTTCAAGGCTGCTGCTTTCAGAGTAGAAAGAAAAAGTCAAAGCTTTTGTGTGTCATCTGTATATCCATAAGTTCTACACAAGATATCTAACTCGAACATGAATGCATCAGGATCTTCTGTTGACATTCCATAGAAATTAGGCAATAAAAAAAGTGGAATTTTTTTCATTTTTATTTCTTCTCCTAATATTACTCTTGCATCTAAGATTGGAAAGCCAAAAGTAGTTTCTTGATCATTGTTATTTTCTTGCTCATTTTCTTGTGTTCTTCTATTTTGATTTTCTCTTCTTGCTTCTTATTCTATCCTTCTAAGTGATTTTTCTCTTCTGTCTTCCTCTGTCTCTCTTTCTTCCTCAATTCTTCTTTCTTCCTCTCGTTTTCTTCTCCATTCCATTTGTTGTCTTTCATATTCAAGCCTTTGTTTAGAAGTCATGTTTAGCCTAGTTGATCCTTCTCCTTCTTTGACCATTTCTTGTTTAGAGATATGTAGTGTTTCAATATGTGGTTGATTCTGTATTTCTTCCACTACTTTGATTTGTTCAAGGACAGTTTGTTGTAGTTGTTCAACAATTGGCTTTCTTGTATCTTTTTGTTTCCGTAAGGAAGGAGGTTCTTTAGGTGCTTGTTTTCTTTTTACCTCCAAGGCTAACAAGATTTATCTTTCAACTAAAGTTAATATTTGTCCTGATCTCTATTTTTCCTCTAACTCTTCTATAGTAGGTCTTCCAACAACTGGTGTTGTTAGTCCTGTGGATGAATGAGCTGTTGGGGGGTTTTGTTTCATAGATCTACCCTTCTGATCTCTTTCTCTAGGCATAAGAAAACATAACTTAAAATAAAAAATATGTTTTTGTTATTTTTGATGATTTTATATATTTTTGTATTTTTATCTTCCTAATTGACCATTTTGAAATATGCTTCCCCGACAACGGTGCCAAAATTTTGGGTTTTTTACTGGGTAAACAAACACAAGTATTTATTATCAATTTGTGCTAGTAGGACTTAGAATCATTCCAAAAGTATATGGGTTTCAGTTATGATCAAGTTAGAAGATGATTTATCAATTATTAAGGAAATGCATATTTTTTTTGGTAGTTTAGACTAAATCCTATACCCATGGGTTTTGAACCGGTGACCTTGCAGACGGAGTGCCTTAACGGTGCACCCCATCATCGACTGCTCTACACAATGTGGGATTAAGGAAATGCATATTACAAATATAAATATAACTTAAATAATTTCTAAATTCAAGTGTGCAATCAGAAATAGAAGAATATCCTAACTTAAGAGATTTTTTTGTCCTTCTCTAACAATATTACTTCATTAATTAGAAATAAAAAAACTACTAATTGATAAATAGATTAAGATACATGAAACAATAATTGAAGAGGCGCTTCTCTGAATAGGTCCTGGTTGTTCTTCATCATACATTCATTTATCAATAATTCTATTGTTAGAAAATAGGAATTTAGAAAAGCATGAAAAGCATGAAAAGATGAATTCTAGCTTAAGATCTTAATCAAATAGAAAGAATATTTAACTTAAACATTTTTTTGTCCTTTCATATAAAGAATAAGAATGAAATTTTATTCATCAACTCTCATAAATCATTGGCATAAATCTAATAAGAAATTTAAGCATAAGCAAACTAATTCAGAAATTGCAACTACAAATAAACTAGGAAGTGCACTTAGCTCGGTGTGGGGGCCCTCCACCCTTTCCATGCACACTGAAGGTTTTTTCAACTACTTAAAACTTCAGTAAATCAATCAACATATAAAAAAATCAAATGGAATATAAAAACCTTCAATTAGGTCTCCAAAGTCTCACAAATAATAATGTTAAGCCATACAATTTCTACATATTAATGCCTTCAAAGTTTGAGGCTTAAATAGATAAAATTTCCAAAAAATTAATCTAAAATATATCCTATAGTCATGAGTATCCTTATCCTATCAAATCAGGTCAAATTCATCCATCATATCCATCAAAATCTGTAAAATCCCATAAAACAAGAATTTTAACCTAGTTCCAAGGGATCCTCCATAAAAACAGGTCTTGTTTGACCACCTTTGACCAGGCCTATTAAAGCTCGGTTTGATTGAACAAACAAGTTTCCACTTAATATTAGTTCCCAAGCTTTCTATAAATATATCCATCATGATCCCAAGTGTCCTACAAATATGCAAACCATGAGGCTATTACAGGAATTTCTAATGCTGTCCAAAAATGCACTTAAAATTCAATTTTTGCAAAAACTTCTAAGAATTGAAAAAAATTAATTTAGATACATGTATATGAATTTATTGATAAAAATAAGGTGGATATGATGGTGTATATATGGATAGTATGGCAAATAATATGTATTTCATAAACAAAAAGAGATAAAAAATGAGGGCCAACACTAGTATATAGATGGTGTACATGTCACCGGTTTATTTATAAAATTATTTGTAATAGCAAGTCAATGACTTTGGAGCATATGATGGCATGCTCGCATGATTACAATATCTCTTTATGTTCGCCCAAGATATCAATATCAAATTGAAGTCATGAATGGAGTCATCAATATATTAAAAACACACACACACACACACACACACATACATATACATATATATACACACACACACACACACACACACACACACACACACACACTGATATATATATATATATATATATATATATATATATATATATATATATATATATATATATATATATATATATATATATATATATATATATAGCCCGTGGAAAGTTGTTTTCACCAAAGGTTTATAATCTCAAATTCAAGTGATATATATATATATATATATATATATGTTTAACATTCTCTTTTTATATATCGAACGTGTGCAAAGTTGTAGTTGGCGAAGTAATTTATTTCAAAATAAAGTCATGATTATATATTTAAAAACACGTTCAAATTTGTTCATATATGGTGGAGGGGTGATGATAAGAAAATTCAAATATAATCCTCACATCATTTTCTTTTCTTTTTAAATTAGTATGAAGTTCATATGTTTTGAAAAATAGAAATTGATAATAAAATTTAAATAACATTATTATATTTTTTAATTATATATATATAACTTTTTTCTAATTTATAATTTAGATTACAATATCAGTTTAAAATGTATTCTTAGAAAATTATGAAGTGTTTTAGTATAAAATACAATGAACTCTTCACCCTATGGAAGCCCAATTATACTCATGTAAAAGAAATATGGGACCTAGCGAGTTTGCATTAATCATATGGAATTGAAAATAATCACGGTTAGGAATTGGGTACTCGATTCCTTCAATTGAAAATGTTCTTGACTAGCTCAAGGAGGGCAGTAAGATTGATATGAAGTTTGACTACCATTAGGTCCCAATATAATAAATTTATGTATGGAAGATTGCTTTGAAGTCTAAATAAGTTCTTTATGAATGGTTGGTCATGCCATTTGGTTTGACGAATACCCCAAAAACTTTCATGAGGTTGATGGATAATATCTTTTGGGATTTCATCACTTATTTTGTGATGGTATATCTAGATGATATCCTCATCTTCAACAAGAGTTAGTCAGAAAGGTTGTAGCATATTCATCAATTCCTTCACACTTTTTGACAATATATTCTATATTCTAACATGGAAAAATTCACCTTCGGCATGAATAAAGTCCAATAGTAGGCTACATTGATGATGAGCATGGTGTGCAGGTGGATCCAACCAATATTCATGTCATTCATCGCCAACCATCCCATACCACACTAACATAAATTTATATTTGCTTAGGCCTTTACAAATTCTATCACGAGCTTGTGTTGGGATTCTCCCATATTGCATGGGCCCTCACCCAAGTGACCAAGTGTGCTGGAAAAGAAAAAATCGTGTGGAGAAATTTGTGATAAAAATATTTCGATGATGTGAAACACTGCGTCTTCTCAACCAAAATGTGCTCCTTACCAAATTTGCAACAAGATTTTAAAATTGAGACAAATTCTTTAAACTGTGTTACAAACACAATTTCCACTCAACACATTCATATAACAACCTACCATAATGATACACTATCATATGTAATCCATGAGTACCCCACCTATGACAAAGAAATGTATTCCATTGTACAAGCCTACTTCTAATGGAATATTTACATTCTCGGGAAGGAGACAATGATCCAAAATGATCATATGCCTCTACAGTTCATGTATACACAAAGAAAATTCAAAAATTATTTCCATCAAAAGTGGTCCACATACTTGAAAAAATAAGATAGGGAACACCAATCACATATTTAATTGCCTCAATTGACCTCCAGTTGCAACACTAACTAAAATTCTCCACTCCTATGGACATGATGCCTTTTGGAAACCCCAAATATGTGAGAGAAATCCTAACTTCACAACCACCTACCAGATAATGATCATAGGCATGGTCATTGTTGAATTTCATCTTCCGGATGGACTATTATGCCATCTAGGCCACCTTTGTGTTCCTTTATGGGATAATGAAAAGTTGATTTGGGAAGCTCACTACAGTCTTATGGTAGGAAATTTTGGCATGGAAAATATTATTTCCATGCTACAAAATATTAGAGAAAATTTGAGGTCTAAAATGGTCCTCAAAACAAAAATTTACAACCAAAATAAACTTTATTAGAACCAATATGATTTAAGATAATGATGTCAACCATGGGGGATGATTCACCTTTTTTGGAGTAAAAATGTAAAAAGATAAAAAAAACTATTTTTCAACTCATATTTTCAACTTATCTCCCTATAGTTTTACTCAAATTTTGAGCGGAAGCACTCATTAGATGCATAATTTTATTACTCATCCAAGGAATACACACGTTTCATACTTTTGATAAACCTCCATACACGAAAAATTAGAAATGCATGAAAAATGTAATTGCAATCACATTTTTTCATGTATTTCTCATTTTTCATGCAGAAAGGTCCATCAAAAGTATGCAACATGTCTAATCCTCGGATGATAAACTAAATTCCAAATCTAATTACCCACTCGAATTTGAATAAAACCATAGGGATATAAGTTGTAAATATGAGTTGAAAATCTAGTTAATTCTTTTTTCCATTTAAAATTTGATGATGTAATGTAATATTATTTTATTACTTCCACTATTGTTTTATAATATTCCTTAGGAGGCCCATTTCAGACTTCAAAATTTATCTACTAGTATTTTTACTGTCCAAAGCTTCGACAAGATGTCAATAAGTATATCAAGTCCACTACTGCCATTGTCATTGGCAAACTAGTGGCACAAAGAAACAAGGCTTCTGCACTTGTCTTCCTACTCTGAATAGGCCCCAGGAATCCTTCTTGATAGACTACATGATTTTTCCTCCTTCAACCAAGTAGGGAAATAATCATTTCTTCATTGTTATTGATCAATTTTATAAAATGGCCATTGTAATAACCTCTAAGAAGAATATCATAGTGGAGGCCAGTACCAAGATATTCTTCAAACAAGTGTGGGTGCATAAAATATGATATAATATTAGGATAGTAGGTCCTAAGAACATTATAGTCGATCATTTGGTCATTGTTAGACACCAAGCTCACTAAATCCATTACCTCCCATCCCCAAACTAATGGTCGGACATAGGTCGATAACAAGATCATCTTGCATATCTAGTGCATGTGTAAATCCAAGAATCCACACACATTGGATGAAAGTCTCCCCCCATGTACAATATAACTATAAAAGAATCCTCCATAGCTTAACTAGCCACAACCATTTTTAGGTGTGCCAAGGATTTCGACCATTGGGTCCTATTAATGTAGTACTACCCCTTGCATCCACAAAGGAAAAATATTCCCATGCTCACTCTGAGTCTAAAAAATCCATCAAATTCATTGAATAGATTCAACACATTCATTAGTAGGTTCATGATATTTTATAGAGGACCAATACTAAGTACAAGTAGTGCCGTGATCAATGCCATGTTCCACACAAATTTCATGTGGGAGATAATGTTTGGTTTCATTTCTAGAAAGAGTGCATTATGGGACCCGATCAAAAGCTTCATCCACTTCACTATGGACCTTACATTATCACTAAGGCTATGGGTGACAATCATTTTGAGCTATGTATTCCCCCATTCCTTGAATTACACCCAATGTTCAATGTGGACCTCCTTCAGACATATTTTCCACCATTATTGGGCACATAAGAGATAGCCAAGAAATTGACACTGACAGAGCTCAAAATTGATAACATGGAACATGAAACCAATGATCAGATCATGGACACACATGTTAAGGGCACTTTCCAATAGAGGATACAACTTTATCGTGTTTTCAAAGCAGGCCAAATCTTGCACCAAGGAAAGTGGCTCACCTAGATCCAAGTTCATCATAATTTTACCCATATTATGGGGGAACCCAATGGAATGGATACAATTACTTCCTAAAGGGTGAGGATTAATCCCAATGGACATCGATGGTCACCCATATATTCCACTAGCTCCAACCACAACTCCATCTTGGTATATTTTTTGCAATTTTACAAGTCTTGAACTTTTAGTGCCAACAAAATTACCGATTTAATGAGAAATTTAACCTCAAAATGAGAACTCAAGCAAAAAAACCCTTATTTTTGTGAAAAAATCATGAAAAAACAACCCAAAAACGAAAAGTCTTGACGATGAAACGAATTTGTGTTTTTTTTGCATAGATCTTCAACATTTTTTTAATAATGGAAATAAAAAACATTTTTTTTGCGCAACAAACATGAAAAAACACCCTAAAATGAAAAGTGTTAATGCAACCTCATGCTACACAAACACTTTTTTTCTTTATTTTTTGGGTTAAAATTCATTTTTTTGACATTGACATTAAAGATTCATTATTTTGTGTAATAAACATGACAAAAACACTCAAAAAATAAAAAAAAGTGTTGATGTTGCATCAAATTTTTTTTTTTGGGTCAATATTCCAACAATTTTTTAGCAATGCCATTAAAAATAAAATATCATGACTCTAAAAAAACCTTAAAATTACAATAATTTTTGACAATAATGATAAGCATAAAATATCATGACTTCAAAAAACCTGAAAATTCCAACAAATTTCAACCATGGCGATAAAGATAAATATCACTATTATGAAAAAACTTAAACTTTGACATTTTTCAACCTTTGTGTTAAATATTATATATCGTGACTATGAAATTTTTTAAAATTGTGACATTTTTAAGTGGTGGAATTGAATCAAAATAGCATGAATAAAAATAGAAACCTTAAAAATGAATACCTAATCAAAAATTCATTATGCCAAATGCTAAAAATATAGCTATTTTAAAATCTTAGTTTAAGACAACTAGACATATTGCAATGAAAATTTAAAAACAACCATCAAATTGACATAGTAGGGGCAAACTTTACCCATCACAATGAAAATTTAAAATTCAAGCATCAAATTGACACAGAATGGACGCAAATTTGATCCATGTATCGAAAACTTAAAAAATAACTATGAATTGACATAGTGGGGTCATGTTTCTAGTCGAACATCGACACAAACCCTACCTCAAAAAATTTAAAGATAAATAAATAAACAAATAAAAATTAAGTAACAAAACAAAATTATATTTTATTTCTCGAAATGACGACTAATTTCTTTTTACTGTAATGGATCTGGAAATATCAAACCAAAATTTCTCTACGTACAAAAGACTTAACTTTATAAAAAGGAAGAAAAAACAAATTAAACATTACGGAAAAAAATACGAAAGAAATTCAAAAAAAAAAATAGAAACAAAAAAAACTCAAGTGTAACATTTCTTTAAAATTAACCAAAAATAATCCATGAAACCAGAAAAATCAAATATTAAAAAATTGATAAAAAAATAAAAAAATACAAGAAACAATATACATACATACATATATATATATATATATATATATATATATATATATATATATATATATATATATATATATATATATATAATTTTTAAATATTTTAAAACAATTACAAAAATAATAAACAATTGTAAATTATAAAAATATAAATTAAAAAATAATCTTATAATATAAGACTTAAAAAAATTAAATAAAGGAAAACACAAAAAAATAAAATAAAATTGAGGAATAAAACTTTTTTATTTTATTTTATTTTATTTAAAACATAATATATATATATATATATACACACACACACACGACCTCACCCTAAATAGTGGGGCAGGTAAATTAGATATCAAACCAATTAAAGATGAAATGAAAAAATTGATCGAATTAGACCATGAGCGTAACCAAAGGGCCTTGAACCTTATAATCTTCGGTTTGAAAGAAGAGGTAGACGAGGATAATTTAGCCATAGCCTAGACAGAATTACATGATAGATTACAAATTGAAACCACGTGTCTCACAGAAGCAACAAGGTTAGGGAAATTAACTGAGAATAAAGGAAGGCTAATACGAATAAAGGTGAGCTCTACTGACCATAAGTATGACATACTTAGTAAAACCTCAAGTCTAAAAGGAACGAGAATATTTGTAAATGAGGATATCATTCTAGAAGATCAAGAAGAATTAAGAAAGGAGGTTCAAAAGGTAAAAGAAGCTAGGAAGGAAGGAAAATGGGCAATAATCAGAAATAGAAAAGTCGTTATTCGAGAAAGAAACCAAAAATATAGTAATAAATAGCAATTCAACATGCTCTGAATTCTTTCTTGGAACTGTCAGGGCTTTCCATCGAACAAAGGCCCCAAGCTAAGTTGGATCTCAAATGACGTTGATATTATATTGCTTGTTGAAACTTTGGAGCACGAAGAATCTAAGGTCCCTAACATAGATGGATTTGCACTATGGTCTACCTGGAACAAGCGATCCTCCCATAGAGGCATTGGGGGCATATATTGCTACATTAAGAAGAACATCTCCCCCCATGCTAGGATTTATAAAAATGACCCTTACAACCAATATAGTTGGATTGAGATTTCTGACATTAATGATAAAAATACCTACATAGCAATATATTATTCCCCCCCCATTAATTCTAACTTCTATAAGAAAAATAATATAGATAAAAATAGTCCTTAAAATGGTTTAGAGAATGATATTTCTAGCCTAAGGAATGAAGGTAATATCCTTTTAATGGCCGACTTTAATGCTCAAACTTCAAGCAACCAAGCTATTCTTCTAAGAAATCATTCCAACCCCAATCCTCTTTGGTTAGACGAAGACCTTACTCTGGCTAGCCAGTAGAAAAGGAGCTTTGAAGACCTCAGGGATAATTTGTTTGGGTCGGAGCTATTCAAGCTCTGTAGTGCTCAGGATCTCATAATTTGCAATGGTCTAAAGAAGTGGCCCAATTCTAGCCAGATGACCTGCATCTATGGGCTTGGAAGCAGGTAGACTATGTTATTTCCGATCTCCCTTTATACAACGAAATAATAAATTTTGACATCTTAGACGACCACGAGCCTGACTCTGATCATAGGCCTTTACTCATAACTCTCAATTTTTTCATGCATAGAGATCTTGTAGAAATTTGAATAACTGATATATTATTCACCGAGATTCTCCTGATCACACACTATTTTAACTTCATGCATAATACATAATCTCTTCTACCATTGATCATCACATGCGGAAAATAAAATCAATTGCATGCACACATTAAAACCACAAACAATCACACATATGAACACAGTATTTAATGGGAAAGCTTAAAGCTGAAAACCCCAACTATATGTATATTATATGTCATGGAGATCATGTAACAATCATAGTACAAAAGCTCCTCACAAGCTCTCATGCACACCCTCAATTGCTACACACTATCAAGCTAGATCTAGCAAAACACATGCTCCAATCTTTTGCCACTTGATATCCAGCCTCTATTGCGTAATCAATGCTATGGGATGGCTTCATTAAATAGATAAACCACCTGGCTTGTACTGCGCAATCCTCATGGGCTTCTCCACCTATATGTGTGTTGCAAATAGCAACAGTATAGTCACAACTGATAGTTAACCTGCTCTTTCACCTATTTCTGCACTGGTCTCCACTGAAACTGTCCATGCACTGAAGTTAAGCGATGCATTCTTTAGTTGATTAATGAGTTTTTAATTAGTGAATTAATTAATAATTAATTCACACCACTCTCACTAATTGTATCAATTAGTTAAACTAGATACAAATAGCTCAACTATGTTTAGATTAGTTAAACTAAATACAACTCCACTAACTTCCTCAATCAACTCCACCAAACTCTGTCACATGATTTCTAACTGAAGTCTTCATGCAATAGCTCCACATAACCCTTAGGAATAGCGTAATTCCTTCTGTCAGCTCCTGTGCCACATCTGTGCACTTAACTGAAGTGCTCCAAGAGAATAAGATAATGTTTAGAGTCCAAATATTATTAAGAGCTAATAATATTCGGCATATCTATTTTTAGACTGGCAATCTAAAAATAGATTCTGCCCAGTATGTCTAAAAATAGAAGTCCATCTATTTTTTCCGACTTGACCAACCATCCACAAATAACATCCTGCAACTCATAGAACATGATCCATATGTCTAAAAATAGACATAGTCTAAAAATAGACTTTGCGCCAAAAATAGCCTGCAGGCCCACTTAGTGAAGGCGGCTCCTTTCCACTAAGCTCATCATCTTGTTGCAATATCAACAGATCCCATTGAAGACAATCCTTATATTCAAAAGAACTTAATCTTTGATAGAAATAAAAACGATCTCTTTCTAAATGAATTAAAAACTAATTTGCTTCCTTTATCTAGTATAGACAACATAGATGATCTCTATCATACTTTTACTACAACCCTCTCATATTATATTAACAAGTTCTCAATTGAAGTCTCAAGTAATAAAAAAAATAGCAAAACCAACCCATGGTATGACAAAGATTGTAAAAGTGCGAGGAGAGAAATTAAGGAAGCTGTTTATGAATCTCTCAAAATTGACAAGATAAAAATCTACAAAGCCCTAACTAAAAGGAAAAAAAGGAAATATATTCGTAAAAGACAAGAGAATCTCTTACACCTCTCTAAGGTGAATCCTAAGAAATTCTAGAGGCAGTTTCTAACTAGGAAAACTAAAGATAATAATAAAATTTCTTTACACGACTGGAATTCTTATCTTAAAAAGCTTTATGAATCTCCAAATGCCAGGGATAACTTTGAAACGCTTCTCACAACGAAAGAATTTTTCTCATTAGAAGACATTGATTTTGGGGTTAAACGCCTGGAAAATGGGAAATCTAAAGACATTGAAGGTTACCAAGTGGAAATATTAAAAATTGGAGGTCTTGTCCTCATACCCCACATCCACAAGATTTTCAACCAAGCAGTCAAGCAAGGGTTCCCTAAACCTTGGAATCAAAGCCTCATTATCCCTAATTTTAAAAGTGGGATACAAATAACCCCTCTAATTATTGGAAAATTATGATCAGCCATCTCTTAGCCAAGTTATATGGTATTATTTTGGAAAATAAGTTTAGCATTTGGCTTGAAAGTGAAGGTAATCGGGCTAAAGGCCAAGCGAGTTTTAGAAGGCAACACTCAACAACGGACCACCTCGTTATGCTTAGGATCATTGTGAAGGAATGCCGCAATGATAAATCCAATCTCTTTTGTTGCTTTGTGGACATTAGAAAGGCTTTCGATACGGTTCGTAGAAACAACATATGAAATAGATTAGAAGAGCTAAATGTTCCTTTCGAGCTAAGTGTAGCCACTATAAGGTTATACAAGAATGTAATTTCCAAGTTAAAGAGCAATGAGGGGTGGTCGAAAGATATTAAGTGTAATATCGGAGTTAAACAAGGTTGCCCCCTCTCCCCTACCCTATTTGGCATTTACATCGACAAGCTAGAAGGTTGTTTAGAGGAAGCAGGATGTGCTGGCACAATCTTAGCTGGGATAGTCATCATCCTTGTTCTCTATGCTAACGATATCATTCTTCTTGCAAGGTGCCCATATGATATTGATAAGAAACTTAGACTTCTTAAGGATTTATGCTCTACAAAACAAAAGTTATGATTATCAAATCCAAGAAGGACTCTTACGCTAATTTTATGTATGACAATAGTAACTTGGAGGAAGTGTCTTCTTACAAGTACCTAGGAATTGATATTCATCACAAGCTCAACTGGAACTATATCATTCAAAAACGGATTAATGGGGGGTGGAAAGCTTATTTTGGTCTTGAAAATAATTGTAAAACGACAAACCTCGTAATGTGGGATAGAAAGAAGTTCCTCTTTGAAACTTTAGTCACTCCTCTTATCTTATATGGATGTGAGGTTTGGGGTTGCAGCATCTCTAGAGAATCCCGGAGAAATATTGAGCAAATCTAGAAGTGTTTTATAAGGTATAACCTTAAAATTAAAAGCAATACACCCTATCCTATTCTCTTTATAGAAGTGGGTCTTTCCCCTATTGAGAGCCTAGCTATGACTATGCTTCTATTGTACAAGCACAAGCTCAATAGCATAGGAGACCATAGACTTCCTAAGCTAGCTTTAAATTCCAGCCAAAACCACCTAAGGCTTAAAAGAGGTTGGTATAAAGACACCAAGGCCTAGTTAAACCATTGGGAGATCAAAGAGAATGTTGCATTGCAAAACATTAATAACATTAAAAAAATTGTTACTTCTAAGTTCAAAGAAAAAATGTGGTGTGAGAAAGATCTAGCAGCTAAAAGAAAATTAAGATATTATAAGGAGGTCATCAACCCCACCCTAGAAGATCAAAAGTACCTCTCTGTTTTAACTAGCTCAAAGAAGAAAATTAATATAGCCAAGATTAGAACGAACTCTCATGAGCTCGATAGTGAAATAGGTCGTTGGACAGTTCCTAAAACACCATGGATGGAAAGGATCTGCCATCCCTGTGAGAATATGAACATCGAGGATGAAAATCACTTCCTCTTAGAGTGCTCCGCATATAACCACATTAGAGCTCAATTTCATAATCTTTGTTGCAATACTAACCTTCCTAGCCTTTTAAGATGTCAAAATTATAGTGAGCTCGGGAGACTTCTTTCCAAGCTTTTCGAGCATAGGAATATAATCTTAAATAAAACTAAATAACTCTTTTCTTTAGGTTCGATAGACCAAAGAATGGTCTCAGTGGACGTTAACCATCATCATTATATATATATATATATATATATATATATATATATATATATATATATATACTCATTTTTTTTCTTTTTTATATATTTTCTGAAGTTCCTTTTATTGTTTTTTTTTCAAAAAAAATTTCAATTTATTTATTTTATTATTATTTTTCTAATTTACATTTAATATTTCCTTTATTATTTTTGTTTTTTAAAATATTAAAAAAAATCATATAACATTTTTTTTAATATTTTTATTTATTTGATTTTTCAAATTTTTCAAATTTATTTCGTTTTTAATGTTTGGTTTTAGTTATATTTTTTTAAATAAGATTTTAGTTTTGTTTTATATTTTTTTAGATTTTTAAAACATTGTGGTTTTTTTAGTATATATAATTTTTATTTTTCTGTTCTATTTTTTATTTTTATTTTTAAATAAACATTGATTTCAACTAGTTTATAATATTTTATTTATTTATTTGTTTTTTTTCTTTGCTAAATTTTTAATGTTTTTGATTTTTTATCTTTAATTTTGGTTTTAAGTTATTATTTTTTTTGGATTGTTTCAATTTAAAAAAAATAAAAAAAAATTATTTTAATTTTTATTATTATTATTTTTTATTCTTATTTAAAATTTTATGCGAAACATTATTTTTGCAAAAATACTTCGTATATTATTGTATATAAAATTCATAACCAAACCATAAAATTTGCTATTTTCTCAAATTTTTCTATTTATTTTTTTTCCCATAAAATTCCTTTATTTGACATTTCATTTTTAACATGTTTTTTTAATTATTATATTTATATGAAAAATGTGTATTTTTTTATTGACGGTTTAAAATTATTAATTTTATGTGTATTGAAGTAATACTTAACCATACATAGATATATAAAAAGCCATAACTTTAAAATACTTATTTTATTATTATTTTTTAACTTTGTTAAAAAATTGAAAATTTCATTATAGGAAAATGTTGCAAAATAAAACACAAACTTGAAAAACATTTAAAAATCAAACATTGCAGGAAAAAAGCAAAGAAGAAGAAGAAGACAAGTTGAGAAATTATTAAACAACCAACATTTAAAAAAAATGTGCATACATGAGACATAAGAAAATTTGAAGAGTCAAAAATATGCCCCCCGAAAAAGATTTATGTTGCATCAAAAAATTTTCAATATCGACATGAAAATCACCAAAATTTTAGATTTTTTTATCTATACTTAATAAATACTAAAATTTAAAGTGTGAAAAATAAACCCTCGCAAAAAGGGGTTGATGCTACATAAATGCTTTTGAAAATCAACAAGAAAATCACTAACATTTAAAAAAAATGTCCATACTTGATACATAAGAAAATTTATAGTGTCAAAATTATGCTAAAAAAGTTTGGTGTTGTATCAATACTTTTCAATATCAGATGATTTTTTGCGACCTTTAAAAAAAATTATAACTCGATAAAATTCTCGTTAAGTTGGTAACTTTGTTGGTTCTTTTGGGGTAATGAATATAATTTTATTGATATGGCATGGCCTATTTAATATCCACAAGCTCTTATTTGAGCCTACTCAAAATGTGTACTTCTTGGCTAGACCTAAATTCCAATGGGCTACCATGCAGGCCAAACAGAGATCATATGAAAAAATTACAACTTAGAGAAGTTAACATACCAACTAACCTCATCAGGGGCTGCAAACATTTTGAAATTTCAACTATTAGTGGTACGTTTTTTGATGTTTAGGGTTTCCTCATTGTTACTTTATGTTAAAAAGGTCCTTTTGGTCTCATTGTAATGTGATTTGGTGAATGTGCATAGTTTTCATAACTCTTCTCATAGATAAGCTATCACTATTCAAGTGGGTTTGTTTCATTTCATATTTTTTGAGTTTCAACATTCTATTTATTAATAGAAGTCAAATTTTACTATTTTTTTTTTTGTTATAAATATTGATTTCATTTCGTTCCCTTCATAGATGTATATCAATAACTAATCGATCACAATAATTGATGTATGAAGGTTTTGAGTGACCAAATCATTGTATATCATCCTTAGATGGTAAATTTTCTTCTAAAGAAACAACCTATCAACCAACAATTTTTATTGGTATCAATTTCCCAACTTATCCCATAATTTCTTGGTAGTGTTTTCCCTCGAGTAATTCAATAACCCAGAATATGTTAGATTATGATCTTAGATTTTCATTCAAGTTTCTTCCAATCATTCATTGACATTCTAGTCGAAGGTGTTTTGGTATGCACAATGTTCCATTGTTCTTGATCTATGAGGATATCCTCCATTTTAAGCTTTCAATGCTCAAAATTATAGTTGTTAAACTTCTTAATCTCAATTCTTGTTCTAATGCCCATCCTTCGTTGATTGAATTTCTATCTTAAGAGTTCAACGCAAATATGATTATCTTCAATTTAATCAATAATTACATTATTTAGCAGATCTAGGTTAAGTAACCTCAATCTTTGACTACATATAAATTCCTCTACAGTGAAAATGAGCTCTCATACTAGATGTTGGGCTTAAAGCACCTTTCAGATAAAAATGTCCAAATAGAGATTTGACTAGACATATAAACCAAACGAGAAACTCAATTAACGTAAACCATTAAAGATCATGAGAGAACCTAAAGATTAGAAAATAAACAATGGCACAACATAAAGAATTACACAATGCACAATTATTTTACCTTAAAAACCCTTAATTGAGAAAACCAACTAACATTTGATCTTCGTCGCTCTTATATTATAAACTAAATATTACATCCAACATACCATGAATGTTAATAT